>VDFB02281492.1:832581599-833080646 GCA_007258455.2 Sequoia sempervirens
CTTCTTCACTAGAAGCCAAAATAATATGAAACTCTAGATATAAGCTTCTCTAACAACCAAGGAAATTATATCAAAAGCATAAAGCAATATCTTATACAATGGACCAATGAGAACCCAATAACTGGATGCCTTGTACACATAAATGCCTATATTGACACTTAGTCAATTTTCATATCAACTGCATTCACCGTATCAAACCTTCTTGCAAATTCCCATTGGATTACCATCTCAAAACATGCTCAAGTTGGACAACCTGATTTGCACGATGATCTTCATACCAGAATACAATGTTGACATCAATGACAACACTGAATTGCATACTACACAACTTATGCTCATACTCCATGCTCATGTTGCCAACAAACAAGTCAATGAAAAACTTCTTATTCTTCCAACACATACAAACCATAAAGAACCCAATTCATCATCATTGGACCAAACACATCAAAATCCATATTTGTTTTCTCAAGGAGCTGATTGATTTGTGCTATTATCCTATAGTAGAGTTGGTTGCATATATTTTCACTAAACCCTTCATTGGTAGCAAGTATGTTCATCTTCGATCTCTCTTGGGGGTGCAGGACATCTCTTCTGGAGCAGGAGGGGCGGGGGACGGGGGTGGAATTAATCCTTCTTTTTTCATCCTCTCATAAGGGGGAAGTTTTTTTACCAATACATCATATTTGAGATTTTTGTACATGGGTACCTCATCAGACTTTATTGTTGGGACCTATCTTTTGCATCTTGCATTGGTTGGTTCCTCCCTAAGTTGCACTTAAAGGGGGGTGTTGATGTGAATAAAGTTTTCTACCTAACTAATTCACTTAATACATGATATTCACATATTTACTTAAGTCTTGGAAATCTTTCTAGAAGTCTTAGTTTTCATTAGATTTTATCTTATCCTACGTCATTTACATCTTGTGTCTTAGGTCATTTAATATTTGTTGTCTCATGTCATAAGATTAATGCACTTGTCATGATCTTGTCTAATCCTATCTCTCACCTTACCTATATAAGCAAAACATTTTTTAATATCACATATCTCATTTTTTATTGTATGCTTTGAATTCTCATTGAATAGAATACAATGCATTCTATTTCATTTCTAATTTCTAGCTTTTTTTTCTTTCATTCATTGCATTTTGGGTTGGCTTTTCAACCAAACCTTACAAGAGAGACTGTTAAAAGACTGAAAAATAAATACCTATCAACCATTAAATACTATTACCAATATATAAGAGGCAATAGAATTAAAATTTATATTGATAAAAGATAAAAGTATATTTTCTCTCAAAACACATTACCGGTTAATTCCTATCCTTTTTGGGTGTAGCAATGAGTATTGGTTGTTTTGTTGTGTTGTCTCTTCACTATTTGATAGACTTATTTGACATATGTTTTATGTATTGTATAAAAAATTGAAACCCTTCACAACTCATCTTTTACCCTCACTCAAAAGTAAAACCCACCAAGAACAACATTGACAAAATAATTAACTTTAAAAAAATTATAAACAAAAGATAGGTATTAAAAAACAATGATTAATATATTTCATAACAAGTTCTCTTAAGGGGTTTCCTTCCTTGGGATTTTGAACCCCACCCCCAATATCCCTAGTTATTTATCTATTCATGTGGCTAATGTCTCTTCAAGAGGATTTTTCTAACATATTGAGCACAACCAAGGAAGTTGTAACTTCCTAACACATTATTACTAAATAGTATTTTGTTGAAATCAATTTTCTTAATATTAAGTTGGTAACTATTCATAAGAAAATTGATTGTCAAACTTAGATGCATGGGGACAATGCCACTAATATTATTCAAGGTTGGGAAATTATCCCAAGAAACAAAATTGAGAAAAAATTATCTATACTAAAAAAACTAAAATATGGTCAAGTCAATCAAGTGGGAAAACTAGAAACACCTGCACTCTATTAAACTAATCAATCATGAAAAGGAACTCATGGCCATCAAAGATAACCTCTAAACATGTAGTTCAAATTAGCAAATATACCATTCAAAACAATGTTGTAGATATCAAAATCCTTACGAACAAGCTAAAGGACTTCCATGAGGGCCAACAAAAAGAAAACTTTCAAAGAGGAGAAAAAGGACCTTATAGACTTTGTCAAGTTACATGAGAATTTCTACCAACAAGAATTGGAGGATGCTGAAATTCTCAAGCAAATGTAAATGGGATTTTTTCTTGCATTCTCTTTAAATGTTTGACAATTTAAGTTGTCTTTGTTACTGAATGTTTAAAAGGTTTGTTGCAAACAATTTGTTGTGTTTTGACATTCTTTTTGTTGTTTCTCTACTTTATACAAAAGATTTCAGAACCCCCTTCAAAATCAGTTTTTACTTTCTTAATCAAAATCAAATTCTATCAAACAATTCTAATGATAAAGAGCTTCACATGAGATAGACTTCAAATGCTCATAAAATGACTAGTAATAGTCCCCCATACTCCCTCCTCAAAAAGATATAATTACGAGGATAAATTTTGAATTTAAAACACAAGAATCTTAAAAACATACAATAACAATCATTCATGTTGTGAAAGCTTATAAGAAATAAAAGTTTAACAGTTTAAAAAGTTTTTAAGAAAAACAAAGAAACAGTTTAGGAAAAAATATTTAAAGAATAGTTTTTGTAATAGGTGAAAAAATTGTCTAAAAATAATTTAAATTATAGATGAATAAATATTTATAATTTAAAAAATAGGCCAATAAATGTGTGAAGAAATGTAACAGTTGAAAAATGTCAAATAATTTATTTATTTAAAAGATCTAATAAAGCGTCCATTATGAAAATTTAGCCTAACCCAGGATCAAAATCGATGTCAGATGGAATATAAGGCTTCTCAGGCATTCCAAAATTTGCAGTTGTGTAAGATAATGTTCGTGTCATTGTACAGTTAGAGACAACTTGTCAAAATCAACTGAGAGCAGTCATTAAATCAATCTGAACTAACCCCCACAAAAATTTAAGGAGGTCTAATAGAGCACCAATGAAGAAATTTTAGCCTGACCCAAAATCAAAATGGTTGTTAGATGATATATAATGTTTAGATTTGCTGTTTCACTGTACAATGAAAGAAGCACCTTGCCAAAACCAACTGAGACCAGTTATTCAGCTTTCCAATATTTTCTGTTTTCTCCTGGAACTCAAACTGAAAATTTGCACAGCACATTACTCGATTTTGTTCAGTTCTTTGCATTCTATCTTGCATCTTACAGAAAAATACCTTCTTAAGCTGGCGTCTTCTAATGAGTCTATCATACGTTGAACAGAAAAGCTTTACATGAAGGACACTTCTTAATTCCTCTCGGTATTAAGATATATGACAGGCATTTTCTGCATCCTTTCAGAATTACCAGCTTGCCATTGCCCTCAACAGGCTTTTTAAATCCAAAACCATTGTTTAAAATGGGTATGTCAGAGCTTGTATTACTACTATGAGTAGACAAACTCGAGTCCGAATCCTTAGCTTCTGCATTGCCACAAACAGAAGATATCAGAGCATGTATGTCTTTCTCAACCTCCTTCAGCATGGGACGAGGATCTCTGTTTGTTCTTTTCCTACAGCTCCTATCAATGTAGTACAACTCCCCTGTCTGCAAAATCATGAAACTGGATAATTACACTTCTATAAAAATTCTCCAAAATACAAGTGGGTTCTTTTAAAAAACGGCATTATAATCTGCCTGATCAGTGCTACAAAATTTTCAATATCTGTGGCATCAAGTCCAGATGGTGCTAACAAGTTCTTATAGCGCTCTTTCCTAACAGTTCAAGTGGCATTTCCAGAAGTGCTAAGCTTTTGTAATTTTCAAATGGCAGACATTAATTTATAGTAAATTTACACATTTTATAAACCTTAATTTGAAGAGTGCAACCCTGGAGTATCAAGTGCTAGTTGTTTCTGGATTGAAACTGTGTAAATTTTTTATATCAACGTTTCGGATCATACTTCATGATCTATCATCAGGATGATATTGGCATTCTTTTCTCTTTCTGCTTGCATATCATCTTGATGATGGATTATGAAGTATAATCCAGCATGTTGATGTAAAAAATTTACACAGTTTCAATCCAGAAACAACTAGCACTTGATGATCATGAACTGTGGAAATTTTATGCTGTTAACCCTGGAGTATGTTTATTCCCCTGTTTCTTCCAGCATAATCGCCTTTCCTTCAATACCATTCACCTATGTGGTAATTTGTATGCAAGCTCTTGTAGCAACTACATAGTCACTCATATTATCAGTCCCAGGTCCTAACTTGAAGCCTGAAAAATGAAGAAACTTCCTACATGCTTCTTCGCCGTAACCCTATCACTAAAACTGTAAAGAATATTATTGCATTCTGGTAGCAGTTTTTCTAGAAGCTGCAAATTTACTCAAACCATCAAGCCTAAGTTGAAGCCTAAAAAGTTAGAATAAATCCATCAATCATATTTCTTAGTTCCAGAGTCCTACAAATCCATCGATAAGCAGTTTTTTCCAATAGCCACAAGTGGTACTCATAGCATCAGTCCTGAGTTGAAAATCAGAAAGAAGAAGAACTTGACTTAAACTGCACTTGCACACAATAAAGCATTTTGTACAGAAGACTGTCTGGGATGTAAAAGCTTACACAAGTAGACCTACCTTGGTACCGATTTCTAAATAGATTCCTTTAAAACAGTTTATAATATCACTAAAGACCATATTAGCAGCCATATAACACTCTGAATTCAACAAAATTATATGTTTTTTTCTTGCAATCCTACCTTTCAAAAAACAATGTGCCACCAAAAAGCCCAGATTTTCACCCAGACACAAACATTCATCTACCTTTTATGTTATCAGAGATCCAGACCACCAACATAAAACCCAAAATAGGACAAAGGATAATTCGGTATACCTTAAGATCCAGACATTGTTCCCAACCTTTTGGCAAAGGCTCACAACACAACTCTATTTCCCTTGACCTGCCATCTTCCATGGATTTGGCCTCATCAGACCAGTAATTCTTAGCAGAGTCGTCATCAACTTTCTCAATTTTGGGGACCTTGGGCAAACTTGCCATGGATTGCATGGAAAGGAAATCAATTTTGCCTTTGAATGGCATGCACTTCATCAAATGATCTTTTCTTCTGGTTCACTAATTGGGTAGAAGCGAAGTAAACTCTGGAGTAGGACTTGTGGCAGGACATCCTAACATGATCAATGCTCCCAAATAGCTCAGATACAAAACAGGCTGTGCATGATTTCACCTTGCTGTTACCCGCTTTCCATCTAGACAGTTCCAGTTATATCGCTCACTAAAATCTCCTAATTAATACAAATAACTACCAGGCTCCCACCTGCTTGACAGCATACCCTGCTATCAGAACCAACTTACACATTGTACTAAACATCATCATACTTGTATATATAAAGACCGAGTACATGAACAGAAGTGCCTATAGCTTGATAAGCCCGAGTATTTAAACAAAACTTTAATGGGTGTATCAACCCCACATTAAAATCATGAATATGAATAAATTGACCGCTTTAATGGCTGTATCAACCTTTAATGGGTGTATTACACCCTTCAACTTTAGCAGAAAATCTTCTCATATTCAAGCACAGATAGCACAAAAGATTCTGCTTTCACCCCCAACAATGCACCAGGCACAATGATATTAATCACATTAAAAATTCTTACAGACAGTATTATCCTACATGGATTTGAATTCAACCAATACAAAACCAAACTTTTTCCACTTACTTCTAATTGCATTAAGCACAATTTGGGTTCACAGGTATCAAGGAGTACACATGCCCCAGCATGCAGATGTTTTGTACTTTAAATTAAATACCATTTATTTAATATGTACAGTCTTAGGTTCCCAACACATCAGTTATAGTTATTTGTACTTCGAAAAGAATGAATGGTAGTTTTATTAGGGTTTCTACCGTTTTATCAGTAGTTGATATACCTAACACCATTAATGGGTTTAGATTGGCGGGAAGTTAATGTGTAATGGCTGATAAAACCATAATTGTACATTAATTAGCTCTCTCTACGATCCTGGTGGGAAGTTATACTAAATGATAGGCTGGCTTCTCTTCTAATCAATCTTTAGTTAGGGTTAGCTAAATCTAGGGGCTTTCTTATTGGACCGTTGTAATTAATGTTAAATAATATTATCATGATTTAAGGCTCCAAGTTTTCGAATTTGGTCATTGCTTGTGGTTTGTCTTTATTTTTAGTTGATGTGTTTAATGCTATTGAAATTAATTTATTGGGAACATGTCTTTGGATAATGAGAGATATTTTGGCTTTTCAATGTGGAGTAAAAATTTAATTGTATGTTCATACGAAGTTTTTTTTATGTTGAAGTTAAAAAGGCTTTTCAAAGTTATATAGATTAGTTCTTATGTAGAGATTGGATGGTTATGCTTGAAAAATATTGATAGTGATAGTAAGTTCAAACTTGATTTGTCTCTCATATGGCAAGTGGCACTTGTGTTAGCATAAGTTATAATGACCCACACTATTGTGATTGAACCCCTATTAAGATGGTTCAAGATCATTAGGCTACCAATTCTCTTATATAAATAAAAAAAGTTATGTAGTATCAACTATGTTTATAAATGAAATAGTGGTGAATTGTTTGTTATTTTAGGGGTCAAACCCCTTATCTTGTACTTAAAAGTACACTCAATGAGGTGTTTGGTAATCTAGTGGTCAAAAAGGATTACTAAAGAGGATTACTAAATTAACAAACAACTTTGTGATGTTTGTTCTCTTATCAAGCATCTATCATCATTACTAATGTGGTATTTCAATTTGTAATTTAAGAGGTGACATGCTTTTTAGTGGGTAAATTAGTTGTTTTGAACTTTCAAAAATCTTGTATATAATGTGACTTTTTAAATCAATAAACTTAATATTTCATTTAAATTGTATAATATGCCCTTTTCACAAGTCCATTTTGCTTAGAGTGTCCTTTATGTAATGTGGTATTTAAGAATATTCATTCATTTGATATTAAGGAGGAATATATAAAGGTTATTAAGAGCATTCAGATGAGATTATTATAACAACATTTTTATAGCATCACAACATCTTAGGTTCATTGCATATTTTTGTGTTGCTATATCTTTGTTATTAAGTTGTTCAATTGGCCATCCTAGGGGTCTAGCTAAGGAGAATATGACCCTCATGAGATAGAAAATTACTAAATGGTATTCCTAAACACCCCTATTCCCAATCTTTAAGAAAAGGCCCTTGAAGATTTTTATAAAATCTTGAGAAATCCTAGTGAAGTGCATTAATTTTCATGAAGATTGATAGCTTTGTGGGGAAAAAATTAATATCCATAATAAATTTGTGCAAATTGGTAGACAATGTCGTTTTTAAGTAGTGAATTATAGAGTGATTCAAAAAAATAAAATATTTTTTGGTGGGTGATAGGTCTAAAAAATGGCTTAGTTTTTGTTGTTTTTATACCTATTTTAAGATACTTTTAAACATATTCTTCAGACAATGTTTCTATACTACTCTATCATTTAACATCCATTATGCGGACTTAAACCTTAATTATGATGATGAAATTATGATTATAATATAATAGTATTATATGGTTTATATGAATGAATGCATGAAATATTGATGGAATGCTATGAGTTAATTGTGATAGTTATCCTCGTGTACATGTTTTGTGGAATTAACTTGTTTGCAGCTCAAAAGAAACCATAGCGCAACAGTTGTAGAGTGAACCTGTAGCAAAAGGGATGACTGGACACCAAAGCAGGGGAAGCTCTGGGTTAAGTTGAACGTGGTGATCGTTGATCAGAGGTACTTAATGAAGATTAGACATGTGTTATTATGACCATTTTAATAAAACGTTGAAGAAGAGGTCTCCTTTATCTATGGAATTTTGACAAGTGGATTGTCTGTTTACATACAAAACTATTTTGGCAGAGTTCTATTTTTGATAGGATTTCTCTTTCCTTTTCAGTTATAGGTTGAATAATTCAAATCTTAATTCAATGCTCTATTATCTGGGAGTGGAGTTAATGGTTTCAGTTAGTTGTTGTTTTTAATAAAGATTCCCTCAGTTTGTATATAACTGTTGGTTGAATCCATGGGATAGTTAGTTGATTTTATCAGGTTTGTGTTACTAGTTATTTTTTGTTTCAAGACATGAAAAATATTCCAAATGATTGAGTCCAATCTATGGAAAGATCTTCTATAATCTTTTACAATATGCAATAAGTGGAGTTGATCTTATGGGATGCATAGAATATATAAGTTAGATTGAGTTCAGTTAGAGTGGGAACAGTTACTTGAGCAAGGCACTCAAGGTATTGTTATTCACTTCACCTTTCAGTTATTTATTTCTATTAATAGTTGTTATTAGTTTATCATTATTCATGAATCATATACAAGTTAATTGAAATTTCATTTCTTGCTTATTATGAATGAATGTTTGTGAATATGCATGTAATTGTTATTAGTAACATTCCAGAGGGTAGTCCAGTTGAGTCATTAGTATTTATTAAGCTTTCAGTTAATATGGTATTAATTCATTAATAGTAGTTTGGTTACAGTCTTTGTTGTAGGAACCCGTAGCAACTAGTTCTGGTTTACGTTCTTACAGTTTTGCAGTTATGTTAATTTCTAGCAATTAGAATAACTTAAGTAGGATAGTTTAAGTAGTTTTAAGTCCATGAAGGCATATATAATGTTGCACCATCATAAGCTTACAAGCCTTGGGTTGACAATTTAATTTAGTCTCAAGCGATGTAGAGTGGACTTTTCAGCTAGTTCAACCTCTGAATTGAGTTCTAGATTCTACCAAGTTTACAATACATTAGCTTAGACTCTACATTTTTGGCATCGTTGTTGGGGATGGTGTTATCTTCATAGAATTTTTTTTTTAGTTTTCATAGTTAATTTTTCTTTTCAAGCATTAGGACTATTGGATACCATCATTTTCAACACTAGGCATATACTAACATTTTGTAGGACCGCTGAATCTAAAGCTATATTTCATGTATGCGGAGGCAGAGAGATTACTTGGGTAGGTTCCTCCCCTCCACATTTCAGGAAGCTATTGCAGAAATTGGTGATCATAGTACTCAAAGTGAAGGTACAACTAAAGAAGACACTTCCTTCTCACCAACATCTAGCACATGTATAGATGGAACATACCACACCATGGGTGATGCGGTAGATGATGATGTAGACCAACCAACATTTGAGTTCCCTATAACTAACCAGAAAAGGGCTACAGTGCTAAAGAACATTCCTCCTTCGACCTTACTAGTTTTCTATGGGTTAATGATTGAGGACCCAAATATATTCCTCTTTGAATTTGATGTCTTATGCAGAAGTTATGACTATACTTCTAATGCACATAGGTTAAATATTTTCCATGCCACTCTCAAAGATGCAACTTTAAGATGGTTTATGGGATTAGGTAAAGATGTTGTTCCTAATTGAGACACTATGAAGACATTGTTTTTAGAGAAGTATCAGGACTACTGTAGAGGACCTAACAGGAGGAAATATGATTACTCAGAATGACACAAAAGGATGATGAGCCCTTAGAAGATTATGTGGAAAGATTTCAGTTTTCTCTAAATAAAAACCCTTGGAACAAGTTGTCAGAAGAGTCTCTCAAGTTAGTCTTTTTGAGGGGATTCAATGAAGACTATATGGATGCCTTGAACCTCATTGGCCAAGGAGATATTTCTCAACTACCATTTTCAGACATTTGTAAGGCCTATGGGAATTATTCCAATACCTTTACAAAAAGGCCAAGAGCAGATAGAACATCAATTATTGGTAAATCATCTACAAGGGTTTCAAAAATAGAGCTAAGAAATCTATTATCCAACATGAAGGAGGATATAATCAGTCATTTGGCAACTCATTTGGATATTGTCCACATTAAGAAAAAGTAGGAGGAAGTTGAGGCTATGCTCACCGAATATTGTCCAAGCTATCGGAAAAGAAAAGCAAATTGTAAATGCAAAAGAGTGGCCAGTATCTAGCAAGATAAAGTTGAGAAACCTAATTTCCAGCCCATTGAGGGAGAAGATGGACAACTCTTTTATATAGCACAAAGGAGGCCATGGCAGCAAAGACAAGGTATGCCACAAGATCCCCTTAGCTTTAATTCATCCTTTCCTATTGGGAATCAAAAAATTTCTGCTTGGAACTCTTAGCCCTAGCAAGTAAACCAAAGCTAGTGGAAAAATCCCCAACAATGGCCGCAAGCCTAGCCAAATTAGAACCAACAGCCAAATCCTTGGCCACAACAAAATTTTCAAGGCTCCAATTACAATCCACAATGGCCAACCTAGCAGAATCAATGGTAGCCTCAGTGGCAGAAAGGTCAACAATGGAAACAACAGAATATGAACTACCAGCAGCCCATGCTCCCTCCTCCACAACAACAACAAGCTATAATGCCTCCATAAAACCTTGCATCCTATCCACCCAAGCAACGGAAAATATTTTCCCAACTTGCACCTAACCCTAACACTAAACCTTTTCAACAAGCTTATACTAACGAAGCTATTCAATACTCCACTTATGTGGTAGAGGTGAGTGATGTCCACCTGAGATCAAGGAAACAACTTGTTGGAATTCCATCCCCCCAAATTATAGAAATGGAGGATGATGATCCTATAGTTGAGGCTTCTGATAAACCATCTTTAGAACCTGAGACAAATTAGGTACACCAAACTACCACAAATCCCAAGCCACCTTTTCCTGAATGCCTAGCTATACAAAAGCATCAAACACGGGCTGAGATAGATCTTTTAGGACAACTGAAAGATGTGAGCATCAAAATTCCACTTATCCAAGCTATCAAATGCATCCCTATCTATACCAAAATTATAAGGGATTTGTGTCTTAAGAAACCAGGTAGGAAAAGAAAAGATCCATAGACAGTTCATGTCTTGGGAAATCTTGCAGAAATCATGTTAAGGAACATTACAGTCCCTAAGTATATTGATCTTGGTAATCCAATTATGGACGATAAGATTAATGGAACCCTCATTAAGAATACTTTGATAGACTTGGGGCCAACCATCAATGTCATGACAAAAGAAACAATGCAGTTGCTTCAGTTGGTCAACCTTTAGCCCACACAAACTATTTTGCAATTAGTTGATAGGTCTATAGTCAAGCCTGAGGGGATTATTGAAGACCTAGTCATTGCATTGGATTCTTGGGAGTATCCTATTGACGTCATAGTGTTACAACCCAAAGTCAACCTTTCAAGTTACCCACTCATCTCAGGTAGGCCTTAGTTAGCTATAGTCGATGCATTTATAGGTTGTAGGTCTGGTAAAATGATAATATCCAATGGGAAAATTACAAAGAACCTGGTTCTTTATCCACCAACCCAACCATATGCATACCTGGAGCACACCATTTGGCCTAATTTGGGTGAAGAGGAGGAGGACAACTATTCTCTACAAAAATTGATGAATATAGAACGTACCCCCTTCTTGGATGACCAGGATGAAGATGAGCTCATTTCTCACATAATCCAAAATGATTGTGGAAGGATCCCATAACAACAAGACTACCTCATATGCCTACAAGACCCCTTGCAAAGTATCATACCCACCAATTCTACAGAAGAGATATCACATGTATTTCATTCATTGCCACCTCAACAATGTTTTCCCATTATACCAAGCCTTGGTCTCTCATCAGTTCAAGAGTTATCAAAGGAGTTGGAAATCATGCTAGGAAGGATGTTAAATATCAATAATTCCTTGATAGAGGAGCATAATTCTCTGCAAATAGGGTTACAAGCATACTCAGCCACATATGCAGGGGATTACCGTGATATGAAAGGAATAAATCATGATTTATGTATGTACAAGATTTATATTAATGATGGCTATAGACCCATTTGGAAACCATAGAGGTGCATGAATCCTGCTCTCAGAGAGATAGTAAAATTTGAGCTAAAAAAGCTCCTTGATGTAGGTTTTATCTATCCAATATCAAATAGTGAATGGGTCTCACCTTTGGTAATTGTTCCCAAGAAAGGTGGGAAATGGAGTGTGTGTAGATTACAGAGAATTGAATATAGCCACTAGGAAAGATCACTTTCCTCTTCCCTTCATTGATCAAGTACTTGATTCTCTAGTTGGGAAGAAGTACTTCTCATTTCTGACGGTTTTAGTGGTTATAACCAAATTAAAATTGCTCTAGAGGACCAAGACAAGACTACATTTACATGTCCTTGGGGGACTTATGTTTACTCTATTCTGCCCTTTGGCTTATGCAATGCTCCAACTACCTTTCAAAGAGAAATACTTAGCATATTTTCTAATTATGCACATGACTACATGGTGATATACATAGATGACTTCACCACTTAAGGTGAAAGTTATGAGGAAGCTCTCAATAACATGGAAAAAGTGTTAAAAAGGTGTAAGGAACACAACCTATCACTCAATAATGAGAAGTTTTTTATGATGATGACACAAGGAATTGTGTTGGGACACTTTATATCTAGTGAAGGAATTCAAGTTGACCCACACAAGATAGAGATAATATATTCTTTACCTGTTCCTCAGAAATAAAGGGATACCAGGAGCTTCCTTGGTAATGTAGGCTGCTACAAACGGTTTATCAAAGATTTTAGTAATATTGTTGCACCACTATTCGTTTTGCTAAGTAATGACATTGAATTTGATTGGACCTCTGAGTGTCAACACTCCTTTGATGAACTAAAGAAAGCTCTAACTCAAGCACTAGTGTTGAGAGGGCCTAATTGGACTCTCCCATTTCACATACATGTTGATGCTTCAAATTTTGCAATTGGAGTAGTCTCAGGTTAGAAGGATGGAAATAAGGAGTATGTAATTTATTATATCAGCAAGAATCTCCAAGGAGAATATTTGAACTATACATTAAAAAAAAAAAATGCTTGATACATTGGTCTATGCTATTAATAAATTAAGACACTATATTATTGGCTATCCAGTATTTTTCCATACAGATCACACAACAATCAGGTATTTGATGAACACGCCAATAGTTGGAGGGAGACTGGTAAGATGGCTACTTCTCTTACAAGATTTTGACATTACCATAGTAGATAAACCTGGTAAAGCAAATGTAGTGGCAGATTTCTTGTCAAGATTTCCAAAAGAATCAACTGAAGGTGTGGTGGATGATTTGTTCCCAGATGAACACTTGTTTTCTTTGCAAGTACAATTACCCAGGTATGCAGATATTGCTAATTATTTGGTCATAGGGTAGATTTCACTACATTTTTCACCAAGGGAGAAGCGACAGTTGGTTCATAAATTTTTTCCATATTCCTGGATATTTGGTTATCTGTTTTATACATGTCTTGATAACATCATGAGAAGATGCATCAAGGAAGATGAAATCTTTGACATCATGAAGGCATGTAATGATTGGCCACATGGAGGTCATTTTGCAGCAAAGAGAGCAACTTTAAAGATCCTCACAATTGGCTATTATTGGCCTACTCTACATAAAGATGTTAAATACACCAAAAGTTGTAATAGGTGTCAAAGAATGGGATGGCCAACAAAGAGTGATGAGATGCCCTTACAACCACAGTTAACATTGGAACCTTTTGAGAAATGGGGTTTAGACGTCATTGGGCCAATCTCTCCTACATCAAACAACAAGGAATACATCCTTGTTTGCACTGATTACTTGACAAAATGGGTAGAAGTTAAGGCCCTATAGTTTTCTAGAGATGGTAATGTGGCTAAGTTCTTATATGAAGATATTTTTACTAGGTATGGAGTACCTAAATAAATAGTCACTAATCAAGGGAACCAATTTACTTCTGATCTAATTGCCAAGTTGGTTGAGGAATACTAAATAAGACATAAGAAATCAACACCCTATCATCCACAAGCTAATGGTCAAGTGGAAGTCATGAATAGGAAGATAGAAATCATTCTCACCAAAATAGTGCAACTGCATAGGAAAGATTGTGTTTCAAGATTACCTGAAGCAGTTTGGGCATACAAAACTACATGGAAAACACCCACTGGATTTACACCCTATGAGTCAATCTATGGGAAGACAATAGCCCTTCTTATTGAATTTGAATACAAAACATTGAGGACACCAATAGAGTTGGGAATATATTTAATAGAAGTACATAAAGAAGGCTTCATTCTTTAAATGGGTTAGATGAGATAAGAATGGAAGCAATACATCATACAAAAGTAGTACAACAACAACAGATGAAATGGCATGATTAGTACATTAAAACAAAACAGTTCGCTATGGGAGATTGGGCACTATTATATGATTCAAGGTATAAATATTTCAAGGGAAAATTCCAATCTAGATGGTTGGGCCCCTATGAAATTAGCAAGGTTTACCCTAAGGGGGCAGTACAATTACACACCATTGATGCAGTTTGGTTTTCACTTCTTGTTAATGGTCATAGACTGAAGTTATACAAGAAACCATTACAAAAGGATGACTTCATCTTTTCATTAATCTAGCAATATGGTGCTCTCAGTGAACCTAACACAAAATATGATACACAAAGTCCTACTTCAATAATATGGGATATACCCAACACTTCTGGTGGCCCAGAGATTGAGTTACACAGCTCAGTCCTTGAGCTTCCTTGGCACTAAATTTTCATGTTTTTTTTTCTCATAAGCACACACTACACATTATAATAATGTTCAACATATCTTTAGAGAGACCTGTTATCAATATTCACAAGCATCCTGCAGCCGAAGGGACCTATAGCTTCACACTGTCAACATTCAAAATAGGACCTAACATTGCAGGTGCTTGTAGCAATGTCTGGAAGCCGAAAGAATATTCAACAAATTTGGCACCATATTTATTGCGCATTCATTCACATTCATTTCAAATATATTCACGTATCATATCCATCATTTCATGCAAAATAAAGTGGCATAATTCTTTTATTATACGCTTTCATTTCAACTACTTAAGTTGTCAAATCACCAACTCATACTTTGCATTTTTGTCCCATCATATCCACTTGCCACCCACTATTCATTATCTTGCAGTTAATATGTGTCACATCAAATCAACAAACAAATGTATTCCTTCAGTTTCCATGTGCGAAAGCTAGTTGTTTTCACAAGATAGTACTTAAGGTATGTTGTTATGATTAACTTAGTTTTTTTAAAACTTTCATACACTTTTTCATATAATTCCATGCATGTAAAATATTATATCTTTAATTTCCATCATCATGAATGTAAACCACCTCCAAATCATCAACGTGAAGTGAGGTTACTTCACCAATTAAGTTGGGGGAGGGTACGCCCTTCTCAGTCTTTTTTCTAGTCCTTTCAAATTTTCCACCCACAACTAAATTTAATGAATACCATGACATGGAAAACCCTTAGTCATGTTTTTTTTGTTGTTGTTATTTCCACTGCCATTTTCAAAATTGCTAAAACTTGAAACCTTGAGAGCTTATAAGAACTTCAGCTTAGTTAGACTATAGTTGAATTTAAAAAGAAATTTGTAAATGCAGTACAATATAGTAGTAAAGATACGAGGAAGTAGAGTTTTGAAGTGGTAGAGCAGTTTGAAGGTGGTGGGAAGATTGAATTAAATTTCCAGAGTTGAATTTGGTATATTGAGAAGAGAAGAAAGCAAGGATGGGAGGAGATGTTATAAGAAGAGAGCCAATGGCTCACCAACAAATTTTGGAGGATGCAACAGTCCTGCCTATGTTCACAAGGGTTGGATGGCTCAACTAATTTATGAAGTTAACATAATATAGTGATGATTTAACAAGGAGATTCACATAAACCCTTCAATATGATGAAGCAGTGGTAAAAGGGACTTTTTGTAGATGCTTTTGAAACTGCCATTGCATAGGTTATAGGACTACCAAGGATAGGAACAAAATTCCTAGCTTGGCGTGATGCAGTTACATCTTGGGAAAAATTCTTCATAAGAGGAGAGGAATTGGATTCCTCATCACAAGGTCTGAAAAGGATTTCTCTCCACTGGTTGTGGGCAAGATGTGCCTCTTATATTATAAGATATATTACATGTGATGGTAGAAAGAATCTTTTTATACGACATATTTCAAATTGTTAAGTCATCTCAGGCACAATAGGGTAGTAAATGTACCAAATTATCTTTACAACTTGTTGAAATGAATGGCCTCAAAATACCAGAAAAGGCAAAGTGATACTTCCCTCTCTCATCACTACTTAGCTACCTCACTGATAAAAAGAAGTCTAAGAATCCAATACCCACAAGTGAGGTTGGAGGATTTTAGGGAAGAAGAATGAAAATAAATTAATAGGTTGCTAGAAGTACCCGTAGCACTTGAGGATGCGTGAAATCAAAATGAGCCCCAAAATGAGCCTGAAGAGGAAAACCCTCATGTTTAGCCTGTAGACTCACCTACCCATAGCCAAAGCGAGCATGAAGAACCTACAAAACCAAAGTCTAGCCCACCCATGAATGAGGAATTGCCTTCTTCCTCTAAGTTGCAAAAATATAAAGGCCAGAGAAGTAGTGCATCTACCTCCACTACACCCTCAAAACTAGAAGAAGATATTTCAAATAAGCAAAGGGGTACCCAAAAGTAGAAAAAGGATGATGTTCCTAAAAAGAAAAAGAGTATTAAAAAGGAAAAGAGGAAATTTGAGGAAGAAATATTAACGCCTAGATGCTCTGGTAGGATTGAGAAACAAAGTGCTACAAAATAAAATGTAGAAGAAAAACTTCAGGACGAGCAGCATCAAGAGGAACAACCTCAGGGAAATGTTGTGCATGTTGAAATTGACTTTCAATTGGAGGGGAATGTTCTTGGTATTGAGAATATACCAGTGAAGAAGAGATGGTACGTAGAGAGCACTTTTGATTTTGAATCAGAAGACATGTTTTATGCCAAGAAATTCTGGATAGAAAATTTCCCCACTCCTGGAGATTATGAAGAGACTAATAAGTAGTTTGAGAATGTAGAGGAAGTTTACATTGAATATAGGGATGTGAGAAAGGAACTCCAGGAGACATTAGAAAAAATTAAACACCTGGAGGAATTGGTACATAATTATGAGCAGGAGAAATAAAGAGAGGCAAAAATGAAGGAGATGGAGGAAAAACTATAGCTATATGGTCATGGTACTAAACTATATGTGCTGACACAGTTGGATGTTACTAGAATAGGGGATAAAGAATTGGTAGTGCCAGTGAGAGACCTCCTCTTAAAAATCTTGATTAGCATACAACCTACTCACTTGGATATCGATTGTGGAAAATAATTGATAAGTTTGCAAAGGAGAAGGAAAAGTGGAGAAAGGAAAAGGAAAAATATGAACAGGAATTAGAGAAAAGAGATATGGAACTAAATAAAACAACAGTTTGGTTGGAAGAGATAGCATACAAGGCTACACAAATAGTAAGGTGTAGGCCTCCACCAAGAACTTATGCATTGTTTCTACAAGGAAGGTTTTTATTTTTTCAATTCAGTAGATTAGTTATCAAGCATTCCATTGGAATGAGTCAAACCTCTGAGTTTCTTGAATTTTTTGCTACATGTACACCAAAATACCAGGATTAGTTGTGTGAATTCTATTTGCACAACTATGTGATACTTGATGAAACTGAATGGAACCCTTTAATCTTTGTGGGGGATCTTCATATCATAGCACTTTCCTCTTATTATAGGAATACATAGCTTAGGGGAGAGGTTATGGAAGAATACGAAGAAAAAAAAAATCTATTGCACTCCCAATTAGAAGAGAGGCTAAGGATCCAAATACAATAATTTATGAATGGATGAGACTCCTTACACACAAGGGAGTAGGGAAGAAAATAATGAAGCTCGGGGAGGTATACTATGACAGAATGAAAATTTTAGATGTGGGAGTAGGACAATAGTGTTTTAAGTATGTGCAGGATAGATAGAATAGTTTGACTCCAAAACTGCAGAAGAAAGAGCCACATTCCATGCATAATTTCATTGTAATGATTCAAAGGGCACATCATTACATGACAATTGGTATCAACCAGGGAGTTCGTTGGATGCCACTCACTTTTCATCCACCTATTCTCCTTTATCTGATCCCACATTGGATAGGGGAGAAAGTGATGAATGTGAGGGGGTAGGAACAATCCAAATGAGGCAGCTTTTAGAACATCAAGGTTTTTATCTGAGGTAGAGTCAGGGTGTCAGCACAATTATGGACCTAAGACAAATTACACATCAGTATAATCAGGACCCCTAGTCTTTTGCTTGAGGACAAGAAAAAGTTAGTTGGGGGGAGTGATAGGTCTAGAAAATGGCTTAGTTTTTTGTTGTTTTTATACCTATTTTAAGATACTTTTAAACATATTCTCCAAAAAATGTTTCTACACTATGTTATCCTTTTACATCCATTATGCAAACTTAAACCTTAATTGTGATGATGAAATTATGATTATAATATAATAATATTATATGGTTTATATGAATGGATGCATGAAATGTTGATGGAATTCTATGAGTTAATTGTGATAGTTATCCTCGTATACATGTTTTGTGGAATTAACTTGTTTGCAACTCAAAAGAAACCATAGTGTAGCAGTTACAGAGTGAACCTATAGTAGAAGGGATAAATGGACATTGAAGTAGGGGAAGCTTTGGGTTAAGTTGAACGTGGTGATCATTGATCAGAGGAACTTAATGAAGATTGGATGTGTATTATTATGACCAATTTAATAAAATATTGAAGAAGAGGTCTCCTTTATCTGTGGAATTTTGACAAGTGGATTGTCTATTTACATATAGTTTTTTTTTTTATAGAGTTCTAGTTTTGATAGGATTTCTCTTTCCTTTTCAATTATAGGTTGAATAATTCAAATATTAGTTCCAAACTCTATTATCTAGGAGTGGAGTTAATGGTTTCAGTTAGTTGTTGCTTTCAATAAAGATTCCCTTAGTTTGTATATAAATGTTGTTTGAATCCTTGGGATAGTTAGTTGATTTTATCAGTTTTATGCTACCAATTATTTTTTGTTTCAAGGTCTACATGAAAAATATTTTAAATGATTGAGTCCAATCCATGGAAAAATCTTCTATAATCTTTTACAATAAGCAATGAATGGAGTTGATATTATGTGATGTGTAGAATATATTAGTTAGATTGAGTTCAGTTAAAGTGGGAATACTTACTTGATCGGGCCACTCAAGGTATTATTCTTCACTTCACCTTTCAGTTATTTGTTTTGATTAATATTTGTTATTAGTTTATCATTATTCATGAATCATATGCAAGTTGATTGGAATTTCATTTCTTACTTATTATGAATGAATGCTTGTGAATATGCATGTAATGGTTATTAGTAACACTCCAAAGGATAGTTCAAATGAGTCATTAGTTTTTATTAATATTTCATTTAATATGGTATTAATTCATTAATAGCAATTCAGTTACAATCTTTGTTGTAGGAACCCGTAGTAACTAGTTTTGGTTTATGTTCTTACTATTTTATAGTTTTGTGAATTTCTAGCAATTAGAATAACTTAAGTAGGATAGTTTAAGTAGTTTTAATTCCATGAAGGAATATATAATGTTGCACCATCATAAGCTTACAAGCCTTGGGTTGACAATTTAATGTAGTCTCAAGTGATCTAGAGTGGACTGTTCAGCTAGATCAACCTCTTAATTGAGTAGATTCCACCAAGTTTACAATACATTAGCTTAGACTCTACAGTGGGTTACCAATTGATTTAAAAAATGCATAATTTAGATGGTGAAATTATCCTAATAGAAAAGGATATAAATTGATTCATTTATAAACTTATCAATTAGAATTATCTTATATTTTGCATCATTTGATCAATAATGATCAATAAATGAAGTTGTATTTCTTGAGGAAATTCTAACACATCCACTTTTGAGGATAAATTTCCTAAATAGGCCTACATTTGTTAGATTTGTTGGCATCAACAACTCATGTCACACAATTTGGCATTGGATGCTAACTATTAGAGTCACTTAAGGACTCATGCCTCTAGGATCACCTGTGAAAACCAAAAACAATTTTCTACAAGAGAGAAAAGCAAGAACATGAAATTGCAACAATGGATGCAAGATATGGCCAATATACAATACTCAAGATTGTAGTGATATATTAGACTAACTCAATTGAACTAAATTATCTAGGATATACAAATGATGTCTTACTTATAAAGGAAAATGTGAGATGGGATTAAACAATTTCTTGACATGTGTCTTAATCTTGTATAGTGAGACAACTACCTCAACAAATATTAAATGACTCAAGACACAAGCATTAAATGTCAAAAGATAAGATAAGATCTAGTGACAACTAACACTATCTAGAAATATTCCCTCCTAGGACCTCAGTGGACTTAACATGTAAATAGGACCGAGATAGGTAAAATACCTATTTACACCAACACCCCCCCTAAGTTCAACTCAAGGAGTCAATTATTATGTAAAGATGCAAGGATGGGTCTTAGCTATGAGGCCATGTTAGATACCCATGCATATATGTAGTACAATCTCTCATAGACAGAGAAAAGGAGAAAATACAGTGGGATAAAACTCCTCTGCAAAAGAGAGACGAAATACAAAATACTCTCAATGATGAATGAGAGGGACAAAACCTCATATAAGGAAAAAGACCCCCCATAAGAGATAAGAAGAGAGACCATGCAACCCCCCCTCAATGGTGAGTCTCCTACACTAGCAAAAGCTTGACATTGAATGTTGAAGATGATCTAATATTGTCGAACAAATTTCCTCCCTTAGAAAGAAACTAAACCAATTTTATATGCATGATGTCTTCCTACTGTTAAAAGGAAGATGTGGGAAGAAGAATGATATGTGATGTCTCTGAACTATGCTCAAGTGTCTCCATGTCGATGTCGAAAGCTAACACACTCCAAACATGCATTCTAGGCCACATAGTTGAAGATTTCAATAAAAAATCTCCTAGAGATAGATATAAAACACACTCCAAAGATAAAGATGAATCCTCTCAAGGTAAAGAATCCTCCTCCAAATATTGTCCAAAAGTATCCACACTCACATCAAGTTTTGAAGAATGATCATGTAGAGAATGAACAAGAGGTTCAAAGTATTCCATCACAAAAACTAAAGAAGGATCATCTCCAACAAAGAGAAGATGTATGCAATTAATGGTTTCTCCCAAATCTAAAATATGGGACTCAACAAACAAACCAACAATATTTTCCAAGTATGCATCCCAAGTAGATGTAGCTAGAAGATGATGTAGATCTTGTTGCACTAAATCACAAGATGCCAACATTGTGCCAACATGAGCATCATCAAATGCAACAAAATATGGATGAGATGAAATGCAAGGCTTAAGAATAGGATTCAATGAGAAAAATCCCAAGTTCAAGAAGCCAAATGTCTCCTTTGAATCATGGTCCACACTAGAAGTGTGATCAATAGCCGAAGGAACAATGTCATCGTTAGAAGAAAAATATACAACATTGTAAAACTGAGATAAATGATCAATCATCCTAGTAGCAAGAATCTCTATACTCTCCAAGTCTCTAATGATGAATGAATTAGGAGTGAACTCCACAATCCTCCCATGGCCACGTTTTGTAATCTGATATATGGAATGAATATTGTTCATCAAATGAGGTACATATAAAACATCATTGAAAGTGCTCTCTCCAAAATCAATAGACCTATTTCCAAGTACACTCATGTATACATTATTATTTCCCATCAAAATAGGAGACATAATGCAAGGCTCAAATAAGAGAATATAGACTGTGAAGATTCCATATGATGAGATGCTCCTAAATCTAGAAGCCATCTCCCTAATCCATGACCTAAAAAAGTACAAAGAGTTGTTCCCTTATTTCTTGGTGTAGTAACCAAACCAACATGAAATTTTCCCTTATTAGACAGTTTTGAAGAAGGTGACTCAGACATTCTAGAAGGAAAATTAGTTTGATTCTTTATGAGAAGATGTTTCAACTCATCAATATCCTTCTTAGAACAAGAATGTTCATCATACATAAGCTTCTTACAATATGAACAAGTAGACTTCTCCTTCTTGGATGATTTATTTGTGGAAGAGGATTTATTCTTTAGTTGATTTGAATGAGGATTGTTCTTAGATTTACTTTGTTTCTTATCATTATTTTCTAATTCTTTCGCCTAACTAGCCAACAATGTCTGAGATTTATATGACTTGATGAGACCCATCAAGATAACCTTTTTTTACTCATATATTACCATCTCAAAAAATGATGCAAATGAAGGTGTAGTAGATGTAGAATCCATAGTCAACCTATGAGTATGAAAGCTAGAAACAAAAGTAGCATAATCAAAACCAAATTTTTTCAATGTGTTGTAGACCAACTGAATGTCCTTCTTATCAATTCCACATGCTTTATATTTCTCTCTTAGATAATTAACCTTAGTGATGTAGTCTTGGATGTCGTAAAATTTCTTAGGATCAAGGCTCATTAGTTCATTATCAATTTGATATCCTCTTACTTCATTTGTAGTACTGTATAATGTTTTAAATTTTTCCCAAGCCTCATTAGAATTCTTACATGATCCAATTTGAAACAATAAATCTTGAGAAACAAGTTTACGAATACATCAAAGGGATTTGGTATGTTCAATCATCCATTTTATCTTTCTATTTGCATTTGTAGGTTCAAGTACCTTATTTTCAACATATAGAGAATGACCTTCATTCATTAGAACACTCCATGCATTTTGATGCTAAGTTAAATAATTATATTATGTTAGCAAAGGAACCTTAGAATGATCCATGGAAAAAGAAGAGCACAAGAAAAAATATCAAAATAATGTACCAAGAGACCCCCCAAATAAATCAATCAAGAATCCCTGAGAATAATATGATGTGGCACTTATATGTAATGTGTTTACAATGCCAGAATTGTGTTCTAGATTTATACTTCCAGGATGGATCAAAGATGGAAAATTACAATATCTTAGAATGAGATCCTCAAATTGAAAGTAACCTTTCCCAATATTGATCTTCATTGAAAATTAAGTCTTCCCACGAAGACAAAACTTCTCTAGGTTGTAGTATGTCCAAGTAATTAACTAGAATGTAAATTTACACAAATATAAATAAAAAGATACCTGGGATTGAATCTAGAAAAGTACATGGATAGAAATATAGATCTCCTCAATACCTTTCCAATCCCACAAGAATCACAAAAATCAAAGATCATGGAAAAAAGTTATGAGCTCGGAGGTCTAAAAAAAAAATCTAACTTCAACTAGCAATAAAATTCACCTGAGGAAAAATTCAAAAAAATGTCTTGCACCACTATGAAGTGCTCGAAACCAAATTTCCATCAATGTCTTGCTTGCAAAATTTTAACACCCTAGCGAAAAGTTATGGTGTTTTGTAAAAAACTACCCAATTTGGGCTTAGAGCGCAAATTTTTTTTAGCACCTAGGTGCTTGGCCCCCAATTTCCAATATGACTGCCAACTTAAATATTTTACAAAATAAAATGGTTTTAAGCACCACCACTAGCGGCAATGGTGTTGCTCAGCAAGCGACAACCCCGGTGACGGGGTAGTAGTTGACATGTGCCTCTGGCCTCGAGATTTAAGCCCTACAAGGGCCCACAAGACCTCCCATGGGGCTTAACCTATGATGTAGAAATGATTAAGGAAGAATCGGTGTTAGTCAATAATTAAGTCAATCGATTCTTCCTTTTATCATTTCTACACTAACCATTTAATTGAATAATCTTTATTCAATTTCATTCATTCAAATTCCTCCTTAATCAGATAATACACTTTATCATATTATTTCATCATGTTCTTCCTTTAATTAAATAAATCAACTTTATTTAATTAAATCCTAATGTTCTTCATTTAATTAAATAAATCATTTTTATTTAATTAAATCCTAATGTTCTTCATTTAATTAAATAAATCATTTTTATTTAATTAAATCCTAATGTTCTTCATTTAATTGAATAAATCATTTTATTTAATTAAATTACTAATGTTCCAATATCCTCTCATTTGATTTAAATAACCTCAAAATATTTAAATTAAATATCACAATCAACTAATTTCATCTAAGTTAGTTAATCCTAAATTAATTAACTCCTAACACTAATCCTCCATTCCTCTAGCTTTTGCAAGTTGCACATGTAAATCAATTTATTTGATTTACTAATTATCCTATTTTCATTCAAATGTGGCATATTCTTTTGAATATTCCACCCACTTGACTTTTCCCTCCCAAAGGACTTTTGTCCTCCACCTTTGCATTGAAGGCTCTTACTTGCCCTCTCCTTGAGCCAACTTGGAATTAATTCCTCTTACATCTCCTCTTACACAAGCCACCTCTTGAAATTCAAATTTCACCTACATGCATTTAACATGCACATTGTTCAAAATGTGCTCCACTCTCCTTCATTAGCATGTTGACAAGTGGCACAATGCCATTGGTCCCTTTTCTAATCCCACATTCTTCCTATTCTTCACTCTTCAATCCTTCTTCCTTATAAATAGAGGCCTTCTCTATTGATTTGGGATCCACAAGTTGACACAAATTTATGCAAGTTCATTATCCACATGAATTTGATCCACACTTTCATCCAAGTTAGCATAGAATTCATCATCCATAGCTAGGTTATTGTCATTTTGCATCAAGAATCACAAATCTACCATCAAGCTTATCAAGGAATTGGGAAAGGGCTTCTTTCCACATCAAAGAAGCACCAATCCCCCTATGGGATGCTGGTTTGAGCACTAGAATAGGATTTCATTAGTAGATTACTTGATATTTTTCTTTGATTTCATGTTCTTGTGTTTGAATGAATTTCATAGGGAATTCTCGTTTACACTTGTTTAAGGACTAATGTTTGCTTGTTTGTCCATGTTTGAGCAAGCCTAAGCAAAGCATTCACATTCATAGAAGAACAAGAACTAGAACTCCTAGCTGCTTTTCTAAGGGAAAGAAAGGTAAGCTTTGCATGGGCCTATGCTGACATGCTTGGTCTTGATCTAGAAGTTGTGGTTCACCATCTAGCCATCTATCCAGAGGCAAAACATGTAAGATAAAATCTAAGAAAAATGCATCCACAAATAGCATTACTGGTCAAACTTGAATTACAAAAGCTCCTTGATGTTGGCTTCATACGGCCAATTGATTATCCAAAGTGGGTTTCAAATCTTGTACTTGTCACTAAACCTACTAGGGGCATCCACATCTGCATTGACTTCAGGGACCTAAAAAAGGCGTGCCCCAAGGATGACTTCCCTCTTCCCAATATCGACATGATTTTGGATTAAACAACAGTGCATGAAATGTTGTCATTAATGGATGGGTTCTCAGGGTAAAATCAGATAATGATAGCTAAGGATGACCAACACAAAACAACTTTCACCTATCCATGGGGGACTTATTGTTGGAACATGATGTCATTTGGGTTGAAAAATGCAGGAGCTATCTATCAAAGAGTTATGATGCTTATCTTCCATGACATGATTCAAAAAACTGTGGAAGACTATGTGGATGACATATTAGCTAAATCAAGAAAACATCGAGATCACATACTAGCTCTAAGCTCCATCTTTGATAGGCTAGAAGAATACAAGGTCAAACTCAATCCAAAGAAGTGTGTCTTCGGTGTACAATCAGGAAAGATCCTCAGGTATATTGTATCTATGAGGGGATTCGAGATAGACCCCGCCAAAGTTAAAGCAATTCTCGAGATGGAAGCACCAAGAACATTAAAGCAGTTAAGGGGTTTGCAAGGAAGACTCCAATCCATTCGTCAGTTTATAACACAGTTAGTAGATAAGGCTATCCCATGCTCTCATATACTCCACAAGGGGGTAGCATACAAATGGGATGAGAAATGTGAGCAGGCATTTAATAAAATCAAGGAGTACTTGCTCACACCACCAGTCCTTATGCCACCAATTCCAAACAAGCCATTGATCCTGTATATATCAACAACAACAATAGCCCTTGGCGCTCTCTTAGCACAACATGATGAAAATGGGAAAGAGAGAGCTATTTACTACATCAGTAGAACCATGGTAGGACATGAGCTAAATTATACATCCATTGAGAAGGCTTGCTTAGTAGTCGTGTTTGTCGCACAAAAATTCGGACACTATATGTTGGCACATTAGATAAAACTCATTGCCAATATAGATCCTCTCAAGTGTCTACTTTCTAAAGCAACACTCACAAGTTGAACAACTAAATGGGTTATGATCCTGACAGAACACGACATTGAGTATGTAGAACAGAAGGCCATTAAAGGACAAGTAATTGTAGATCAACTGGTAGAGGCGCCGATATATTTAGAAAACCCACTTGTATCAGAGTTCCCCAATGAGTCCATCTTTAACATAAGCGTAGCAGATCACTAGAAAGTATATTTTGATGGATCTTACACACAACATGGGTCAGGAGTTGGAGTCTTCTTCATTACACCAAAAGGAGATTGCATACCCAAGTCATATAAGCTATCTTTTCCTTGCACAAACAACATTGCATAGTATGAGGCCCTTGTCATAGGACTCAAAATTGCAGTACAATGGCAGATCATGACACTCAAGGTCTATGGAGAATCGTAGCTAATCAACAACCAGGTCAATGATGAATACCAAACGAAGGATGACAAATTGAATCCATACAAGAAACTAGTGGAAAGCCTCAAAGAATTCTTCATTGAAATCACGTTTGAGCAAATACCAAGGGAAAACAACAGAGCAACAAATGCTATGGAAAAAATTGGATCACTACTGGATATCCCACACAACATCCCTAAGAAAGAATTCCTTGTAGAGCAGCTTCTCATACCAGCTTTCGAGGTACTAGAGTCTGAATTCATGTGTGAAATCATTGGTCCCAGTGACCCTTGGTATCATGACATATACACCTACTTGAGAATAGGAGTCCTCCCCACTGATATCACCCCGAACGTTAAAAGAATATTTGTCAAGAAGTCATCTCATTTTGTCATCTTAGGAGACACCCTATTCCGTAGGAGTATCGAGGGAACCCTCTTATGATGCCTTAATCTTGGGGAAGCTTTGACTGCTTTAACCAAGGCACACAATGGAATTTGTGGGTCACATTCGAGTGGTATGACCTTGGCCAAGAAACTACTAAGGACTGGGTACTATTGGCCTACAATGGAGAAGGAAGCTCACGACTATGTCCGAAAATGTTTGCAGTGTCAATAGAATGGGGATCTCATCCATGCACCAGCTCAGGAGCTCCACCCAATCATCACACCTTGGCCCTTTTCACAATGGGGGCTCGATCTCATTGGTAAAATCACACCCACCTCATTTAATGGACACAAGTTCATTATCACCGCCATTAAGTACTTCACGAAGTGGGTAGAGGCCATTCCCATGACCTATACTATAGGGAAGCATATTTCCGAATTCATCCTAAACTACCTTATTTTCCACTGTGGTGTCCCATAAGCCCTTATCTCAGATAACAAGACACCTTTCAAGAACCAGGATGTTTGAGAGCTATGCCAAAAATTCAATATCCAACATTGCATCTCCACCCCATATTACCCCCAAGGTAATGGCCAAGTTGAGGCTACGAATAAAACCATCTTGAAAATCCTAAAGAAAACAGTCAATGAAGTTGGTCGTGACTAGCACCTATGGTTGAATACTGCCCTATGGGCTTATAGAACAAGTATCTGCATGCCTACAAGTGCAACACCTTTCTCCCTAGTCTATCGATCAGAAACCATCCTTCCTATTGAAATCGAGCTCCCATCCTTAAGAATATCATTGCAGAATCTCATCACTGATGAAGAATATTGGGTGTCACGGTTGAATGAGCTAGAACTACTGGATGAGCGACGCATAGATACTCTAAATCATTCACAAGTCTACCAAAATCGTCTCAAGAAAAGCTACAACAAGAAGATCAAGATTCAAACCTTTCAAGTCGAAGAGCTCGTATTGAAGGAGAATTAAAAAATGTACCAAATCCAGATGGCAAGGGAAAGTTTGAACTCAATTAGTTGGGACCCTTCATCATCACAGCAACCTATAAATCAACAACATATCGACTATCTACACTTGAGGGAGAACCGAGCTATAGGATCTTATCAATAGCTCCCATCTCAAAAAAAATTATGCCTAAGCCTGGAAGGTATAAATCTAAAAATACAAAAAAAAACTAAAAATCCAAAAATCCAAAAAAATTAGAAAAAGGATTGAAAATAGTAAAGATAAAAATTGTCCTCTAGTGAAAACCATTTTGGTGGCGCTTTGGGAAAGTACCTTGGTGAAAACCTGGAAAACAGGTGCCTCGTGTAAATAATCACTTTCCATCCACCATGATTTCCACAACTTGTTCTGGATCATTCATCCATCGCACTCCCATATCTCCATCCATCATTCATCCACGTCTGCATCATAGCTTGATCCTATGTTTGTATCATGATCCCTCCTAGTACTACTTGGCACATTCCTAAGGTCATTTTTTCCTACCTATATTGAATTAGTCTATCACCTCACACTGGGGGCATGTTCTTATACCTTCATTGGTCCAAAAACATTCAGAAAATTAGAAAATCCAAAAAAAATCATAAAATCAGAAAACCCAAAAACATTCAAAACATATCAAAATCCAAAAATAGGTAAAAGAGTTAGAAAAATTCAAAAAACAGAGTTGTCTTGTAGAACTACGGGTCTTTGAGCTTTGAATGTAGGAAAGGTCATCATTGATGTGCCCTCGAGACACATTAGGTCAGTCCTTTAGGAGTCTGTCACAATAAACTGGCAATCTGCATTTTCTCTTTTCCCATCAAATAAACGAGTCTGTGTTAGTCAAACTACGTGGTCTCTGAGTGTATAATGTAGGCAAGTCTAATCTTTGATTAGCCCCTGAGGCCCCTAGGATAGGTCTTTAGGTTAGGTTCTTGGTCAAAATCTTAGAAAACACAAAAACATTGGAAAATTTGAAAATCAAAACATTTCTAAAACATCTCGAAAAATACCAAAAAATAGCCTTAAAACATTTCAAAACATCAAAAACATCCAAATATTTGAAAAATTCATCCATCCTATTTCACGATCACCCAAAATAAACATCCACTCATAAAATCTCATCGTCACCCCTACCCTTTGGTAAAGCAATCAAAAACAAGTCTAGTAGATCAAAAGTGAAAACTCAAATGTCAAAAGTCTCAAGTCTAGGTCAGTAGGTAAACAAGTCAGTAAACTCTTGGTATTAATAGCCCATCATCCAGTTTGTCCCAAATCATCTAATAACATCATTTCCTAGGATGCATCCTTCCTACAATGGTCATCAAAATTAGGAATCACTATAGTTTAGTCTTGGCTAGAGGTATGAAAAACATTGGCTTGTTTGTTTACTTGATATTTGTCTTATTGATTTATCTTATTGCGCTCATTCCAATGACCTCTTGATGATGTCTAATCAAAATGATTTAGAGAGAAAGGAATGGGTCATTGATCATTATCTTTTTTCTGTTGTGCTTGTTGGATATTCTTGTAATATAACTTTGGTCATGCGTGTTTTTTTTGGTTTGTAGGGAGGGTGTTTTAGGTGTCTTATTGACCACATAGGAAGGATTGCCTTTCTATGTTTTGGTTTGAGATGTTTAAAATATCTGAACTACATTCTAAATAGGGTTTTGCATGACATGTGTGAACAAGGATACTCCTATCTAATTGTCAAGTCAAATTCCATCGCACTAGGTACAATGCCATCCTGGTTCTTTATACCTTGATGCATCGTGCCTACGTGTGTTATCAAACATAAGGTAGGTAAGCTCTTTTAAAATCCCGATCTTTGATAAACAAAAAATCATCAATTTCTCATCATTACTTCTAATAAAGTCTCAGAAGATAATGGACTTGTTGGATCCTCTTTTCATCATCTCATTTCTTCTTTCTTTTCTCTGTGCTAACATGGTATCATGACAGTCAACCAAACGTCACTAATGCATCCATGCTGCATCTACAAATCGTCAACATACTACATATCACATATAATAGGAAACACCAATCATTTCACATGCATTGCATTTCCATCATTACACCATAATATAGATTGGTTATTCTAAGAATCTCATTAAACCATACATTTGCATCCATTGCATAATCATATAGATATCATCATAACATCCATACATGCATCATCATATTACACATAGAAAAGATACTGAAAAAAGAAAAAGAGCATATCATAACATATCATAACATCTCATAATCATAATTTATCACATCATCCATTTTGCATTATCATTTGGGGCATAATATAGATTTGTTAGTCTAAACACCTTAGAATAATTTGCATACCATAAACATTTGCATCCATACATCCATACTGCAAACATCATCACCATAAAAGTGCATAGAAATAACATAGAAAAGAAATGCATCCATCCATAGGGCATAAATAAAGTGAACACATCACATCATAAATCAATCATATCCATATCATATATATATAAAAAAATCATCACTGTTATGGTACAAATCTGACTCAATTGTATGTATATCAATCAAGATACAATGCCCACAGGGCTATAAAAAATGGAGCCTATAAGACTACCTCAAAGAAAATTGAGCGCTAATCAAAAAACTGTATGGTGCTAGCCCTAATGGTTGCTCCCCTCGCCTGCCTACCTCTTTGGCTAATCATCTGCCTGCTGAAACCCTGTCTGTTGAGAGTAATTTGGCTGTTGTTGGGCCACGAGTATAGCTTTCCGATAGTGAAATTTGTAGTACTCTGCCTCCCTAACTGCCTCATAGTACATTTGTGCTGGAATGATCCTCCCCTAGGATGTGGTAGCCATACTCTCTAACTGATGTCTGTGGTCAACCTCCTGAGCTAATTGAAGCTTTGTAGCCTACCTCTGCTGGCGCTCGTGATCCCTCTCGACAGTAAGGGCCTAGACCTATTTCCTGGCCTGATCTATCTTCGCCATAACAACATGTAGCTTCACCTGTAATCCCTGTACATATCCCTACAACTGCTGTATCTAGGAATTTCATGGATCCTCAGGCTGCTGTGGCTGATGTGGCTACTGATCTGGCTGCTGGTCCGACTGCTAATCTGGCTATTGTGGAGGCTGCCCATCTCGGGGTGGTGCTCTGGGAGCTTGTCCTACCTTTTCTCTATGAGCACTCCTTCCCCAAGGTCTCCCTCGTGGACGTGCCACTCTTGGATTTGTCAGTTAGAGCAGAGGTCTAAACCAATCATCGTATGCACGTGTCATGCCTAGATCTACCGACCCTTGAGCATATGCCCATGGCCTAGCAACCAACTGTCAAAAGCAATCAACTGCATTGAATGCTGTAATCATCCATCCCCACGAAAACTCTTGGGATGATCTAGCAAAGATGGTAGTATACTGATCATTCGACCGATCCTAAACCTCCCCAAACTGTCGGGCCACCCTATTTGGGAGATAGCGCTCTATAATCATATGCTTCCTCCTCTGCGTTAATCGGGTGTTTTGAGCATAAAACAATTGTTGAATGTCATCATACCATGCAAGAATTTGTAACCAGAGGTGCCAATAGAACACTATCATCTCATCAAGGACACAATGCCAGTAAGGTAGAACCAACTATCCTGTATGTCTCAAAGTGATCCCACCCCTGTATCTCCAAATCGCTTGATCATCAAGCTTTGTATCAACCAAAGTAACAATCGGTCAGAGCACGACAATATGCTCCTAGGCCCAGATATTCAACAGTGTCACTCTGATACTAATCACTCAACTATCACAATATGCAAAATCATGTAAATTGTGGTACAATGAGGCCAACATCACTAGTCCCCAGACAAATAGGGTCCTTCGGTAAAGCATCCTCTCCCAAGCCAAGCCCCATTCCAGACTAAAGTATCTGCCTTGTCGATATGGAGCCACTAACCTACATATAATAGTAGCAACAATCAGCTTGAAAGTTGGCACCCAACCTCTATAATACTCCAGGTCAATCTAGCCCTCGACAAGTGCAAGTTCCTCTACCTCCATGACCTCAAAACATGCATTAGAGCCAACATCTATATCATACATCACACGATCACCATGTATCAACAACTGTAGGATCTTCCATACATCCTCTAAGGTCACGGTCGCCTCACTAGTCAAAAGGTGAAAGGATGAGGTCTCATTGTGCCACCTTTCACACAACGCAGTAATCATCGCCAAGTGGGTCCGGACAACGAGCGCATAGGCGACATACCAGAGACCGATCTCCCCTAGATGCTCTTGTTGTAACTTTGATAAATTTCCCAATCTGTGCAGGATTGAGGGTCGATGGTCACACGAAAGCACATGATGGATCACCTCCTGCACCCATAAAGCCACAATGTCAAAATTCACAAAAAAAGATCTAACCTCGTTTAGAGTTTTTAACCCAGAACAATGAATGTGTCACAATTTGCAAAAATATCGCCATTTGTAAAACTCTAAACAATTACGTTGGACTCTTTGAAAATGCTAAATCGAGCTTAGTGTCACCATTCACACATGCGTTGCCCTTTGAATGGAAAACCCTAATCTCAAATCGGGCATAGTGTCATCATTTCCACTAGCGTCACTATTTGAAATTTGAAACCCTAAAGTCAGATCGCAAATTGTGTCACAATTTACACAAGTGACACTATTTGAGCTTTAGCGTTGCCGATTTTGCACTTGGTGTGTCACTATATAGGGATGCTAGGGACTTTGACTCTTTAAAGTGTAATAAATGCACTAAAAAATTAAATTTCAAAGTCAGGTTTGGGTCACATACCAGTGTTCCTACGCCTGGAAGTCTCTGGTGCATGCGAACTCGCTTAGAAATGTGTCGGGGAAGCACTCATTGCACCATTTTGTAGGAGGGTCAAAGCTCAAAAGGCTAGAACTTTGAAAGTGTGAACACAAAAATGAATGGAAAGTGACCCCTCCAAGCCTATTTAAGCATGAAAATTAGGGGTTTTTTGCCCTGATTTAGCCATCAAACTAGGGTTTTGAACCCCCGAACCCTTTTTTTCCCAACTGAAGCTCATTTTATGTTCTTTTTTCGTGTTTTGGCATATTTTCAACATCTTGGAGCTTTTTTGGACTTGTCGGGCAACTTGTCTTTTTTTGAGAAATCACCCAAAAATCCAATTTTTTCATCTGATCTCTCGAGGGGTTAGTATACCAATGTAATTCTTCTTGTCGGGGTAGTAGTGGAGCATTTGAAAAAATAATTTTTTTTTTGAACTTTCAATCTTGGTGGTATTATTCTTTGAACCAACACAGTAGGTACATTGCTTCAAAGAGGGGAAAAATGTAGACACTCAAATATCTTGATTGATATCATGCACTTAATTCTGATTGACTAACACCGATTCTTCCTTAATCATTTCTACACTAACCATTTAATTGAATAATCTTTATTTAATTAAATTCATTAAAATTGGGTTGGGGCCCTAGCTCGGTTGGCTAAATCATTCCTCTTGCAGGAGGTTGGTCACGAGGTCTAGTCTCCCCACCTGGTACCAGGCATGTCCAGCGCCTACCATGTTAAAAGTTTACCGGTAGCCTGCGGTTTATATGGGGTCGTGCTACCCGATTCCGCAACTAAAAAAAATCATTAAAATTCCCCTTAATCGGATAATACACTTTATTAGATTATTTCATCATGTTCTTCCTTTAATTAAATAAATCAACTTTATTTAATTAAATCCTAATGTTCTTCCTTTAATTAAATAAATCAATTTTATTTAATTAAATCCTAATGTTCTTCATTTAATTGAATAAATCATTTTATTTAATTAAATTACTAATGTTCCAATATCCTCTCATTTGATTTAAATAACCTCAAAATATTTAAATTAAATGTAACAATCAACTAATTTCATCTAAGTTAGTTAATCCTAAATTAATTAACTCCTAACACTATTCCTCCATTCCTCTAGCTTTTGCAAGTTGCACATGTAAATCAATTTATTTGATTTATTAATTATCCTATTTTCATTCAAATGTGGCATATTCTTTTGAATATTCCACACACTTGACTTTTCCCTCCCAAAGGACTTTTGTCCTCCACCTTTGCATTGAAGGCTCTTACATGTCCTCTCCTTGAGCCAACTTGGCATTAATTCCTCTTGCATCCCCTCTTACACAAGCCACCTCTTGAAATTCAAATTTCACCTACATGCATTTAACATGCACATTGTTCAAAATGTGCTCCACTCTCCTTCATTAGCATGTTGACAAGTGGCACAATTCCATTGGTCCCCTTTTTAATCTCACATTCTTCCTATTCTTCACTCTTCAATCCTTCTTCCTTATAATTAGAGGCCTTCTCTATTGATTTGGGATCCACAAGTTGACACAAGTTTATGCAAGTTCATTATCCACATGAATTTGATCCACACTTTCATCCAAGTTAGCATAGAATTCATCATCCATAGCTAGGTTATTGTCATTTTGCATCAAGAATCACAAATCTACCATCAAGCTTATCAAGGAATTGAGAAATGGCTTCTTTCCACATCAAAGAAGCACCAATCCCCCTATGGGATGTTGGTTTGAGCATTAGAATAGGATTCCATTAGTAGATTACTTGATATTTTTCTTTGATTTCATGTTCTTGTGTTTGAATGAATTTCATAGGGAATTCTCGTTTACACTTGTTTAAGGACTAATGTTTTCTTTTTTGTCCATGTTTGAGCAGGTCTAGGAAAAGAATTCACAAACATGTTTTGGTTTTATTATGTCTTTTTTTTAGTTTGATTAAACATAGGTTTTTCACCAAAAATCAAGCTCTCTATTCTGCACATGTGGAAAAGTAGTAGATTATCAAAAATTAAATTTGGAAAATATCAATGCACTAGATATTGATGCCATTGATCCAATAAAAAAAATTGAATTTTGATACATACAAAAAAGTTATGTTTTAGCTAGTAAATCATCTCTGAATTGTAACTGGTTTGACTTTGAAATTTAATTAAGAAAAAAATATTCAATGAAATTCTATGAAACCAATTCCATGCACTAGATATTGTAGTTACAAATCTAAATTCGAAAAAATTAGAATTTTATCCTTCATAGAAAAAAATTTATGTGTTAGCCAGTAACGTCACTCCTTAAAAATGGTGTTTACTATTAAAAACTAGTTTTCGAAGGAGATGGAAAAAGAAGTGCAATCTGATTCCAAAAAAATTGAAAAAAATATATTTAGAATTTACATAAATAATTTCACAAATCACTAGTTTACATCATCTTCAAATTCCTCACGGTTTAGCCGCTATAGGTTCCTGAAAGTGAAGATTTAGTTAAAAAAATTCAGTTCAATGCCCAGTTGGCCAAATATTGTAAACCAGTATTGTGGGATCACCCTAGAAGGATTTCCTTCTAGGGCCTAAGTGGACTTAACAGGTAAGTAGGACCTAGATAGGTAAAACACCTATTTACACCAACACTAACTTGCCACAAGGTTTCATTGTGATGAGTATGCCTTCTCAAAATTATTTCCAATAGATATACATTATCTAATTAACAACAATTGAGGATCAATGTTCTATTTTTGGAGATAAATTAGACACACACTAAAGGTGAAATACTTATCTTGAAGTAATTCATTAAGCATCAAATTTTCTTAGATCAAAGGTTATAGTTAGGCCTACTAGTAGTCTTCCAATTTTTTAGTGTTCCCATCACAATTGATAAGTAGTATATATAATCTACATCATACATATGGTAGCTTGTGAATATTCTTGGGACATTTATGACTTATCTTATAGATTTTTACATGTATTTATAAAGGCTCATGGTAGCATAGTGTGAAGATTCCGGTTGAAAATTAATTATTAGCTTACAATAAGGTGTGGGATTGTTGTGGATTCTCAAGATCTCATGATGACTTGTCAATACATTCCTAATTGTTCAACTATTTGATATATACATCCTAGATTGTCAAATCTTGATGAAATTCAAAAAAGGAAGAGTGTCTTTTTCTTACAAATAAATTGGAAATAAATCAAATCACTAATTTTGGTTGACATGTCTTCAAATAACTATACAATAAAATCATGTATACCTCTAGGGATCCTAATTAGGCATCCTAGACATCTTCATTATAATTATCTTGATTGAAGGAATGGATTGCATGTGCTTTATGAAGTTTATATCTACCTAGGATTAGGAAAATTCTTATAAAAAGGTAATATAATTCATTTTAGTTGGAAACCTTTACTTAGTAGTTATTATTATCTAATATTATAGAGAATGGAATCTTCTTTGGCTACCAATTATTCTCCATCATTAGATTAAAACCAAGATCACCTTCTACAAGAAAAATATGATCATGAGATTGACCTTGTAATCCCCTAAATTTTACATAGGACAATAATGGATGAGAAATAGGATAAAAAAAAATTCATAGCATAATCACAACATTATCATGCTATAATACATGGTCACATTAAAATGTCACCAATTAGGACAACTTTGCAACTAAATCATAATGCAACACTACCCAATGATTGAGTGCACAAGAAGAAGAATTTCATAGCCATTGTGAGATACCATCATCATAATAAGAGATAAAGGAATAGAGTCTCCCTTAGAGACGAACAATGGGGTTCTAGACTCCCACCATCAACACAATTGAAGCAAGAACAAAAGGATAAGTACAAACACAAAAGAAGAGAAACATAAGCATAGTCACATCCTTCAATTCATTCAAGAAGTAAAATAATACATCATAAAAAATGAGATTATATCTAACATTTCATTCATAATCACAACCATTTCTATCATTCATTAATCACTAGGTCTCGACAAGAATGAGCAGGTCTCATAAAACATTTTCTAAACCATAGAAGATCATTTCCAAACATTATAATCTTCTAGAAAAAAATAGAGCATACCAAGGCCTTTCCAAAAGAGAAAAAAAACATTCATATAATTATTTCTCAAGGCTTTATCACACAAACATAGTCAAAATAAAAATAGTCACAACTCACTTGAAACACGAAGATCTAATGAATGAAACAAATAGGAAGAATAGTGACAAAAAATATAAAGAGTAAGATCTACTATTATAAAATGGTGGTAAATAGTCTACTTGTTTTAATTATAATGAATGATCTACACAAGATGGACAACTAATGTTTAAATATACAAGATGGGAAACTATTTTTTTAATGAGTTAATCCTTAGCTAGGAACAATGTATCTAAAAAATAGAAACCCATGTGTTTGTTTGGAAACTATAGCTAAAACACAATCACCTCCTTACTCAAAATAATAGATTTCTTAGAGAGAGTGCAAAAAGTGAATTAACACTTCCCTAATCCATTCCAAATTTAGCCATAGACAAGGAAATTGGTTCTCTTATAGGTTGATTGTGTTTTCTAACTTGTAACACTATATTTGACAAAGAAAACCAACCATCAAGGCCAAATTTGCATACAAATCCAAAATGATAATGTTATAAGCCAAAGAAATAAATCACATTTTCTAGTATAACTTACAAATACATATGGTTGGGTTTGAATAGATTGCACCCTTCATTTTATTCATTTAGACAATTGTTGTCAATCAAGATTACACCCTAGCTAAGTTTGACTCAACTATCCTGTTGAAAAATGGAAACATTCTCAAGCTGTGGGTAACTTATGATGAGAACGAATCTCTAGAGAGGGTTGGTTCCCTTGAAAGATCACCTAAACTAAATATTTTTCCGAGGAAAAGGATAGAAGGATAACTTTGAAAATGAAAATCCTAAAACCTAAAGGGGTGATGTACTAGAACTTTAAAATGACTTAATAACTCAACTCACAATCAACTCTCAAAGCATTAACTCTCACAATCTCATAGGAAACACACATCACAAAAGTGTTTTATATGAAGGTTCTAAAATCAAACACAACATACAACCTGTATTATATGAAATTTTTACATACAAATTCACAATAATGAGACATAACAAAGGATTCAATTCTTAGGATCACAATGAAACATCAAATCACTACTGCAAAATGAGACAAAAATCATGAGGTAGGAATGCTCGGTTGCTTTTATTGATCTGAAAGGAGTATGAGAACATGGAAATCTGAGTACAAATCTAGGCTTACAAAGCTCTTTACAAGTTCTCAAGAGAGAGAGAAGCAAATTTGAACTGAGAAAAAACTAAGTTTTTTCTCAAATATATATCTCCAATATGCCTCCAAGAGTGAGAAGGGAAAAAACTAAGTAAACTGCTCTCCAAAATAGAAACTTCAATGCCATTTTCGAGTAAGAAGAAAAAACCCTCAAAAATAGGGCCCAAACTGCCTCAAAACTGAATGAGAAAAGATGGAAAATTTCCCTCCCAAATAGGTTGACCTAAGAGGACTCAAAAAACAAGTCAGAACTGACTAAAAATGGAAATAGAAGGTTTAGTTCACCTGTTTTTTCTATTTTGCTCAAATGAAACTCAAACTCGAAAAGGAAAGCTTCCACTCAACACTTGTCTTGTTTCACTACATTTTAAATGACAATTACTAAAAAAATTCATAGAAACATTGCTTTATTAATGCTTTACAATACTTGTAGTTTCAATTTTTTGAAAAAAAAAGAGGGAAAGAGACTTGAGTTTGACTTAATTTTTTGCAAAAATACAAGGCAAATGTAGCATATATGGTTTTGATCAAATTTTTGCTAAGTATTGAACATTAAAGGAATTTGCATTTGATTTTCTATAAAAATCATAAAAAAATGGACCAAGGCATAGCCATATGATTTTCTCAAAAATCATAAAAAAGAAATAAAGGCATGAAAAAGGCTCGACCTAAGAATTAAGGGGCCAAGGTATTTAATTAAGGGATCAAATTTTAAATCAATGTGAAAAAATGCAAGGCCGACTTAGGGAAAAATGGGAAACCATAGAACAAAAGTCTCGACCTCCTTTCTTTTTGCCCTCATTTGCATTTTGGTTTTTTTCGAGAACTCAAATTTGTACACCGCCGCCATTAGGGTTTGATCTTCAAGCTCTTCCATGGAGTTTTTGGAGCTCTTTTCTATAGGAAAACAACATGGTGAGTATCTCTCTATAAAAATAACACAGATCCCTTCATTTCCTTCATTTCAAATGCCTTTACAGGGGGGTAGACCCATGGTTTTCCTCTCTCACTCATACATTTCTTCTTGTTTCATTCTATTAATGCCCTCTTTTGCTTCGAGGCTGCTACAAATTCTTTTGATTGAGCTTTTGGAGACACTCTGTGGGAAAGCCCGCAGACTTGAGTGCACTTTCTCAACAAAAAAACTTTGGTAAGCTTTGAACCTTGCATTTCCCTCTTATTTTTTGTTGATAATATGCTTGATTCGAGTTGAATAGTTACAAAATGCATGAGTATTTTTGTTTCTTCCATTCATTTTTGTTTCTGAAACCCTTTTATACTCCATGGCCATGGCTTGGATTTTTGTATTTTATGGCTTGTTCATTTAAATTTTCAAAAATGGGTTTAAAATCCTTGGTCTAGCTTCTCCATTTTTGCATTTCACAATAGTTTTCCATGTAAACCCTCATGGCCTTGGCCACTTGGTGAAACAAAAGGAAGAAATGAAACCCCATGTGGGTAAAAGCACAAACCGTGTCACACTTTATAAAGGAATCAACCAAGAGAAAAAAAATTAACTTCGACCACATAAAAGTGGTCTTTATGTTTTGAATTTCAAAATGGTGTAAACTAATGAAATGTAGAAATTTTGATGAAGTTTATTGTTGTAATTTTTAAAAAAAAAATATTTTCATTATGTTTTTATCAATTTAAGGACAAATTTTGGAATGCTGAAAATTTTAGAAAGAGTGACTACGGGCCGTCAAAAACAAATTGAAAAAACTTCATTTCTCCCTAATTTTTTTTCTCCAAATAGGTAACTTCAATATCTTGTGCATGGAAAAAAAAAATCAAATTTTGATGTATATTTTTCTTGTAATAACGTTTTAAAGTCAAACATGTCATTTGAGTTTTGCCAACTATTTTCAATTTTAAATCATTTTAAAAAAAATTATACCCTTTTGAAGAAGACTCTCTCCTCTTGTGCCCCATATAAGATTTAAATTTTTTTAATAAATTTTACTATCTTGTTTTTAATTTGTAATCAACTTCTTTTTTCATTTTGAAAACCTACTTGCATTATTTTAAAAATAAAATATATTAAAACTAATAAAAATATTAAAAAAATTATATATTTGGATTCTCCACTCCGAGCTCTACAAAAGGGTATTTTTTTTTTTTGCAAAAAAATCATTCTGACTAAAGAAATACTTAGCTAAAGTTGAAAGTTTCAGAAAATTCTGAAAAAAGCTGAGTTGGCTGCCAACTAGGATGCCACATAGACAGTTTCGGTAGAAACAGTTTCTATAGAAAGGGTTTCAGCCGAAACCCTTTCTATAGAAACTGTTTCTACCGAAACCCTTTCTATAGAAACCCCGCACATTAAAAAATCCAATTTCGAAGGTTTTAAAGCGGGAAAAGGAAAATTTTGATTTTTTTGGATTCGGGCGAAACTTATTCGACCGAAACCTATGTGCCCACATAATCGCCACATGGTTTGGTTGAAACCAGTCGGGCGAAACCTTTCCGGCCGAAAATATTTCGCTCGAAACTATTTATTTAGCCGAAAGTGTGACACAACTTTGTGCTTTTACCCCGTGGTTAACAATGAAAGTTGAGTGTTATTTCTGTACATTATTCTTCATTATGCAAATAGAAGATGTGGTTTTTTGAAAATTCACAACCTCCATTATGCTTGACCCTTGGCTTGACCTTACTCCTTTTTGTTGAAACCCTAGTTCCATTATGATACTTTGTTTATTTTCCCTCAAGAAATGCATCTCTTGCTTTTGAATGTGGTAGAAAGGAGATAAAATTGTTTACTCATTGGAAGGAAATGAAAAGCATCTTTTACTCCATTCTAGGTTTGCATTTTGGGGAACCTCTCCTTAAAATTTTGTTTGTTCTGGGTATTTATTGTGTTGCTTTAATAGGTGCCTCATTTTTCTCTTATAATCTACATTCTTTATATTTCCATTCTATGAAGAAACAAATGGATATTCTCTTCTTTCTTTTTCAAGCATCAAGGGATTTTTCAATCTCTATCATTTTCTTAACATAGGACCTTGAGATAGATATATTCGAGGGTTTACAGTAAGGCCTCCACCTTCTATAGTTGTTGATTGTTTTTATGGAACATCAAAACATCATTCAAGACATTGCCTAAAACTACTATCTTGGAAAAACCTGTGTAGAAAATGCAAGACTCCTCAATATGCACTTTGTCCTTATGCTTCTTATATATACACATATCACAGGTTTGGAATTTTTCTTGTGATTAAAGCATTCTATGTAGAAATAATACTTGCAACCTTGCATATGTTGATTTTCTTTTACTCTTGAGATATCAAAAGCATCAACATTTCAATGCACCTTATGTGGAATTTTGCAAAAAGGAGTCACTTTCCAATATTGCCAATAGTCTAATGAGTTGCAACCTTTGTATTCAATGCTTTGAAAATGTTCCTCATGATGGCTTCCCCACTATGGATATGGTGTTTCCTTGCAATAAACACTTAATGATTTTTTCTTATTAGCACTGGACATTACACTCCTTGTTGTCCCTCCGATGTGAGCATTGTTTGTCAACCCTTGGTGGATGTTCCTTCAAAGTGTGCACTTCAAACAACATAAGCAATAGGACATATTGATGTATGGAAGCATAGAAGACATAATGAAAGCACTATTCAATGAAACTTAAACAATGATAACATAAACTCTTGTATGCAAACGACAATTCTTAATGAGGAAAGGTGCATTTATTTTGTTCCATAGATTACTGCAGCATTTGAAACGGGCCTATTGCTCATTTGTGATTTCCATTTCAAAAAGGGGGTTGCCTCATTGCACCTTTGACTTGGTTGTCATGAATGGACAATGTGCTAGTTGTTCTTACATCCACTTTGTGAATTACTCCTTAAGCTGAAAATGCTTTTATTCGAGCATCTTGAATGTGTTTTCCTATCTCATTCCCCTCTTGAGACTTAGGGGCAACATGATGGGCTCAACCCTTGTGGGAGCCCATTTTTGCACCACATGCTATAATGTCAAAAGAGATGAATCCAACAACAAGATTTCACCTATACCTGCACAGTGAAAAAATATGTTAGATAAAAACAGTGAAGCTCAATGCTCTTGTGATGTTTGATTTTTCAGGCTCTGTTGCATACATCTAATGCTTACTCAACTAATTTAATTCATCATAGACATATGCTATATTTTTTTTGATAGGAAATATGATGAGATTCATATCTGGAGCTCTAACCAACCCTTTTCATCATTATGCAGGTTCATCTAAAGGTCATGAGCAAGGAGGAGCTAAAGACAATGAAGACCCACACAAGATTATGTTGGGAAATGATGGATATGTTTCTTTTCATGTGCTATTTTCATTACTTTCATCTTCAGATGTATAATATATCTTTATGTTGCTTTAGTTCAGCTACTCCCATGGCTTGTGTGGGACACTTGATCATTCTTTTCCTTTCAATATATAAAATAGCAACATTTTATAGTCGTGTACATTTCCATTCCAAAATGAATGAAAGCAATATCTTGTAATTCTCTATAGCTTCTAAAACATTGCACAATGAAAATTGAATTCTCTTTTTTAAGCATCTTTTGATATGCAATGGTTAGGCATAGTAGAAATATGTTGGAATATCTTTCACCTTTAAATTTAATCAACTGCTTCATCTCTAGTAAATTGAGTTGTGAGTGAAATTTGGTAACAATAATATCATATCAAATTCATAAAGTTAACTGATTTCACACTTCTAATTTTAAGTAAATTTGTACCTAATTTGCATATTTATATATATACACCTTCCACTTCAATATAAGATTCAAAATACAAACACATGCGTCATTTTAATTTAGTATATAATACAATCACAAATTAAATTCAAATCTAACACATGAATGGATAAATTACACTAGTATAATTTGACAAATAAATGACTATGTGACAAACTTTTAGTCACAACAACTAAAAATGATTAAATTCTACTATTTTTTTGCAACTCAGTTATAAATGAGTAAATAAATGACTAATTTGGTCATACTAAAAAAATATTTAGTCACACAAATAAAAATGACTAAATAGTTAGTCATTTATTTAGCAAATCATTTAAGGAATCAAGAATCAATAGCCCGCCAAAATACTCTAATAAACATACTCTAGAACTTTCCTCAAAATCTTATTTCTAGGCATAGCCCACCAAAATAGAGTTTTCATTTTAATCAAAATACTCTAAAACATTCGTTGAAACCTTATTTTCAGGTGTAGCCCACCAAAATGGAGAAGTGTTTTAGTAAAGAATGATAGAGAATGGTAAGGAAATGTGTGTGATAGAAGGCATAGGATTCATTGTTGCTTATCTTATTCCAGCTCTACTCAACTGATGCAAGAGCATCATTCAACAACATCAATTCATCAGGGTTCATTTGACCCAAACTCAAACTGAGAAGATCTCTTTGCAATTTCATAAAAAATTCACTTAACTATTCACAAAATCTTTCAATTTCACTTGAACCAACAAGGCTGTCAACAAGCCAACTCATCACATCAGTATTCTAGACCATTATCAGATTCAAAAACATCTTAACCAACATCATTTGAATAGAAAAAATCAAATTTCTGATTAGAAAACTCTGGAGCAAATCATTCATCATCATGCACCAAATTTACTCTTCAATTCAACTCCTTTTCCACAAGGAAAAATAACAACCAAAAAACACTCATTCATGCATCAATCCTATTCATAGACTTCCAAGACATTGTATCATCATATTTTTGAGTGAAACAAACCATTATACATTCACAAATCAACATATTTCCCAACTCTGCAGTCAAGACTCCTTTGCATATTGGACTCACTTTGCCAAAACACCAATACAAGCAAATTTTTCCCTCTAAACTTTAACCAAACATAGAGGCTTCCTTAACAACATATTTAAGACTGAATCAAATCAATTTCCATCACCTACATCACTTTTTTACCTGAATCACAGTTTATAGCATTCAAACCCCAAAACCCTAGTAGCATGGCAATATGGCTAAATCGGGTATTCCATTTAATCCACAATGAATCACCCCTAAAAAAATACAGATTTAGGGACCCTTTTTGGTCTATTCAAACATACTACAATAACAAATGTGCTTGTTTTGGAAAAATTAACAATAAAATAGATTGTCCTATGTTTTTAGCCTTTAAATAGGCCAGATTTACAAAGCAAGACCCTTCAAACCAATTTCAAAACCTCCAATAACCTTTGGAAACATTAAATTAGGTCACCAATTTTTTTAATCTTCCACTTTTATAGATAGAAAGTCTCAATATAACTACAAACAACAAAACCCTCATTAAGTGCCATTGTAGCCTCAAGAAAACAGGGGTTTATTGAAAACCCACTTACCAAACCCTATCCCAACTTGTAAATGCTTCCAACACCCTGTAATATACCTGCACAAACTATAAAAACCATCACCCAACCTTCATGTATCCTTTTTCATCAAATGTCAACTTGTAACCATCCTCATTTATGTGGAAAATTCTGTATTTTTGAGAAATCAACAAACAATCACCAAATTCTTGTGTTCCCCTACACTCAAACACACATACAAATTGAAATGCAACTAAAATAAATCCATTCCACTGATCCAACTAATCTTACATTGGTGGAATGGCCAATTTTCCCTTAAAAGACTCTCAAAACCCTTATTTAAGGGTTTACTGAATTCTTATTTTCAGACCCACTAAAACTGAATAAACCCCTTCAAAAAATCTTCTAGATGATGATTGATTCACTGCCCTATGAAAATAAAAAAATTTACAACTTCAAGACTATAGTACTATCCATACAAGGATTGGTAAATAGGAGAAAACTCAAAAAATTGCAGAACAGGGAACTTTATTCCAAAATTTGATTACAAGAATACAAAGTTGATCAGTTTTCTCACCCACTCAAGCTTTTTAAAGTTGTTTCCAAACTGATCACTTCCTATTCAACTACTTTCTTCGACCAGTCCTTTCTGTTTCCACTTTGTCTTTTCATATTCTTGTTTTGTTTTGCTCTTTTTGCATTTTTTCATATTTGGAAACTTTTGCATTTTTTTAAAATTTTTTGTTTTTTTACATCTTTTTCCCTCCTAGTGACCTATTTGTGACCTCAATTAAATTACTTCATGACCCTTTACAAATAATTTCATGCTTTTACGTTAGAAAATTTATTTTTTTAAAAGTTTCCTATTGAAGGCATTCAAAGAGCAAGGTGCTCCTGTACCATCAACAAGGGTTACATTGTTTGCGCTACTGTTTGTAATCCAGGTATTTAATTGACATATATTTGCATAATCTCAAATTCCTTTAGATGCTTTTGAAGTATCAATGTATCCTATATAGGGTTTAGAATGATTTCTTTAAATTTTTAAAAATAAATAAATGATGTATTTGCCTATGATTAGATAATGTGGAGATCTCCTAAATCTTCCCCAACTCACTATCCTCTTTGGCACTGTATTCATTACTCCAGTTGCTACGATTTTTCATGTGACATCTTTAATATCTTCATGACAGTGGTTTTTAAATAGATCTCAATCTTTTCTTTAATCTTTATCATGGTAACCCTTGAGTTTCGTAATCCACCTTCAATCTCTTCTAAGAATGTTGTCTTAAGCTAGACTGCATAGTATGCATATAAAGCAAGTCCTTCATACCTACCATTATTCCAAACCACCACTCACTGGCTTGCTTAAAATGTTTCCTCCATAAGCATAATAACATGTTTTAAAATCATGGTTGCTAGTGATTGACCATTAAGGTCACTACTTTCATCAAGATACAATGATATTTTTGTCTTCAAACTCAAGGCATCATGCAAGATAATATTGTGAATTGTTTGTTGTGTAGGGTTTGATTTTCTTGCACATTTACTGCTTTTCTAACTGCCTTAAGACTAGATATTGCACCCTCTGCTGCAATCTCAAACAGCTCACTCACTGTCACTTGAAGATTCCTTTCATGAGCATCCTTTTATGAAATAAAACTATGCCCTATAGATTGCCTACTTACTACAGGGGACTCATTGTTTCATGGTATTGTGGGTCTTAAGATCCTTCAACCTTATTGTCACTACTTCACATTCCACAAGGTATTAATCACTATTCTCCCATCTTTGATGAGTCTTAAAATAATGCTCAAACATGCAATCCACTACCTCCATTAGACAATGGCTAAGAAGAAACATTGAACTTGTGATTACCACTATTACTTCATTTGGACAGTCATTCCTTGATTGCATTTTCCTTATCTAACACTGTCAATAGCATTTGAAAAACCCTTAAGGTTAGCAAGGGGGGTAGGGAAACTCACTGTTAAAATATCCACTTTACTATGCAAGGTTTGAGCTTTATTATCTTGTCACTGCTTAGCCTCTTTTTGGCTGTCAAACCTCAAGTGACTATCATTCTTCTTACCATATATTGCATTTACAAATGTCACTGAGCTACATAGTGTGCTTGTTATTAGCTACAATCTTTAGATTGCAAGATTTTGTTATTGGCTACAATGTCTCAATCTTTCTGGTATTGAAACCTCACTAATTCGCTAGAGTTATAGTTTATGTTTTTACGGAGGCCTAGGGTTTGTACCCTATTCATTCTCTTACCAATGCTTTTGTTGGTATTAAAAAAAAACCTTAAATCTTGGGTCAGAAATTAGTTGTCTTGACAGGGTGTGGTATGATCTTGGATTGTATCCTAGAGTGTGTGGGAATCTTTTGTTTGATCATTAAGGTATGTAAAATTGATTAGGGAAATATATCCTATATAGCATGTTTCCTCCTTTAATACTTCCCATAATGGTTATTAGCAGATCACATTATTATAGTTTGTGGTAACTCAAGATTGCATTCAAGTATGTAACAAACTTGGTCTGTAGTTTAAGTTGTGCACTTTTAAGTAACATTCATAAGGTTTAGAAAATCTTGATCACTCTCTAGAATAGCTTGTTAAACATGGGTTGTGCTTGAATGCACTACATAATTGATATAACACAACCACAAGTTGCATATCAACCAAAGTTATAAGCTCTTTATTGCAGCAAGAGGTATTCGCTCTTGGATCATGCTATCATTACATTATAACTTGTTAAACTTGAGTCAACCTGAATGTACCCAATGATGATTGACACCTAATTGTGATTACAATGATTAATTTGTACATGAATTGTTCTCATATGAGTGCCTCCATTTCTATCACAACATAGCCACATTAAACTTGGGTCACACATGAATGCATCTTGTATTTGTTATAGCACAACTGTTCCACATGACCAATAGAGTTATGGATCACATAATTATAGTCATTTTTTCTTCCATTAATATTATAGCATAACACTTTGGACTTATATTGCTCAAATCCTTACATTGCTTATTTTCTATTTGGATGGATGGAAATTCAATGGTAGGGATTTGTATGCAGGTCATGTGCTCATATAAGTTCCTTCGTCACCATTACACAATAGTACATTGGAATTTCCTTTCTTGAACCTTTACTTCATTTTTTATTGTTAGGGTTTCTTAGTGATTATTCCATTTCCATGTGGAATATTGATAAAAGAAACCAAGCAAAAAATAATTATGTTTTTAGTTAACTCCTGCTAACATACTTTTGGAATAAATGTTTGATTGCATTACTTCGAGTGTGAATATTTTTTTTTTGCTTATAATACATTCATTGAGAATTGTAGTAGAAAGCTTCTTATGTTGAAACCCATCCATTAAACTTGCTTTAAGCTACATTTAGGAGGCTTCATGGAGTTTTTGTGATTTATACAACTTTTGTTTTGATAGTAAATGACATCGAATTCTTTCTGAAATTGAAATGATTTATGATTAAATGTTTTATTTAGAATGGGTTAATATGTGGATTTTTTATGTGCAAGAAGAATAGAATGTGATGCACCATTCAGGTATGGATGGTTCAGGAAAACTTGGATTGCTATTAGTGACATAACCAAGTTTGAGAGTACTTTCAGCCAGTCTAAAACACTTTCAGGTGTTTTCACTCAGAAGAAGAACTTGAGTATAGTAATACAAACATCGGTGGACATAGAAAATCATAAATATGCTTATCCAAATTTTGATCCAAATTGAGGCCGTGAATATCGAACAAAGAAAGTTCCTTCATTCTAAAGAAAATCATAAATCTGCTGGTCCAATTGGAGATCCAATTTTAGGTCATGAAGCTCCGACAAAGAAATTTCCTACATTCTAAAGATAAAATCATAAATCTACTTGGTCCAATTTGAGGTCCAATTGTAAGGATTTGTGTTTTTAATTATACTTTTTGACATTTGGCTTGATACAAATTTTCTATGCTTCCACATTTTCATGCATGTCTAGCAGGGCACTTGTAACTACAATGTATGACAAAAATTCCTACTATTATGATTTAATGGATGTCCCATGATCAAGATCTATATAAAAATGTTTCTTTGTATACTGGGTGGTTAGGTGTTCTATAGTGTTATACAAGTTTAAGCTTTTCCTTTTTTTGATTTTTAAATAATAGTCTTATCTTTCGGCCATGATTTATATTGCAATCTCTCTTTTTGTTGTCTTTTTAGTAGTGCTTTATTTATAGATTGCAATTGTTGGCAGCTATGCCACATCTTACTTATATATTTGTGATTTACACCTTAATTGTAGTGCTAAAAGAGCCATATATTTACACCTTATTAATTTTGAATTGGTTTAGTGGGAAGTCTCACATGCCCTATTTTCCTAAGTGACTTAAGTCTGATACATGTGTATTTGTTTTGGACAATTTATGGAATTCACCTATTGGAATTATGTGCCTCAAATTCACTGGTGGACCCCCAACTTGGTCGTCATCAAGTCAGATTACACCAAGTGAGAGTTCAGGCCTTTACCACCATCTTGAAGTGTCTCATGGAGTGATTGGTGGTTGAGAAATACTTACTACTACCTTGCAGAGGTGTTAGATTAAGGTTGCAGTAGTGCGGTGTTACCGCCACCCTGTGGTGCTTCCATGTTGACTAGTGTGGTATAGTGGTGGTTACCGCTACCCCATGGCAATGATTGAAGGTATCTTGTGGTGGTGAAGTATAGTCACTACCACACCATGATGGTGTACGAGGCTTGGTGTGTTAGAGCAGCAGATACTGCAATATCACGACGGGCTAGTTTGTGTATAGCGATGTAGCGGTGGATGGTGGATGATTGGATTTCTTTGGAAGGACAGTGAGTTATGTTGGAAAGAGACATTGCACATGTCATCTGGTGTTGTCATTGATGGAAATCCTAGTTTGTGATTCGATCCGCACGTCAGCATTTGATCATACCGGAAGTCTGATTGAAGAAAAGTGATTATCTATCAAGCTAGAACAGAGCATCCAACAAAATTGTGTTCATCGATTCATATGAAAAAAAATTGTTATCATTTTGAGTTGTGGATCTTAGGGAGGGGCATTCAATGTATAATCTATGTTATCTTTGAATCATAGAGCCTCGTATCAATTGTTGTGCAAGTTAGAAGATCTGGTTGATTATTTTTTTGTTTATTAGTGCAAAAAGCCGACTAAGTGAATGTAGCATGTTGCAGATATTCGAGGAGTAATTGTTTAAGTGTTTTTGTGTTCGAGGATATTGATTTGGGTCCTCACTATGTTGTGGCTGACTTTGGCTGGTGCGCATTGAAAATTATTTGTGGATTGAGTCGACGGTTTGAAAATATTTTATGTTTTATTGAAGCCGACATGTGGTTGATTAAATATTTAGTTGCGGATATATATAAGCGGTCATTTATATCATTTTAATGTGTGTACAAAGTATGTTGATGTGTGCTAAGAAATTATGAAGGATTTTAGAACAATTATGCATAGTTTCACTTGTGCATAAAAGGATTTTGTGATACGAATTAAAGCAGACAAAGCAAAAGAGAAAAATTAGACAGAAGATCAAGAAAGCAATTAATGTGCTTAGCCGAAACTGTAATCAAGCATTAGCAGATGCTATTTTATCAGTTCAAATCTTCTGGATGTAATCCAAATACTTTTTTAAGACAACACAAGTCTTCTTTTGTATCTGAGCAATGAGCTCTAGGCAGTGTGCCTGAATGCATGTGCATTCCCTTTTGTAAACACCTTTTTATGAGTATACTCAAATTATATTGTGGATTGACCTCCACCATGGTTTTTCCCCTAACAGGGTTTCCACGTAAAAAATCCTTGTGTTATGGTGTTGTGGTTGCTTTTTTTATGTTCATGCGTCTTTCTTTTGGTTGAATTTTATAAGTGCTTTAAAGATCAAATTAATAAAGTTAAAAATTGTAGAACACTGATTCCCCCCCCCTCTTAGTGTTCCTTGATTCCAACAATTGGTATCAAAGCCTAGTTCCTTGGAAGAAGTTTAAAATCTTGGGGAAGATCTAGGAAAGTGATTCAATGGATTCAAGTAGTCTTCAACAATAACTTTTGGTGGCCCTAGATGATCTTGATCAGTCTAAATCTGAATTTTGGGAATTGCAGGAAAACCTCATGAATGCTGAGAAATTCATTCAATCATTGAAAGATAAAATCAATGAGTCAAGGGAAATAAGAAAGGAACTCTGTGATCAGCTTAAACATAAAGAAAGTAAGAGCATGGAGGGTGAGCACCTGAGTCAAGCCTTGAAGGAAAAGAAAAAGGAATGTGAAAAGCGTACCAAAGATAATGTTGTCCTGAAGCATGAGATGAAATCTATTGTGATGAGGATGACAAAGGAGATTGAAGACAAAAAGAAGAATGAAGAGAAGCTTACTTATTCCTTGAAATAAAAATCTAAAGAATGCATCTGAATTACTGATGGATTCAATCAGTTGGAGCTTGAATTGGAACAATCCAAAAATAATGAAGAAGAGCTTGAAAAGAAGATTCTTGATCACATAGATGAAATTACTATTGCAAATGAATTCAAGGAGAAGTTCAAGATTAGCTCAGCCAGGCTTGATGAACTAATTAAAAGTCAGAGGATTGGAAGTGACAAGCAAGGTCTTGGATATGAGATAGTAGAAAGTTCTAGATCTGGACAAATGAGATTTAGGCAAGGAAATCAGATGAAAAAAGCTAGAAGGTATCCGGTAAGACAAACTAATGGTCAAAGATTCAATGGTTACTCTTTTGTTTGCAATAAATTTGGTCATATGGCTACTCAATGTAGAATTGGAATGAATTCAAGTGGTCCATCATTCTTTGGTCAGTATTTCAATTGCAATAAGTATGGTCATAAGTCAAATGAATGCAAAAATATGTCAAACAACTTTCTCAATAGAGATGTCAGATGTTATACATGCAATAGATTTGGCCATATTGCTAACCAGTGCAGATCAAGAGAAAATCAATGGAACAAGTGGTCTGGACAAAGAAATGTTGTCTGCTATAATTGTAACAAATCCGGTCATATTGCTAGATTCTGTAGAAGCATAAAGGGTCTGTAAATCAAGGGAAAAACATGCAAAAGGATGAAAAGGGAAAAGGAAAAGTTACTACAGAAGAGATCAGGAAGCAAATGAAGAAGATATGGATGAAGAAGAGTCCTATTGCAGGAAATGATTCCACGCCAGAATCTAGTTCTGGTAATTCCTCCGAGAATTAGTTTAAGGCCTCTAGCCTAGGGGGAGTTCTTAAGAAAATATTTTAACCCCCTTGTCGATAGTTGGTACCAAAATGTGGCTGATTGCAACGATTGCATTAGTGATGTGCAGATGTTTTGGAATTTCTTGTGGAGATAATTTATGCAAACTTGAAGGTCCACAAAAGAATTTTCTTTCACAGTCTATGAAAACAAGGTATCTGAAAGACCTAGGGAAAAAACATTTATTGCGATGAAAAATTTAGGTGCGTGAATGATAAAAGGTCATTTCTATTCCTCATTTGTCACATTGCATTTTGAAAAGAAGAAGGTTGGAGAGATCTAAAGAAAAATTTGACGAAGATTCAAGTCTGAAGGCAATTCGGCGATCAAACCCTAATTCGATGAAAGGTATTTATCTGCAAACTCATGAACTTGAAAATTCTGGTAATGGTTGCTCCATTGGTTGTTGATATTAAGGATAGGCCCCATACGAAATTCAAATGGCACCCATTCAAATCCATCGAAATAGAAACTTTAGGTGCATTTTCTTTTGTTTTTTATGGTGTTTTGCATATCGAAGATATTAGGGCATACATTCATGCAAATGTTGAAGAATTAGGAATCTCCCAGTTGTTGAATTTGTACACCAATCATATTGTGGGAGAATATTTATGTGTTAAACCTGAATTTAAGACATTGGAGGAGAAGAAGTTCACGCAGATTGTGAAATTTCTCGTGTTCAAATAAAATGAATGGGTTTGGTATATATTGAGTCGAGTGCATGCCAAATTTATGTGGTTAAGTCATCCTTTCAAGATTAAAAAGGAAGCTATAATGATTGTTACTGGTTTAAATTCATCTGGCGGGTTGCCGACATTGAAAGCTGTGAAGAATCAAACAGTCACAGATGCAATCGATTCAATGTTTGACAAGAGAGCTATGACAATTGATGATATTATTGAAGTGGATGTTAGATTTTCTTCTATGGTCATTGGGTATAAGATCTATCACTCCAGCTGGGACAATTTTGTATCCAATATAACAATTTATGCACCATATTAGATGGTCAAGGAAAATGCAGATTATGACCTGTGTGAGTCACTCCAAAGCCAGTTAATTGAGAATCTTGGAAAAATCAAGAAAGATAAGAAGAATTCCTTCAAGTATGGTAATATTTTGTGTTTATTCTTCTATTTCATGAATGAAGTTCTAGGAGTTGGAAAAGTTCATTGGTAAGGTGATAAACAGGTAGTTGTTCAAATTAGAGACTTCTTATATGGAATTGGTGATAGTAAAGCTAGACAAATTGCTATCTGGGTTTACTTCAAGAATTTTCAGAATGAGATGCAAGTGAGGGAAAGGATTCCCTCATCTGTTGTGGAAAAATACAAGGACACAATTTGTTTCATGGTTGATATTGATCAGTTTTTTAATGGAAGTTGCTGATCCTAGAACAGTGTGGATAATGCCTATGGGTTATAAGGTTGAGGAACATATTTTGGAGCTGTATGCTCAACACTTGTTGAGTAAACCTTGAGATATGACAGAAGAAAGGTTTGGCACCTTTGAGGAAAATAATATGGAATTTAATACACAATTGAAGAAGCCAATGATAATCTGGAGAGTAAGAAAAGAAGTGGAAGCCTTTGCAGAAAGCATGGGTATATCAGCTGAAGTTGTAAAGGAAGCTAGGAGGAAAAGAGAACAAGATGAAATAGGAGAGCCAGCTAGAATTGAGTTTGCTAGTCCGGTAGCATCCTCTTCCAGATCTAGATCCACAAGGAGCTCTACTCTCTCATCTGGTCTTGCAAATAATTCAAGTCCTCTGAAAGCTCAAGTCAAAATATCCAGTAGAGAAGGAAAGAGGAAGAAGGACAAGAGCATAAGAGTCTATGTTTTTGTTTCAGAAGATGAAGAAACTGAATTTGATGAGGAGGTAAGAGAAATTATGCATAAGGGCTCAAAGGAAACAAAATTCACTAAGGAAAATTCCTCCAGTGAAGAGAAAGCAAAGAAAAAGGTGAAAATTGACAAACCAAGTATGTCTATAGAAGAACTGGAAGAATATTTTATTAAGGATGGTAATCTTAGACCTCTTTGTGAATGGTATGACACTTTTGATAGTGCCGGTAAAAGAATTCTTGAGGAAGCTATAATAAATTATTTAAATAATTTCAATATGACTCTCATTGAAATAATGTTTGAGCTACCCAAAGGTCTATATGAAGTTTTAGAAATGAGGAAAGTTAATGCAAGAACTAAAGAAGAGAAAACGACAAAATGGATACTTGCTTATCTGTGTTTGGTGATGTCTATAGAAGAGATGAAGAATATTCTCAATGAATCCAAAAGGGACTTTAAGAGAAAAATAAAGGTGAATAAGCTGATGATTGGGCTAACTGAAGAAGTTGCAAAAGACACTAAGAAAATCCTTAAGGAAAATCTGTTGAAGAAAAGATACAATGTTGTTTCTAAAGAAGTGCATGTTCCATCTAGTCTGGTAACAAAAGAAGGAAAAGAAGATATATTTGAGGATACTCTGAATCCTCTAGATATACATAATGCTGAAATTCCTATGGAGACTAAAGCTCCTAAAGATATGTTAGGTGAAGAAGTAGAGATTCCTGAAGCAAAGGAAGAATCAGTGACTGAAGAAAAGAAGGTTAAGGCAAAAGAAGTTAATGTGGAATCAAGAGACACTGCAAAGGTAGTGAAGGAATTTTTGGAAGAGAAACAAGAAGAGTTTGATCTTGAATTGATTAAAGGTCCTATCAACTTGGCTACTTTATCTCCCATTTCGAAACTAAGAGTTGCATCAATTTTCTCAAGCCAAGGCAAGGGAAGAGATTCTAAAATCTCATATTAAAGATAGTGAGCTGTTAAATCTTGCATCTGGTATTTTGGAGAAGATTATGCCTTCATATGTCAAGGATTCATTTGATTCTCCATCTGGTCAGTTTAAGAAACTTGTCAATTCTATAAGTACTCACTTTGAGTCACTTGAGAAGTCAGCTATGGATAAGGTTCAGAAGGAATTTGATGTTAACAGGTTCGGTAGATTGAAGGGAGTGATTGCTAATGATAAATATTTGTTAGCTACCTATGTAAAGAATATTCAAATTGCTTTGTCTAAAGGTGGAAAAATTTATAAGTCATGCTTATCATTGTCTACGTTCATTAAGGACATTTAAAAGAAAACGAAAGAGTATGAGAAATAGTTAGCAGATATCTCTCAAGCATTTGATCCTCTAACCGTTTTTGTTGGAAGGAAAGAAGGTCAAGTTATATCCCTACTTGACAAGATTAAAATTCTGAAGCATGAAGAAGGAAAAATTGTTGAAAGGGTTTATGATCTTAGAGGACTAGTTGGTCCTAAGATGGAAACAATTCTTAGTGCATTGAAGGAAGCACAAAATGCTATGGCGGTCAGTGATCTGACAAACCTTGAGTCAGTAGAGATGTAATATTATTTGTTCTGTGGTCACATGACTATTTTGGAGAGTCTCAAAAAGAGTTGGGACACTAGTTTGAGATTGTTGAAGAATAATTTTGTAGATATATTTAAGTTTATGTAAGTTAGTGAAGCATGCTTGTACATATGCAGTTTGTTCTTAGAAGTTTTGTTTGATTTTTGGTATGCAGATTATTTCCTTTGACATTGATGTCAAAGGGGGACATTGGGGCAGTGAAAAATGTCATAATCATCTTAGGGGGAGTTGTGTTTTGAAGTTTTGAATGTTGCCAGTGTATTCATGTTGGTACCGATCTGACTCGTAGTCATTTTTCACTAAGTGATGTCATCAATGCCAAAGGGGGAGATTGTTGGCAAGAGACACTACACATGTCATCTGGTGTTGTCATTGATGGCAACCCTAGTCTATGATTCGATCTACACGTCAGCATTTGATCATACTGGAAGTATGATTGAAGATTAGTGATTATCTGTCAAGCTAGAACAGAGCATCCGACAAAATTGTGTTCATCGATTCATATGCAAATTTTCTATTATCATTTTGAGTTGTGGATCTCAAGGAAGGTCATTCAATGTATAACCTATGTTATCTTTGAATCATAGAGCCTTGTATCAATTTTTGTGCAAGTTAGAAGATTCAGTTGATTATTTTTCTGTATATCATTGCAAAAGGCCGACTAAGTGAATGTAGCATGTTGTGGATATTCAAGGAGTAATTTTTTAAGTGTTTTTTGTTTGAGGATATTGATTTGGGTCCTCACTATGTTGTGGCTGACTTTGGTTGGTGCACATTGAAAATTATTTGTGGATTGAGTCGAAGGTTTGTAAATATTTTATGTTTTATTGAAGTTGACATGTGGTTGATTAAATCTTCAGTTGCGGATATATATAAGTAATCATTTATATCATTTAAATGTGTGTACGAAGTATGTTGATGTGTTTTGAAAAATTCAGAAGGATTGTAGAGTGATTATGCATAGTTTCACTTGTGCATAAAAGGATTTGTGATGCGAATTAAAGCAGATAGAGCAGAAGAGCAAAATCAGACAGAAGGTCAAGAAAGTGATTAATGTGCTTAACTAGAACTGTAATCAAGCATTAGTAGATGCTATTTTGTCAGTTCAAATCTTTTGGATGTAATCCAAATACTTTTGTAAGACAGTGAATCTTCTTTTGTATCTGAGCAGTGTGTCTAAATGCATGTGCATTCCCTTTTGTAAACACCTTTTTCTGAGTATACTCAGATCATATTGTGGATTGACCTCCACCGTGGTTTTTCCCCTAACAGGGTTTCCACGTAAAAAATCCTTGTGTTATGGTGTTGTGGTTGCTTGTTTTATGTTCATGCATCTTTCTTTTCATTGAATGTTATAAGTCTTTGAAGATTAGATTAATAAAGTTAAAAATTGCAGAACACTGATTCCCCCCCCCCTCAGTGTTCCTTGATTCCAACAATTGGTATCAGAGCCTAGTTCCTCAGAAGAAGTTTAAAATCTTGGGGAAGATCCGGGAAAGTGATTCAATGGATTCAGGTAGTCTTCAACAATAACTTTTGGTGGCCCTAGATGATCTTGATCAGTCCAAATTTGAAGTTCGGGAATTGCAGGCAAGCCTCATGAATGCTGAGAAATTCATTCAATCATTGAAAGATAAAATCAATGAGTCAAGGGAAATGAGAAAGGAACTATGTGATCAGCTTAAACATAAAGAAAGTAAGAGCATGGAGGGTGAGCACCTGAGTCAAGCCTTGAATGAAAAGATAGAGGAATGTGAAAAGATTACCAAAGATAATGTTGTCCTAAAGCATGAGATGGAATCTATTATGATGAGGATGACAAAGGAGATTGAAGACAAAAAGAAGAATGAAGAGAAGCTTACTCAATCCTTGAAAGAAAAATATGAAGAATGCAGCCGAATTACTGATGGATTCAATTAGTTGGAGCTTGAATTGGAACAATCCAAAAATAATGAAGAGCTTGAAAAGCAAATTTTTGCTCTCAGAGATGAAATTGCTACTGCAAATGAATTCAAGGAGAAGTTAAAGATTTGCTCAGCCAGGCTTGATGAACTAATTAAAATTCAGAGGACTAGAAGTGACAAGCAAGGTCTTGGATATGAGAAAGTAGAAAGTTCCAGATCTGGACAAAGGAGATTTAGGCAAGGAAATTAGATGAAAAAAGCTATAAGGTATCCGGTAAGACAACCTAATGCTCAAAGATTCAATGGTTATTGTTTTGTTTGCAATAAATTTTGTCATATGGCTACTCAATGTAGAAATAGAATGAATTCAAGTGGTCCATAATTCTCTAGTAAGTGTTTCAATTGAAATAAGTATGGTCATAAGTCAAATGAATGCAAAAATATGTCAAACAACTTTCTCAATAGATATGTCAGATGTTATACATGCAATAGATTTGGCCATATTGCTAACTAGTGTAGATCAAGAGAAAATCAATGGAACAAGTGGTTTGGACAAAGAAATTTTTTGTGCTATAACTATAAAAAATCCAGTCACATTGCTAGATTTTGTAGAAGTAGAAAGGGTCTGGTAAATTAAGGGAAAAACATGCAGAAGGATGAAAAGGGAAAAGGAAAATTTACTATAGAAGAGATCAGGAAGTAAATGAAGAATATATGGGTGAAGAAGAGTCCTTCTGTTGCAGGAAATCATTCCACACCAGAATGTAGTTCTAGTAATTCCTTTGAGAAGTAGTTTAAGTCCTCTAGCCTATGGGGAGTTCTTAAGAAAATCTTTTAACCCTCTTGTCAGTAGTTGGTACTGGAATGTGGCTGATTGCAATGATTGCATTAGTGATGTGTAGATGTTTTGGAATGTCTTGTGGAGAGAATTTATGCAAACTTGAAGGTCCACAGAAGAATTTTCTTTCACAGTTTGTGAAAACAGGGTATCCGAAAGACCTAGAGGAAAAGCATTTATTGCGATGAAAAATTTAGGTGTACGAATGATAAAAATTAATTTCTATTCCTCATTTGTCACATTGAATTTTGAAAAAAAGAAGGTTTGAGAGCTCTGAAGCGAACTTTGGTGAAGATTCAAGTCTGAAGGTGATTTGGCGATCAAACCCTAATCCAACGAAAGGTATTTATCTACAAACTCATGAGCTTGAAAATTCTAGTAATGGTTGCTCCATTGGTTGTCAATATTAAGGAGAGGCCCCATCCGAAATTCAAATGGCAACCATTCAAATCCATCGAAACAAAACCTTTAGGTGCATTTTCTTTCCTTCTATATGGTGTTTTGCATATCGAAGATATTAGGGCATACATTCGTGTAAATGTTGAAGAATGAGGAAGCTCCCAGTTGTTGAATTTGTACACCAATCACATTGTGGGGGAATATTTATGTGTTAAACCTGAATTTAAGAAATTGGAGGAGAAGAAGTTCATGCAGATTGTGAAATTTCTCGTGTTCAAAGAAAATGAATTGGTTCGGTATATATTGAGTCGAGTGCATGTCAAATTTATGTGGTTAAGTCATCCTTCCAAGATTACAAAGGAAGCTATAAGGATTGTTACTGGTTTAAATTCATCTGATGGGTTGCCGACATTGAAAGTTGTGAAAAATCAAACGGTCACAAATGCGACCAGTTCAGTGTTCGACAAGAGAGCTATTATTGAAGTGGATGTTAGATTTACTTCTATGGTCATTGGTTATAAGATCTATCACTCCAACTAGGAAAATTCTATATCTGATACAACAATCTATGTAGCATATCAGATGGTCAAGGGAAATGCAGATTATGACCTATGTGAGTCACTCCAGAGCTAGTTAATTGAAAATCTTGGAAAAATCAAGAAAGATAAGAAGAATTCCTTCAAGTATGGTAATCCGTTGTGTTTATTCTTCTATTTCATGAATGATGTTTCAAGAGTTGGAAAAGTTCATTGGTAAGGTGATAAACAGGTAGGTGTTCAAATTAGAGACTTCTTGTATGGAATTGGTGATATTGCTATCTGGGGTTACTTCAAGAATTTTCAGAATGAGATGCAAACCTAGAAAAGATCCCTCATCTATTGTGGAGAAATGCAAGGACAAAATTTTCTTCATGTTTGATATTGATCAATGTTTGATGGAATCTGCTGATCCTAGAATAGTGTGGATAATGCCTATGTGTTATGAGGTTGAAGCATATTTTGGAGCTATATGCTCAACACCTGTTGAGTAAACCTTGGGATCTGAAAAAAGAAAGGTTTGGAACATTTGAGGAAAATAATATGGAAGTTCATACACAATTGAAGAAGCCAATGATAATCCGGAGAGTAAGAAAAGAAGTGGAAGCCTTTGTAGAAAGCATGGGTATATCAACTAAAGTTATAAGGGAAGCTAGGAGGAAAAGAGATCAAGCTAAAGCAGGAGAGCCAACTAGAACTGAGTCTACTAGTCTGAAAATATCCTCTGCCATATCTAGATCCACAAGGAGCTCTGCTCTCTCATCTGGTCCTGCAAAGAAGTCAAGTCCTGTGAAAGCTCAAGTCAAAACATCCGGCAGAGAAGGAAAGAGTAAGAAGGACAAGAGCACAAGAGTATCATATGAAAAAAATTTCACTAAGGACAAGTCCTTTAGTGAAGAGAAAGCATAGAAAAAGATAATAATTGACAAACCAGGTATGTCTATAGAAGAAGTGGAAAAAGCTTTGATTAAGGATGGTAATATTAGACCTCTTTGTGAATGGTATGACACTTTTGATAGTGTCAGTCAAAGAATTCTTAAGGAAGCTACAATACATTATTTGAATAATTTCAATATGAATCTTATTGAAATAATGTGTGAGCTACCCAAAGGTATGTATGAAGTTTTAGAAATGAGGAGAGTTAATGCAAGAACAGAAGAAGAGAAAATGAGAAAATGAATAATTGTTGATCTTTGTCCGATGATGTCTATAGAAGAGATGAAGAATATTCTCAATGAAGTCAAAAGGGACTTTAAGAGAGAAACAAGGGTGAATAAGCTGATAATTGGGCTAACTAAAGAAGTTGCAAAAGACACTGAGAAAATCCTTAAGGAAATTCTGTTGAAGAACAAATACAATGTTGTTTCTAAAGAAGTTCATGTTCCATCTGGTCTGGTAACAGAAGAAGGAAAAGAAGATACATTTGATGATACTATGAATCCTCTAGATATACATGATGTTGAAATTCCTATGGAGACTGAAGCTCCTAAAGAGATTTCAGGTGAAGTAGAGATTCCTAAAGTAAAGGAAGAAACAGTGACAGAAGAAAAGAAGGTTAAGGAAAAAGAAGTTCATGTGGAAGCAAGAGACGCTGCAAAGGCAGTGAAAGAGTTTTTGGAAGAGCAACAAGAAGAGTTTGATCCTAAATTGATTAAAGGTCCTATCAGCTTGGCTACTTTATCTCCCATTCAAAAACTAAGAGTTGCATCATTTTCTCAAGCCAAGGCAAGGGAAGAGATTTTGAAATCTAATATTGAAGATAGTGAGTTGTTAAATCTTGCATCTGGTATTCTGGAGAATATTATGCCTTCATATGTCAAGGATTCATCTAATTCTCCATCTAGTCAATTGAAGAAACTTGTCAATTCTATAATTACTCACTTTGAGTCACTTGAGAAGTCAGCTATGGATAAGATTCAGAAGGAATTTGATGCTAACATGTTTGGTAGATTGAAGGGAGTGATTGCTAATGATAAATATTTGTTAGTTACTTGTGTAAAGAATTTTCAAAGTGCTTTGTCTGAAGGTGGAAAGATTTATAAGTCATGCTTATCATTGTCTAAGTTCACTGAGGATATTGAAAAGAAAATGAAAGAGTATGATAAAAAGTTAGCAGATATCTCTCAAGCATTTGATCCTCTAACCATTTCTATTGGAAAGCAAGAAGGTCAAGTCATATCCCTGCTTGACAAGATTAAAAGCCTGAAGCATGAAGAAGAAAAAATTGTTGAAAGGGTTTGTGAGCTTAGAGGACTAATTGGTCCTAAGATGGAAACAATGCTTAGTGCATTGAAGGAAGCACAAGATGCTATGGAATTCAGTGATCCGACAAACCTTGAGTCAATAGAGATGCAATATTATTTTTTCTGTGGTCACATGACTATTTTGGAGAGTCTCAAAAAGAGTTGGGACACTAGTTTGAGCTTGTTGAAGAATAATTTTGCAGATATATTCAAGTTTATGTAAGTTAGTGAAGCATGCTTGTACATATGCAGTTTGTTCTATGAAGTTTTTGTTTGAATTTTGGCATGCAAATTCCTACCTTTTCCATTGATGTCAAAGGGGGAGAGTGGAATAGTGAAAAATGTCATAATCATCTCAAGGGGAGTTGTGTTTGAAGTTTTGAAGGTTGGCAGTGTATTCATGTCTGTACTGATCCAACACTTAGTCATTTTTCACTAAGTGTTGCCATCAATGCCAAAGGGGGAGATTGTTGGAAAGAGACACTACACATGTCATCAAGTGTTGTCATTGATGGCAACCCTAGTCTGTGATTCGATCTACACATCAGCATTTGATCATACTGGAAGTCTGATTGAAGATCAATAATTATCTGTCAAGCTAGAACAAAGAATTCGACAAAATTGTGTTCATCGATTCATATGCAAATTTTATATTATCATTTTGAGTTGTGGATCTCAAGGAAGGTCATTCAATGTATGATCTATGTTATCTTTGAATCATAGAGCCCCGTATCGATTGTTGTGCAAGTTAGAAGATTTGATTGATTAATTTTATGTTTATCAGTGCAAAAGGCCGACTAAATGAATGTAGCGTGTTGTAGATATTCGAGGAGTAACTGTTTAAGTGTTTTTGTGTTCAAGGATATTGAGTTGGGTCCTCACTATGTTGTGGTCGACTTTGGTTGGTGCACATTGAAAATTATTTCTGGATTGAGTCGACAGTTTGTAAATATTTTATGGTTTATTGAAGCTGACATGTGGTTGATTAAATCTTTAGTTGTGGATATATATAATTGATCATTTATATCATTTTAATGTGTGTATGAAGTGTGTTGATGTTTATTGTGAAGTCATAAGGATTGTAGAGCGATTATGCACAGTTTCACTTGTGCATAAAAGGATTTGTGATGCAAATTAAAGCAAATAGAGAAGAAGAGAAAAATTAGATAGAAGGTCAATAAAGCGATTAATGTGTTTAACTGAAATTATAATTAGACATTAGTGGATGCTATTTTGTTAGTTCAAATCTTCTAGATGTAATCCAAATAATTTTGTAAGACTGTGAGTCTTCTTTTGTATTTGAGTAGTGAGCTCTAAGTAGTGTGCTTGAATGCATGTGCATTCCCTTTTGTAAACACCTTTTTTTTAGTATACTCAGATCATATTGTGGATTGACCTCCACTGTAGTTTTTCCCCTAATAGGGTTCCCACGTAAAAAATACTTGTGTTATGGTGTTGTGGTTGCTTGTTTTATGTTCATGCATCTTTCTTTTGGTTGAATGTTATAAGTGCTTTGAAGATCAGATTAATAAAGTTAAAAATTCCAGAACACGTATTCCTGCCCCCCTCTTAGTGTTCCTTGATTCCAACAAGTTATTGATAGTTAGACGGTTAATGATGCAATGGAATCTACAAAGATGGTTTTTTTGTAGTAAGATTTTACTTATTGCTTTTAGTATTTTTATTATATTCTTTTATTTTAATCATTTATATATTGGTCTCCTTTTTGTTGGTTGTGATGACTTGTAATGATTATTTTGTTGGCTTTGAAATAACTTCCTCATCCAAAGCTCCAATTCACACACAGGTAGAAAGGATGCTTTCAAAGGTTGAGGAGTTGGGCTTTACACCCACTGGTTGCATTTTCTTGTAGATTTTATTTCTTGTTTCATGTGCCTCCAAATAGGTGCACCAAATCCTTGAATGGGATTAACACAGATTTATTCAACAAGAAAAAGAGACTAATTCTATATGATTTTTCTTTATAATTCATCCCAATGCTGATAACGATCAATCTTAGCTTTTATCATATAACCTAAGATTGACCTAAGAAATAAAATTGACTAAATATACTACCAAATTGATCAAAATGATGATTAAAATTAAGGACTAAATACAATACCAATGGACAAAAATTAGTGAACAAAAATAACTAAGTGACCAAATTACAACAATCAATGACTAAATCAATGACTAAATATATCAGTGAATAAAAATGACTAAATAAGTGACCATATTAAAGCATTCAATGACTAAATCAATGACTAAATACACTACCAAATCAATCAATCAAAACAACCAATAAATGACTAAAAATGGTTTAGTCATCAATCTTGTCACATTATAAATGACTGGAAATAAACTACTAATGGTCACATGACCATGTTTAGTCATTTATAAGTAGTTTTTAGTAGTTTTTATAGTCATATATTGTTGTTTTTGTACTAGTGTTATAATCCTATAGTGTCATAAAATTACAGCGTATGGAAAGTTCACACTTATGCATTTAGCCTGCTACATTTATGGCACCTTGCCGCATTAATGACAAAAACCTTATGAGCCAGAATTTCATGATTTTAACTCCATAAGGGACAATGAAAAAGAATTAGCAATTCACCACCTCATTTCTTGTAAAATTTTGAGTCAAGGATGCCTATGTAAGGCACAAACATTCACATGGTGTGCAAGTGTCCTTGAACTTTTTGAGTTTCAAATGAGAGAATCTCACAAAATTTTCCTATGACACATGTCATCGTGGCATAATCACAAGTGTAACAGATCTTCTTTCCCATGCAGCCTAATAAAACTCCATTTTTCACTCCCATTATAATTCATTCTCACTCTCTCTCTCACTCGATCTTGCTCTCTTGCTATATTCTATTCTACATCTCTTTTTTGTAGCAAAGCTCTACCGGATTCACATCTTGTCAATAGCCAAGGCTCTCTTGCAAGCATTCAACATCCCATCTATCAATCCAAGAGGGATCCATGGATTACTGGTAACACTCTTTTTTATTTGTCTTATCTATTTGCAAATATATACTCATCTTGTCTATTTTATTTGTGATAAGAGTTCTCAAGACTCCACAATGGGGTTTGTTTCTATCACACATCTAGTCTACTACATTTTATGTCTCATCTATTTTCTATCTATTTGGCTATCTATGGAGGTGGAAACACCAAAAATGGGGTTTGAATGAGGCAAGACCTGAAATAGCCCCAACATTTTTCCTCATCCTTAATGTGTGTAGGTTTTTGGATTCGAAGAATTGGGTACTTGCATATTTTAGAATTTCAACTTCTGATTTGACAGGGACAACAACACGAGGCACATACATCCTCAAAATGCGATGTTGTCCGTTGGATGTGACTTTGTCCTTCTAAGGGAAAAATATTTAATTATTCATCTTTTTGCCTCTATAATTTATATTCTCTAATTCCTTACCAAATTTTGTTAATTTATAGTTTCCCTTTCTAGCTTAGTGTTTCATTGTTGCAATATTCTCTATTTCCTATCTTGGCACTTGAGCTTGTACTTTGAGGTAATTGAGGGCTATTCGCTCCCTGTAGACTCTTTCTTGTCCTAGAGACTTAGGAGTAGTGAATCCCCTCCTTTACATTTTTGTCAACCCAACATGAAACTTATCATGTCAGATCTCTTTCTTTAAAATTTTAATGCTTTTGATCATGCCTTCTCTAAAGAAGATTTCAATATGTTGGACAATGCCCTACATGATTTCTTAGAGGCATCCCCTATCTACAAATCTATTGAACAAACTTATTCATCACAATCATCTTCTTCTTTGCAAGTTGAGGAGTGTGTGAATGTGGTTGTAGTCTCTGTAGCCCCTCGAAGGCCTAAGAGACCTATCATTTATGTGACCCTAGCTATCCCATTTCCTAAAAGAATTCATTATATTCATGGGGTTCTAGTCATTATTGACTTGCCATACCTTTATGGTGGAACCCATAAAATTTTCATGGTTCCATTGACTTCATGGTCATGTTACTAGTCACTTATATCTTTTGATATTAGTGTCTAGGGTTTAAGAGTTTTATGTATCTGGTTACCCTTGATTATCCTTCAGTTTATGTTCTCACATTGACTGGTTGAACCAGTTTACTTTTCATTTAAGTTCCTTCCCATGGACTTTGTTATCGTTGTTCAATCGGCCCCAATGTCTTGGTTATCATCGGATCTAGCATGATCCATTTTATGAACAAATTTTAAGCGCATGTCTTCAACATTGTTTAAGCTTGTCACTCACTATTCATCTTTCCATCACATGTTTTTGCATGAAAATTTTCTTCTAACCCATGATGATCGATGTAATGTCTATCCTTTAGCTTTAGTCCATCGCCCGTCGCATGTTTTTTGTTATTTTGAGAAGGTAACCCGCGATGAGCGATGTGGTTAAGATCTTGACCCATCACTGGCCCTTGTACTATTGCTGGTTACAGTGAGCTTTTCTAGAGAGAACCTGCGACTACTGATGGGCGGAGTATCTTCCCATCGCATGAATTTGTTCTGTCATGAGTTGGGATTAATTAATGAACCTTGAACATGCAATGAGCAATGGAACTCAAGTCTTTGGTTGAGATCTTCTTCACGCTCATGATCAAGGGTTGATGTCTCATCGTTGGCCTTCTGGCCATCACTTGATGAGATCCCAGTGTAGAAAAGAGACACGCGATGAGCAATACTCATGAAATGTGGGGAAATATGCGTGGCAGTTTCCTAGCTCATTGAGTACACATCAAATCGTCGGTAGGGACCTGTGGAGAGTAGGAAACAATGTGAGTCGTTGGATGAGTTTTTCATTTGAATGCATTGATGGTTTGAATTCAAACAATAAAGACCAATCTGAGGCATAATTTTTCACTCACGCGAGCATTTGTGTGCCATTAATGGTATGTGTACTTGGATAAATTCATTGAAAGAGGTTTACAATTTGTATTTTCGTCTCAATCGAACGTCCAAGGAGTTGAAGGAGAATTCAAAGTCACCAGATGTGAAGTTGAAGGAGTTGCAAAAATTTTGCTCCTGGGTAAGTGGTCATCAATCTCCCACTGGTTTCTTTTATTAATTTGTAAGAACTAATGTGCCGAACCAAAGGGGGTCTGAATTAATTTCAGGAATTATTTAGGGTTTTTGGTTTCTCTTGAGTTAGTATAGTTTCCTAATTGGGTAGAATCATGTCTGAATTTGAGTTTGATTTGTTAAGAATAGGGGAATAATCCCAAACCTAGTTTACTTCTGAACTAAGTAAAAACCCTGAAAAAGCTAAAATGAGCCAACTTGGTGAGTCCTCATCATCAAAACCTGTACCCAAGAAGAAAAATCAGAAGGTCTCCCATGACCCCCCTCAAACATCTGAAGTCATTGAGAAGAAAAGGGGACAACCTAAGGATTATACCCTCTTCATGGATAAATTCCAACTGCCAGATGTCAAGGAAAGTGGTAGGAAGGCTACAGGGGAAGGGATCCTAACCACCAATTTCAAGGACCTTGCAGAGGGAATTGGTGGCATTGTTGTGCCAGAGACTAGATGGGAATTGTTCCTATATGATTTTATAAGAAGAGATGATCAACATCCTAGTAAAAATGTTTGGTGTTATGATTTAGGAAAACTGGTTGTCCCCAATGTTTTTGTTGAGGTGGACTTGATGCTACATTTTGTAGACAAATATGATGACGTAAATAGGATAATTATAGACACCAAGGGTAGGAGCATTTTGGAAATAAAGGAAATTAAAGTTGTGGAGGTTTTTGGAATGAAACTTGATGCCAAAGAAAAGATTAATTTTGAAAAATTGCAGCAAGAATATGGCAAACACAAGGTAGTGCTTCAAAAAGGTGAAATACCTAGACATAGTCGAGAAAAGGGGACCATGTTTGCACTCAAAGAGGTTGAGCCATTGGACTGTGAAGAGTTTGCAGACTACTTCAGATACACATATTGTATGTTGTGTCAGGTGCTTGGAGTAAAGTTTGATGGAAGGATAACCTCACCCCTATTGTTTATAATTCTATATATTCAACATAGAAACAAGCATACATGGTTTGACTATGCCCATAGAGTTGTAGAGCAGTCACACTATGATCTGGTAAGGTTAAAGGAGAGGAGAATGCCATTGAAATTTAGACACTATTCATTATTGATGCATATGATATTATATCAGGGGCATGAAGTCTTTGGCAAGGTCATGAAACTAAGATAGGTGGATGAAAGGAATAATAAGTTGCCTGTTCAAATGTGGACACACCTTTGGGATTTACATTTCTCAAACTCATTTGAACCATGTTGCATTTTGTAACATCATAAAACACACTACTTTGGTACAAATGGGTGTTGCACCTACTGAAAGGATTTCCAAAATAATTCAAGCATTGTTAAGGCCAAAGGAATTTGGTGATGACCCAGACTATGAATGCAATTAGGGAGACTGGTATTTATATAATGATTGCACGATCATCAAATGCTATGGGACTCCTATTGCACCACATTTGTTACCCAAGTTTGTTTCTGATAGGTTGGCCTTCATTGAGATAATGTGGAAAATGGAACACTTTGATGCAAAGAAATTTAGGTTGTTCTGAAAGGCCTCTATCATTGCATCAAATCTCTCGTTTGACTATTTTGTTGTATTGGAAAAGGAAGCATATGAGGTATTTGGTATAATAGTTAGCAACCTAAGAATGAAAGTAGCCTCTACTAGAAATTTTAATCCAGAAGGACATATCAACAGAGAAAAGATAAAGAGGGAGATTTCAGGATATGGACCTCATGCCTTTTACTTCAAGGAAGATGTGATAAGGAATTTTCCAACACCTATTGTTGTCCAAGATAGAGAAGAGATATGGATGAAGATTTTTGAGGTTGAACATAGGGCTTATACTCAAAATTCTTACTATCAAATCCCTTACAAACACATCACAGACAAATATAAAAGGATGGAATTGGTCCTCAGTGACTTCATGGATGGCACTTTCTTGGAGAAGGTGGAACAAGCTAAGCAGTTGGCTCAAAGTGTTCTACAAGAGCATTTAATAAAATTTGTTGGTCAACCGAAGGAGCTCACAACACCAGAAGAGTAGCATCCATTGGGTATAGGGGATACTCCTGTTATGGAGTTACCTACTGAGAGCATTGGTGAAGCACACGATGTTGAGGAGAATGTGCAACAACCATCCACCGAATCTGCACCTTTTGAACAAGGAGCAGAATCTGAATTTTCACACCCTGATATTGGGGATGTAATGGAACCTTTCTTCCTAGATGATAGGCTAGTACCTTGGGAATATGATGAAAGCTGAGATAATGATGCAAGGTGTAGACACGTAAAATGCATTGATTGACATTGGACATCTGATCCTGACCACTAACATCATTTCATCCTAAATCATCCTTTGGTCTAACCATTTAATCAAATTCCTTTATTTGATTAAATTCATTAATATTCCTCTCTTAATTAAATAAATCGGTTATCTAATTAAGTCACCCTTTCTCGATAATTAAATTAACTAGTCTGATCTAATTATCCTTATTTAATTAAATAATTAATTTTATTTGATTAAATCTCTAAAGTCTATCTATTAAATTAAATAAATTAAAACCTTATTTAGTTTAATCTAACACCATCTATTTTAATTAAATAAATCAAAAGTCCTTATTTAATTAATCCTTTGTCATATTCTTCTCATATTTGATTTAAATAAATCCACAAATTTAAGTCAAATAGATCACATCATTTAATCCCTTCATTAAATTAATTAACCTTGATTAATTTAATCTCTTCTCATGTCCCATCCTCCTTCTTTTACCACTTGCACATGAAAATAGAGTTATTTGATTTATTAAATCTCTATTTTCTTCAACAAGGCATCTTTTAAGAAATATTCCTCAAGTTTGAATTCAAAATCCAAGTGGACTTTGTCCTTCCAACAAGGAATTTACTCCACTTACAAAGTCCTTTTGCCTTGAGCCAAGTGGCATTCAATGCACCTTATTTCCCTCTTACATGTCATTTCAACAAATTCAAAATTCAAATATATGCATTTATTGACACATTCTTCAAAACTTGCACATCCTCCATCCATTCACATATTATCAAGTGGCACTTTGTCATTGGCTAATTGTTAGTCCCACATTGCTCCATTTTGGACATTCTTTCATCTTCTCATTTTATAAATAAGAGGCTAATATCCTCATTTTATCATCCACAATTTGAGTAAACTTACTATGCTCAAATATTTAGCAATCTTCATCCATATTTTCGAATTTGTAGCTAGGTTATGCAAAAATTTTCCTTGAAGCACCCATCACTCTTCATCAAAGTGGATCACAATCTTCATCAAATCATCAAAACTAGCATTGGATTTGAGAAAGAGCCAATTTTCACATCAAATCAAGGCACCAATTCCCCCATGGGATCAAGAGTTTGCATTTTCTTCAATAGGATTTAGCTTACTTTCTTGTTCTTTCATTTCATTCTTGCTTTATTTCCTATTTAAAGCTTTGCTAATGGATTTCATGGGGAATCCTTGTTCTTATTTGCATATGATCTCCTAATATGTTTTTTTATTGTGTTTTGTAGTTATTTGGATTGGGGTTCTACATTTGGTGCTAGAAAGAGGGCAATCTCATCTTCTAATCACATTTTTGTCAAAAATTCTGCATTTTTCTTTGTCTATAGGAAAGCTTCACCGTTGGAAACTTAGCATCGCTATACAGCATCGATGGTTCTCATGTCACTATATGGAACCGTTGAAACTCCAAACTGCAACGCTCCTATTTTCCTGCCTAGAATTTTGAATTCTAAACTGTGTCATTGAACTAATCAGACTTGCGGGAATCTTTCAAAAATACAAACTACACCGCTGGCCAAAAGTGTGATGCATTCATGCTCACTGGTCTGGTTGTAGAGCGGCGCTGATTGGTAAGTGGCACTATATAACACCATTGGGGAAATCAAACTGCAACACCTTCATGGATTGCACCGTTGGAGGGGAGTATGAAGTGAAATGTTATTTACAACACATGTTTTTTTTTAATTATGGTTCTTTTGTCTATTTTCTGCCTTTTTGACCTCTATTTTTGCAGAATATAACTAAGTTTTCTTGTAGGTTGGATCGATCAAAGATGAAAAGGAAAAGAAGCATGATGGTGTCATTTCACAAAAAACAAGTGTTTTTAAACACTTTAGTGTTTGTTTAACACTCTTAGAGGAATCACTATTCCTCTTAAGGAAAAATTTGTCATCTTTTTATGCTTAGGACTTACTAATTTTGTTTGGGCTTTAAAAAGAACTTTTTCAATTCTTGTTACAAAAAGGCTTAAAAAGAACATTAGGACTCAAATTTACTAAATTTTGTTTTGGGATTAAAAATTTGAACAAGGAAAATTGTCACACTTACTTTGGTGCTTTAAAAAGAACTCACTTTTGCTTTGAGGATTTAAGATAAACAAGTGTTTACATTGTTTTGTAATTACGTACACAAAGTAATATCATCAAAAGACGTATGCACTTCTCTCACACCTCATGACGATCTTGAGAATCAAAAGGCTTTTGGTGACATTAATTTGCATAAATAATTTCCCATACACACTTAATGTGGGTTTAAAATTGAACAAATTGTGCGAGTGTGATTAAATCTATTGCATGTGTTCTCCCTTTGTTTCTAAACGAAGGTTGATCGAACTATGAATACATTTACTGACTATTGTTTATCTTAGAGTTCCTGCCTTGGGGAAAAATTACTCACCCACGAGAGTGACTCAACTAGTAATACTCTAAAGCCAAGAGTATTTCCAGCCAGGATATAAATGTGGGTATTGGAATAAACGCCAATATCACATGGTTGGCTCCAATGAGAAGGGAAACAATGGTCTCTCACCACATTGGGTCAACTCCTATGAACGGAAAGTTTGAATTAAAACCCTTGTTTTAGAATTTCAAAAATCCTTGATCTATTTGTTGGTGCAAGAACGGTTGTTCTGAAGCCGCCCCACACTTTTACAGTCTTTTAGTAGAAATGGAAAGCATGCCATGGGAGTTTCATGGGTGTTGATGCTTGGCTTCCCTGTATAAGTGAGTGTTGTGGAGGGGAGCCAGTGGGGTCAAGCATCTAACCATTCTCTAAAGATAAGCGTAGCTAGATTTGTCCAAGTGGGGACTACCCAAATATTGTCTTTCATATCCATAGAGTTGTGCTTATTCTTGGTTACAAAACACTTTGCTTGTTCGAAAAAATTTGGAAACAAACACTTAACATCATCATAAAAATTTCAAACCCTTTAGGAGGAAAATACAATTGACCAAATTCATGTGTTATTGCTTGCCCTTGGGATTCACATCCTTAGAGGTTTCTAAACACTTGGATCTACATCTCAATTTTCCTACTAAAGATAAACAATAGGTAACCCTTGCCTTGAATTCATCAAATTTCCACATAACATACTTTGTGGGATTCGAAGAAATTAAGACATTGGACATCTAGTTTGGAAACCTAATCAAAGAAGTGTTTGTGGTAAAACAAAGTCACTAAGCAAAGATAACAAAAATTGGCTCTCACATGTGTTGAAACTTCATGATTTCCAAGAAAGTCAAAATCCCAAAACAAAATTCCTTGAGTCAAAGTTCAAAATTTAGGAGTCACACTTGAAATTTCATCAAGAAATACAATAGGAAATGTAATTAAAAGCAACATATCAAAATAAGAAAAAAATTCACAGGGTTCTATAGACTCATTCCTTTGAACAATCCAGAAAGTATGCTCAATTTGAACCACTTCTTAGTTATAGAGGTCCTTAGAAGTATCATATGTTCTTCAATACCGAGGTCTAGTAAACAAGCATCTTTTTAGGTACATCCTAGAATCAAAATCAAACCCCCATCCATCTTTGAACATCAAAACCAAAAAAAATCTCATCATCAACTCTTTGAAAGTCTTGGAAAAATCCTTCATGTTAAACTTTGGGAAAATCATTTGAAATCAATCCAAAAATCACCTTGTTTGATTGAATGTGTGTAGATACATCCTTCTCCACATATTTAATCAAATTATCAAACATTGTGAACAAATTCATCCCTTGATAACATCCAACATCTTGGGATTTAAGAGTTCATTATCAAAATCATCTTGTTTGGATAGGAGTGTTTAGATGAATCCTTCTTCTCACACCTAGAAAAATTATCATCTTGTGAATGATTTAATTCTAGGACAACATCCAACCTCTTAGAGTTTATGAATTCACCAAAATCCAAATCCAAAACAAATCAATCCTAAATCAAGTCCTAGAGTTTAACATACCCTTCAAGATTTTCTCAAGAGTTACAATCATCCATCAAACATCCATCTAACATCCATATGATTATCATCCTTTGATCTTGGAATCATCCTAAATTTTTCTCTTTTGTGCCTAAATATATATCAATACCAAAGAATTGGAGATTCATCTCCCATATTCTTGAAAAAATTGATCCCTATTTTATGGTGCAGACTAGATCTCAACACAAGAAGAACATGGAAGCCAACAAAGAAACACCCGCTCCAAGTGACCTAAGCCAAAAAAACTCTGAAATGAATCTCGTTGAATCAAGCAATACTTTGACTAACTTTCTCTTATCATCACAAAATCCATAAGAGGAAAGCCAAGAAGAGGATCTTACCTTTGGGATGTCACACGAGGAAATCACCGAAATGATCCAAAATCCAAAAAACCATAAGATCATTAATATCATGATGAGACTTAACCCTTCACTATACATGCTCAAAATAGCAAAACAAGGGGCCAAACTACCTTCTGATTTCGATGTGAGCTCTATAGTGGAACCATCTTTAGAGGTCATGCCTCCAATTTCATCCACACTCCCCATCTCATCTACACCCCTATCCCAAAGCATCACTCAAAACATCCCGTAGATCACAACATCTTTTTCTCCAACTCAACCTAATGTTAATAAGGGAAGTGCATTTCTTAATGCCATTCAAACACACCCCCTTGTCAATAATCAAGACTTGGATTCAAAAACCATTTTGGAACAAAACATACCCCAAAATCCATTACATAAGTATGCCCCTCTCACTTTCCATGATCCTAATGATCCATCATCATCATCCTTTCACACAACACCCCAAACCTCTCTCCCCATAACTTCACAAAGAGAGGGTGACATATTCAGACTAGGGGGCATTTTCGACACTGCACCATTTTCTCAAGAAATCACATCTCTCACATTTTCACCTCTTCCACCATTACCACCATTATCCACACCACTACTTGGCTTAGGACTTCCACCTTTACCAAATATCAATAAAAATCAAACCAACATCCCAAACATCAATCAAAACATCATGCCAAACTCTCAAAACTTGTCATCGACATCACAACAACAAATGACAACTACACAAGCAATTACAACATCATCAACCACCCCCCTAACATCTCAAAACATGGTCTCTCAAGGACTAACCACATCGATCGCACCATCCACCACTCAAATCACCAACATGACATCACCTCTCACCACCACCCCCACCACCACCAAGATCCAATATATCAAGCCAATACAATATGGCATTACAAGCCACTCAGCAAGCTGCTTATCAAAAGGCATTCCTGAAAGTGCAAAAGCAAAAAGTCATACAACTAGCTGCTCAACAAGCCACACAACTAGCTACTCAACAAGCCACACAACTAGCTTCCCAACAAGCCGCACAAGATTCTCAAGTTGCCCAAATCGCACAACAAGCACAAGCACAAGTGACACAAGCACAAGCACAAGCTCAAGCTTAAGCTCAAATGCACACCCAATATCAAGTACAACAAACACAGGCACAAGCACAATATCTTGCACAAAAACAAGCAGCACAACTACAAGCATATTAGCAAGGAATAAAACAATACCCAGAGTGGCAAGAAGCAACCCAATTAGCAGCCCAACAACAAGCGTTGTTGGTGCAACAACAAGCACAACAACAGGCTCAGCAACAAGCAATCTTAGCACAACAACAAGAAGAACAACAACAAGGTTTGTTTATATAGCAATAAGTGCAAGCATACATGGCCCAACAAAATGTGCAAATACCACCAATCAACACATCAACCAATCCACCCATCACATCCACAAGCGAACCACCTCATAACACTTTCATCCCACCTCGTAATCGACAAAATGATGTGACAACACAAATCAAGTTGCTCTCACAACAAGTGCTCGATCTTCAATTAGGGCGAACCACAAGAACATCTAGTAACTTGTGTCCTTATCCATTTGACAAGATCCTTGTGATGAAACCATTCCCGAAGGGATTTCAGATCCCCAAGTTTGACAAGTACCATGGGACAGGAAATTTTGAAGATCATATCAGGGAATTTCAGGTTCATTGCAGGGAAGTCATGTATGACAATACCTATCTAATGCGGCTATTTCCTAGGAGTTTCGCGGGCCATGCCATGGGATGGTTCTCTCACTTACCCACAAGCATCAAGACATTCCAAGAAATCATAGAAGAATTCATCAAAAACTACACATGCAATATCGCCATGGATGTTAGTCTTGAAGAACTATCAGCTCTAAAGCAAGGTAAGAATGAATCGTTCGCTTCATTCCTACAACAATGGCAATCCAAGGCCAATCAGAGAAAATGGGTCATGCTTGAGGAACAAAAAGTGTGCACTATCATATCCAACCTTGAAGGCCTCTTGGCATTCCATCTCAAGGTCCAAGGGATCACCACATATGACCAGTTGATTTCTAAGGCACTCAACATCGAACGAGCCCTTATGACACAACCTAGAGGATCAACTTCATATCCTAAACAACAAAATAATTTCCCACCTACCAATTACAATGACAAACCTTGCATGGGCAAGAAACTAAAATGTTACCAACAATGGTGTCGTTAATGCCAAAGTTGTCATCAGTGCACCTCAGAAAAATACACCCACACCACAACAACAAATCCAAAACCATCATCAAACGTAAACAACAACATAACAACCAAATAATCAAGCAATCAATAATGTCAATGACCAAAGAGGACCTCCCCAATGAAACAAGAACTTCACCAAGAGAAAGTACACCGCTCTTGGGGAACCACTTGAAGTCATCATGAAGAAATTACTAAATGAAAACCTCATCAAGATTCCCACCTACGAGAACTACCAAGAACCAGATGTTAAACCTCCTTGGTATAACAAAAATCAGCTCTATGATTTCCATAAAATCAAAGGGCACACCACGAATAGCTGCATGAGACTAAATAACATAGTCCAAGATCTCATTGATTAAAGGAACATAAATGTGGAACAACCAATAGTGAATCAAAATCTCAAAATATACACGAATATGATGCCTAACCATAACAATAAAGGAAGCAATAACACTGATAAGGGGAAAGGAACCTTCAAAAACATGAATCATGTGTATGAAACTATTGTCGCCTCCCTAGATGAATACTGCACAGTAATCACTATCAAAGGAGCTCAAGCCGATTGTGGAGTCACCAAAAGAGGCAGAAAAGTTACTATTGCAGGATCATCTAAACCAAACAAAACTTTCATGTCCAATTCAAGATCTGTTCCCAATGGGTACAATGTCCTTGATCAGCTAAAAATAACACCATCACAAATCTCCATCATGGATTTATTAAAAATCTCATCTGCCCACAATACAATCCTTGAGGAAGCATTGGATTCATCCACCATCCCTGTAGATCTTGATGTGGAAAAATTCCAAGCTATGGTCAGCAACATCATCACTCCAAACCTCCTTACGTTCTCCGACCAAGATCTTCCCACTCAACCATCTCATAACCATGCACTCCACTTAGAGGTCCTAGTACAAAAAAGTAAATTCAAGCAAGTCTTGGTGGATGGATGTGCAGGCTTGAATATTTGTTACCTCAAGCTCATTAAACAGTTAAAAATATCAGAGGATTCCATCAATAAAGGAAAAGGCATTACAATCAGAGCATATGATGATCAGGAAAGAGTGTCCCAAGGCACAATAGGAATCCCTATTCAAGTAGGTCTAGGTATCATGGAAACCACCTATCAGGTCCTAGACCTTGACTTTCCTTATACCATTCTCCTAGGATGTCCATGGATTCATGTAATGTAAGCGGTAGCATCAACTTTCCATCAATGTGTCAAATTCACATATGAAGGACAAGAGGTCACCATCCATGGAGATCCTGAACCATTCTCCTACTACAAGAACCTTGAGGAAAAATACTACAAAATCCCTCAAGTGCCTAAAAATGATGAAGGCCCATCAACACCTTACATTGATCCAACCACTCTCGCATCCACTTCTGTGACAGAGACACCCGCCACTCCCACCATCCCCACCATCTCTGATATCAAACTCATCATCTAGGATAATGGTTACAAAAACTAAACGATTCCCAAAAATTATTTTGTGGTAGGAGAGTTCCCACAATCTCCCAGATCATGAGGACGTCCGCAAGCAAATGAGGCTTCAACATCTCAAACATCTCCTGAAGACTATCCAAACTTCAGAAGTTGGGGAGATCTTGGCCAAGAAGTCATAGAGGAGGACCCATCTCATTTGCTATACCAAGATAATAGACCAGCATCCAATCTACCAATGGATGACAGAAGCAAAGGTTTGCAAATGATGCTCGCAATGGGCTATGATAGAAAATAGAGACTTGGAAAAAATGAAAATGGACTTATAATACCTATCATTCTAGAGACGTGAATGAGAAATATTGGCCTTGGATGTACCCCTCTAAGTATAACCATATGTGGCCGAAGTCCTCCAGTTAGAAAGGTCAATAATCCTCCTCAACTATTTGTAGTCGAACTTCGCTTACCCGTATCTATAGGTCGAGTCATAGAAAACTTCACATTTGAAATAACTGACGTTTGTAGTAGTAGTGATGATGAGGATCCCATCACCAACCTACCTATTCTCTTCGAGGATACCACCCTTCTCATGATTAGCACCTTATCCTTTGAGTCAGACCATCAAAATCATGAAATCTGCCTAGTTTACCCCCAACTCATTGATTATGACCAATGAGGACCACCAGTTCTTGACACATTCAAAAATGATGAGGCGCTCTCAGAATTCATGGGACTATAGGATAACATTCCATGTGGGGATCACAAAGCAAGATTCATAATTGAGCTAGATACACAGGCCTATTATGGGGAAACGATTGAATCCCTTAGTCACAAAAGTGAGAAATTAAGAATAATATCTAAGTCCTTGAGTGAAAACCACACTGTGGCACTCTATGACATGAAAAAAGTAAAAAGAAAGTACGCATGCAATGGTGAAAACCTCTCTGAGGCGCCTAGGGATGATGGATTCAATCTTCCTTTTAGAGCTCTTCATCAAGAAAAATTAGTAGTCCTAGCAGAAAACTGCAATCCAATTAATCTAGGAAAAGAGGAGACCCTGCACATCACATTCTATGTGGAATCATTACTATAAGAAGAACAAGAACTCCTAGTAGCCTTCTTAAGAGAGAGACAAGTTAACTTTGCATGGAGCTATGCATACATGCCAGGGCTCAATCCATAAATTGTAGTTCATCACCTAACAGTATACTCTGAAGCAAAGCCCATTAGAAAAAAGCTTAGGAAAATGCACCCTCAGATCACCCTACTAGTCAAAATGGAACTAAAGAAGCTATTGGATGCAGGATTCATTTGACCAATAGATTATCTAGAATGGGTGTCAAACCTGGTTCCTGTCTCAAAACCCTATGGGGCCATCAGAATCTACACAAATTTTAGGGACTTAAACAAGGCATCTCCAAAAGACAATTTCCCATTTCCCAACATTGACATGATTGTAGACATGACGGTGGGACACGGAATGATTTCCTTGATGGATGGTTTCTTAAGATATAACCAGATAATGATTGCTAAAGAAGACCAACATAAAACGGCCTTCACTTGTCCATGGGGGACTTACTGCTGGAATATGATGCCATTCGACTTCAAGAATGTAGGAGCAACATACAAAAGAGCCATGACCTTAATCTTCCATGACATGATCCATAAAAATGTCGAAGATTATGTCGATGAAATAATAGCCAAATCCAAAAAGAGGAAGGATCACATAGCAACCTTAAGTGCCATTTTTGATAGGATAGAGGAATACAAGGTCAGATTAAATCCAAAGAAGTGTGTCTTCGGCGTACAATTAGGAAATTTGCTAGGATACATAGTATCAATGAGAGGTATTGAGGTAGATCCAACAAAAGTAAAAGCACTCCTTGAGATGGAGGTACCCAAAACATTGAAACAATTGAGATGTCTCCAAGGCAGGCTTCAGTCCATCTGAAGGTTCATAGTACAACTGGCAGATAAAAAAAATCCATACTCTCACCTACTTCACAAGGGAGTAGCATACAAGTGGGATAACAAGTGTGAAGAATCCTTCAATAAGATAAAAGAATATCTACTTACACCACCCGTCCTAATGCCACCAATCCTAAGAAAGCCATTAATTCTCTATGTGTCAACAACAATGTCAACCCTTGGAGCTCTTCTAGCTCAACATGATGAAAATGGAACAGAAAGGGCCATCTATTATATTAGTAGAACAATGGTTGGGCATGAGTTAAATTACTCATTCATTGAGAAAGCATGTCTAGCAGTAGTTTTTGTGTCGCAAAAATTCATAAATTACATGTTGGCACACAAAATAAAACTCATCGCCAAAATTGACCCTCTCAAATACTTACTATCAAAGGCAATGCTCACTAGAAGGATGGATAAATGGGTCATGATACTATCGGAGTATGACATTGAATATGTAGAGCAAAAAGCAATTAAAGGCCAAGTCATCGCAGATTAGCTTGTAAAAGCACCAATCTATTCAAAGAATCCTCTCATCTCAGAGTTTCCAAATGAATCCATCTTCAATCTCAACATAGCTGACCACTGGAAACTTTACTTTGATGGTTCATACGCAACATGGATTAGGAGCTAGTGTCTTCTTTATCACCCCACAAGGGGACTGCATACCAAGGTCCTATAAATTGGCGTTCCCCTGCACCAACAACATTGCAGAATACGAGGCTTTAATCATAGGTCTTAAAATAGTAGTGTAGTGGCACATCATGGCCCTCAAGGTATATGGAGACTCCCAACTGATAATAAACCAAGTGAATGGTGAGTACCAGACTAAGGATGATAAGCTCACTCCATACAAGAAACTGGTGGAGACTCTCAAAGAATCCTTTATCAAAATTGCATTTGAGCAGATACCCAAATCCAACAATACAGTAGCAGATGCCATGGCAACAATTGGATCCTTACTGAACATTCCTTGCAACATTCTAAAACATGAATTCTTGGTAGAGCAACTTCTTGTACCCGCATTCGAGGTACCAGAATCAGAATTTGTGTGTGAAATTGTTGGTCCCAGTGATCCCTAGTACCATGACATTTATACCTACCTGTGAATAGGGGTCATACCTGTCAATTTTACCTTCAACCTTAAAATGAACATTTGTCTAAAAGGCATCCCGATTCATTATCCTAGGAAATACCTTATACTATAGGAGCATAGAAGGAACCTTATTACGTTGTTTAAACGCTGACGAGGCATTGATTGCTTTAACTGAAGTACATAATGGTATCTATGGTTCACACTCGAGTGGAATGACCTTAGCTAATAAATTACTGAGGATGGGGTATTATTGGCCTACAATGGAAAGAGAGGCACATGACTATGTCAAAAGGTGTCTACAATGTCAACAACATGGGGACCTCATCCATGCTCCAGCTTAAGAACTTCATCCCATCATCACACCATGGCCTTTTTCATAGTGGGGACTCGATCTCATTGGAAAAATCACTCTCACTTCATCTAATGGCCACATGTTCATCATAACAACCACTGAGTACTTTACCAAGTGGGTGGAAGCCATACCCATGACATATATAACCAGGAAGCAGATATCAAAGTTCATCCTGAACTATCTAATTTTCCACTATGGTGTCCCACAAGCCATTATCTCATATAATGGGACACCATTCAAGAATCGAGATGTCTACAACTTGTGTAAAAAATTCAAAATCCAACATCGCTTCTCCACCCCAGACTATCCCCAAGGAAATGGCCAAGTAGAAGCCACAAATAAAACCATTTTGAAAATCCTCAAGAAGACAGTCAATGACGTAGGTCATAACTGGCATCTGCAGCTCAATCCTTCCCTTTGGGCCTACCGAACTAGCATCCACACACCCACTGGTGCCATGCCCTTGTCCCTGGTCTACGGATCATAAGCAGTACTCCTCATTGAGATCGAGCTCCCATCACTAAGAATATCATTGTAAAACCTCATCACGGATGAGGAATACCGAGTATCAAGACTGAATGAGTTGGAGCTACTAGATGAGTGATGTATAGATGCTTTAAATCATTTGCAAGTCTATCAGAATAGACTCAAGAGGAGCTATAACAAGAAAATCAGAAGCAGTACTTTACAAGTCAGAGAATTGGTACTAAATGAGAATCAAAAAAATGTCCCAAATCCAAACAGCAAAGGAAAATTTGAACTCAATTGGTTGGGACCATTTGTTATAATAACGAGCTATAAGTCAAGGGAATATTAGTTATCAACGCCCGAAGGGGAACCTCTATAAGAGCCCATGAATAGCTCTTATCTCAAAAAAATTTATGCCTAACCTTTCAAGGTATATAACCCAAAAAATCAAAAAATCAAAAAATGTCCTGAAAAAATAGTTACCTTGGCAAAAACTTGGCAAATAGGCATCTTGGTGTCAACAAAAAAATCAAAAAAGAAAAAAAATCCAAAAAAATCAGAAAAAGGATTAAAAAAGTAAAGAGAAAATCGTCCTCTAGTGAAAACCACTTCGGTGGCACTTTGGACAAGTACCTTGGTGAAAACCTAGCAAACAGGTGCCTTGTGTAAATAAGCATTTTCCATCCACCAGGACCTTCACGGCTTGTTCTATATCATCCATCCATTACGTTTCCATCATCCATCGCATTCGAATCTGCATCCATCACCCATCCATTTGACATTCGCATCATAGCCTAGTCATGTGCTCGTATCATGATCCTCCTAAGTTCTACTCGGCCCATCCTCAAGGTTAGTTTGTCTTGCCTTTATTGGAGTAGTCTATTGCATCACGTTGGGGCATGTTCTCATCAGATCGGATTCATGTATATTCTTGAAGTCCTAAAATCTTAGAAAATCCAAAAACATCAAAAAATTAAAAAATCACCAAAAAAAATCTAAAAACATTCAAAACATATCAAAATCCAAAAATAGGTCAAAAAGTCAATCAAAATTTCAAAAATAGAGTCATCTTGTCAAACTACGGGTCTCTGAGCCTTGAACATTGGCAAGGTTGATCTTTGATCATCCCCCGAGACACTTAGGTCAGTCCTTTAGGAGTCCGTCATAATAAACTGACATTTCATCATGTATATCATTATTTGTAAATTGGTCAAGTCGTCAGTCGAGCTACGTGGTCTCTGCATGTATAACATAGGCAAGGTTAATCTGTTGATCAGCCCCTAAGGCCCCTAGGATAGGTCCTTAGGCTAGTCTCTTGGTCAAAATCTTAGAAAATCCCAGAACATTGGAAAATCAAAAGTCAAAACATTTGAAAATATCGAAAAATACCAAAAATAGCCTCAAAACATTGCAAAACTCCAAAAACATCCAAATATTTGAAAAAATCCATCTGTCTAATCACTTACACCCATAATAACATCACTCATAATAAACGATCATTCTCAACCTTTGGTGAAACAATCAGAAACAATTCTAACAGGTTAAAAGTGAAAACTCAAAACATCAAGTCTCAGGTCTAAGTCAGAATGTAAACAAGTCGGTCAACTCTTTGTGTCAATAGCCTATCATCCAATTAGTCCCATTTTAATCATTTGATAACATCATGTCCTAGGATGTATCCTTCCTACAATGGGCATTATTTATTAGAAAGAACACTTTGGATAAACAAAATGACGTGTCGCCATCCACTAACATGTCCTAGAATGCATCCTTCCTACAATGGTCATTATCTTTTGGCAATAGTTTTGGTTCTTATCCTTAAAAACACATTCCCTTTTGGTTAGCGGTATTGAAGAACATCAGCTTGTTTGTTTACTTTATCTTTGTCTTTTGACTTATCTTATTGTGCTCATTTCAAGGACCTCTCGATGATATCCAAACAAAGGATTTAGAGATATTTTGTCTGTTGTGCTTGTTGGATGTTCTTGTAATATAACTTGGTGAATACTTGCTTTGCTAGAAATGTATGGAGGATGTTTTGGACAGCTTGTTGACTATTGCATTGATAGGTTATAACTTTCCATGTTTTGGTCCAAGATGTTTAAAACTTCTAAAGTGCATCCTAGCAAGGTTTTCGTATGTCAGGTGTGAACAAGAATACTCCTATCTGTTTGTCAAATCAAAGTCCATCACACTAGGTACAATGCCATCCTATTTCTCTATACCTTGATGCATTGTACCACATGTTTTATCAAACATAAGGAAATTTTCCCTTTGAAAATCCTAACTCCTCGGTAGGTAGTCATCATCATTTGCATATTCATCATCTTATGTCTTGTTGAAATGTCTTCTTCTCTTTCATCCCTTCTGCCTCCTTACACTAACAAGGTACTATGACAGTTAATCATCATCGTCATCGATCCTACATCCACAAATCATTAGCATATTGCATAAAATATCATATAGGAAACATATGCATTGCATCTTCATCATCATATAAACATGTTATTATAAGCATTTTTCATAAATAGGTACTTTCATTCTTTATCACATTACATCCATTTTTTCCGTCACATTGCATTCATCACATAAACCATTGCATAACATTCATTTGCATGAAACATTTCATAATCATTTTTTATTACCATCTACCGTATAATCAAACATAATAGGTATGAGAGCATTATAGATAATCCATTGCATTATAAGCATACATATTCACATCACATAAACATCATAAAGTCATCTCTCACATTACATTCATTTTGTGTAAAGCATCATCATACCACTTTTCATTAACATATCATTTCATATATTACATCACATCACAATAAATGCATCATATACATCTCACAATCATTTAACATGTTTAGGATAATATATATTTGTTATTCTAAGCATCGTAAAACTGTCTCATTTACATCATCAATACATGTCATATAAAGCATGACCATTGCATTCACATTGCATCATACATAATCATAAAAAAACATACATATCGTCCATCATTCATCCATATCATATAGAACACCTCATAAATAACCACGTCACAATCATTTTTTCATTTCATTGCATAAATATTCCATACCATTATAAACATTCAAAGAATAATAGGAACATAAAAATCCATACGTTAAAACCATACATCCATCCATAATCATGTTTATGAAAGCATTTATAATCATGATTCATATATCATTTTTGCATAGTACATCATCCATCTCATACTACATATCATATCATTTGCATCAACATACATAAATCATCATATAGATTACATCATAATCAAAATGTGCATCATCATCCATCCATATCATATAAATCCATTTGCATATCATGTATTAACAACATAATATAGATCTATTAATAATGCATACATCATCAAAAAGAAATGCATCCATATATACATCGCATCACACCATAACATTATTTGCATAGCATATAGAAATAGAACCATCCATAAATGCATAAATAAATGATACACATCACATCATATCAAAATCATCATCTCATATATATCTCATCATTGGGTAATTGTCATAGTACAAAATAATTGGATCACTATACATGTGTGTCAATGAGTACAAAAAGGCCCAACGGGCTATCAAAAATGAGCCCATATGACATGAAAAATATCATCTTGATCAAAGTGAGGTCTACCCATCCTATCTGCTGCCCTTGCCCTTATCACCATGACCCTGTACTGGTCTGTGGCTGGTCTGCTATGAGTAATCTAGGGCCTTCTCTGCTCTAGGTATGGACTGATGATAATGTAGGCGATAATAGTCTACCTCCCGGATGGCCTCCCTATAAGAATGAAGGGACACTGTGCTCTGAGAGGAGGAGGCTGCTATGCTCTCCAACTGTTGTCTATGGCACATCTCTATAGCCATCTGTAGCTCCACGACCTACCTCTACAAAATGTCTTGGTCTCTCTCGGCCCTGGCCTGATCCCTCTCCACCATCAAGGTTTGAACCTGGGCCTGTAGCTATGCAATCAGTGCATCTCTGGGATCTAGCTTCCCTACTAGCTATGCTCATGTAGGCTTCTCGTGAGGCTGATCCTCACCCTCAGCCCGTGGTGATGTATCTGCCTGATCCTGCTGCTTGGCTGGCACCTACTTCTGGTCCTGCATGTGAACATCACCCTGGATTGGCTGAACTAGCACCCTAACCGACTGATCCTGCTGCTTGGCTGGCACCTACTTCTGGTCCTGCATGTGAACATCACCCTGGATTGGCTGAACTAGCACCCTAACCGACTGATCCTGCCGCTTGCCATCTCTCCATCCTCATCCTCCTCCTCTGCCCCTCAATCTTTGCCAAGTGGAGGGTACTCCTGGAACTGTCAACCGCAAGGGTGGCCAAAACCAATCTTTGTAGGCCTATGTCACACATGGATCTGCAAGTCCCTATTCATATACCCACAACTGAGCCACCAACTATTTGAAGTTGTTTACTGCCTCTGAGGCAGGAATGTATCGCCCCCATGAGCCCTGTGATACAGTGTGAGAAAATATGGCCACGTAGGCTTCGTTTGGCCAGTCCTGTGGCTCACCAAACTGACGTTGGACTCACCCTAGCAGGTATTTCTCCACCATCATATGCTCTCACCCTTGCATAAAGCGGTCATGGCGGGTAAATAATATCTACTTTGCATCGTCAGTCCATCCAGAGCGACCAAGGTATAGGTGCCATGTAAAAACCTACATATCATCCAGGACCCTCCTCTAGTGAGGAATCTTGTGCTTGCCTGTGTGTGTAAAGCACACACCACCTCTATAACACCACACTAGGGGATCATCAGGCCCCATCATAACTACAATAACTCATGGCCAGAGAAAAGTGATGTGCTCCCACACCCACATGTGAAGAAGCATGACACCTGCTCCAAGTGCTTGGCCGTCGAGGTAGACGTACTCGTGTAAGTCCCTATAAAGGGAGGCTAGAAGAACAAGCCCTCATGCAAAATGAACTGGCCTATCACCAATCATCCGCTCCTACCAAAGCCCAAAGTCGGGACTAAAGTATCAACCTCATTGATTCAGGGCAATGAGACCTGATATGATCGCTGCAACCACTAGAGGAAATGGTGACGTAAGTGTCCTATGGTGCTCCAGCTCAATCTGGCCCTCACAAAATATAACCTCATCTATAGCGAGGACTCCATGGTAGGCATCTCATCTGGCATCCATATCGAAAATAACTCACCGACCATGAATTTCCAATCTAAGGATTTTCCACACATCCTCTAAGGTGACGGTGGCCTCATCAGTAGGAAGGTGGAAGGATGAGGTCTCACTGTGCCATCTCTCAGTAAGCCCTGACATCATCCCAAGGTGGGTCCGTACGGGTGTTGCATAAGCAATGTACCACAGTCCCATGTCCCGCAGCCGATCTTGTTCCCTGTTGCTAAGGTCTCATAGGTAACTAAAAATGTCCTGCGATCTATGCTCCAGAGAATAGAGCTCCCTCACCGCATCCTACATCAGGAAAGGTCACCATGTTAAAACTTTTGAGAAATTTTATGCTGAGCGTCCAAAAAACCAGCCCAGCATCGCTATCTATGAAGGCATCGTAGTTTGAAATTTGCAAACAGTGATGTTGTAGTGTTAAAATCTAAAAGAGCACCATTGTGGTGCACTTTTCTAAAAAGTGGCACAATTTGGGAAGATCCAGTCTAAAATTGCACTGTCACGTCGCACTTTAAAATGACCTCATTGGAGATGGCATGAGCGTCAGAGTTTGAAGTTTGTTTCCAAACTCCAAACTCCACCACCGCGGTGCAGTCTGCGATGGTGAGCCAATTTGGAACACCGAGCGGTGTACTTTGAAATTTGAGTGGTGCTATATAGCACCGCTACAGAGGAACTAAGTTTAAAAGCATAAAATAAGCATGAAAAATGAAAAAAGAAGCTTAGGTAAGGATCACTTACCGGTGCCCCAATGTCAGGAGGTTGCTGGTGTGTCTGAACTCAATCAGAATGTGCATCGGGAGCTGTCATTGCGCCATCTCATCAGAATGTTAAAGCTCAAATCGCAAAATCGCTAGAAGGCTATGTGTGAAAGTGAATCAAAAGTGACCCCTCGGAGCCTTTTTAAGCTTGAAAATTAGGGTTTTTTTCACCCTATTTGGCTATCCTGCTAGGGTTTTGAACTCTTGAACCTTTTTTTGTTCGGTTGAGGCCTGTTTTACATTGTTTTATTGCGTTTAGACACATTTTTGGCCTCCTGGAGCCTTTCTAGACCTGTCGGGCACCTTGTCCTCTTTTTTTTGCGGGATCACCCATAAATCAAAATTTTTGTCCAATCTCTCGAGGGGGCAGTATAGTAGCATGTTTTCTCTCACTGGGCAGCAATGGGGCAAGATTTTGAAAATAATTTTTTTTTGGCTTTGATCGACACCGTTTATTCTTTGAACCAACGCAACAAGTGCATTGCTTCAAAGAGGGGTAAAATGTAGGCACATAAAATGTACTGATTGACATTGGACATCTGATCCTGACCACTAACATCGTTTCATCCTGAATCATACTTTATTCTAACCATTTAATCAAATTCCTCTATTTGATTAAATTCATTAATATTCCTCTCTTAATTAAATAAATCATTTATCTAATTAAGTCATCCTTTCTTTATATTTAAATTAACTAGTCTGATCTAATTATCCTTATTTAATTAAATAATTAATTTTATTTGATTAAATCTCTAAAGTCTATCTATTAAATTAAATAAATTAAAACCTTATTTAGTTTAATCTAACACCATCTGTTTTAATTAAATAAATCAAAATTCCTTATTTAATTAATCCTTTGTCATATTCTTCTCATATTTGATTTAAATAAATCCACAAATTTAAGTCAAATAGGTCACATCATTTAATCCCTTCATTAAATTAATTAACCTTGATTAATTTAATCTCTTCTCATGTCCCATCCTCCATCTTTTACCACTTGCACATGAAAATAGAGTTATTTGATTTAGTAAATCTCTATTTTCTTCAACAACGCGTCTTTTAAGGAATATTCCTCAAGATTGAATTCAAAATCCAAGTGGACTTTGTGCTTCCAACAAGGCATTTACTCCACTTACAAATTCCTTTTGCCTTGAGCCAAGTGGCATTTAATGCACCTTCTTTCCCTCTTACATGTCATTTCAACAAATTCAAAATTCAAATATATGCATTTATTGACACATTCTTCAAAACTTGCACATCCTGCATCCATTCACATATTGACAAGTGGCACTTTGTCATTGGCTAATTGTTAGTCCCACATTGCTCCATTTTGGAAATTATTTCATCTTCTCATTCTATAAATAAGAGGCTAATCTCCTCATTTTATCATCCACAATTTGAGTAAACTTACTATGCTAAAATATTTAGCAATCTTCATCCATATTTTTGAATTTGTAGCTAGGTTATGCATATTTTTTCCTTGAAGCACCCATTACTCTTCATCGAAGTGGATCACAATCTTCATCAAATCATCAAAGCTAGCATTGGAGTTGGGAAAGGGCCAATTTTCACATCAAATTGGCACCAATTCCCCCATGGGATCAAGAGTTTGCATTTTCTTCAATAGGATTTAGCTTACTTTCTTGTTCTTTCATTTCATTCTTGCTTTATTTCCTATTTAAAGCTTTACTAATGGATTTCATGGGGAATCCTTGTTCTTACTTGCATATAATCTCCTAATATGTTTTTTTATTGTGTTTTGCAGGTATTTGGATTGGGGTTCTACACAAGGGTACTATCTTGTGCTATGTTTCTAGAAGATGACTCTTTTGTGAGAACAAGAGAATTCAGGGAATACATGGCTAAGCTCAAGGCTCAGGAAATAAATGACAAGATACAAAAGGCTCGGGAGGGAGTGGACCCTTCCTAGGTGGAGGAAGTTAGAAAGAATACTGAAGAAGAAATTATTCAGGAAATTGCACAAATGAATCATGTGGAAGCTAAGAGATTGGTAAAAGATAGTGGAATGATGGTGATGCCTAGTTGGAGCTTGTCATCAATAATAGCCCTTGATGCAATCAGAAATGACCCGAGTGTTGTGGTGTCAGAAAAAACATTTGATGAGAAAACTTTTGGTTCAAGGTTCAGTCCCAGTCTACATGCATTGGCTATTTGGCAATTGACACCAAATTTTGGAAGATGTAGACTCAGTAGAGCAATGACTGGCCTCTCAGGAGACTTGATAATAGGTAGGGCTTCAGAGATGACAACCCCACAAGTTGCAAGACTAAAAATGCACACAACCATGTTGAGTGTGGATAGTGCAAAGATCTCTCAGGCCAGGTACATGAAATTGTTGGAAAAGCATAACAAATTGGTTGAGGAATATAATAAGTTAAAGGATACTACAGTTAATGTAGGTCAGAAGGCCTTACCTACTTCCCCAGCTAGTACCTTATCACAAGAAAAGGAAACCTTCAAGTCAAGAATTATTCCCATGAAGAATGAACTACAAATAGTCAAGTCTAAAAATATTAAGCTCAATGATGATATGAATAAGATCACAAAGGGTATGGCTGATGAAATCTTAGGCCATAGATTGAAAAAGGAAGCTTTTAAATTAGAAGATGCATGGTTAACATATAAAGGTATACATGAGGTTTTTGAAAGGTTCCAACATGTTCAGGAGGTTTTCCAAAACACTTGGAATAAGTGGAGCAGTAGATTGAATAGTTTAAAAGAAATACAAGCAAACACAAAGGATGACCTTGAAGCTCCAACAAATCTCCTAGGTATCATAAGGGGAATTGAGATGATTGGTGAGATCACAAGTTCTCATGAGTGAATTGGAATGCAGCTACAAGGTAAAATCAAATCCTTTAGGAGTATGGAGGAACGTGGTATGCCAAAGATCCTCAATGAAGATGGAACACTCATGGAGTATGCACCATGGAGGGAATTCTTCAACCATCAAACAACTACAGGTCCACGAATAGAATATGTTGATGACAAATTGGACCTAAATTTCTTGAATGGTGTTATTGATACTCTCATTGGAATCCAAATAGACATGGACACCTTTGTGAAAGAAGCCAAAGTGGTAATTGATGCAAGATACAATTCATACAATACAAAGGTACAAAAATTGCTTGATATTAATTGGCCTAATGAAGATGAATATAGAGATTGGATGGAAAACTATGTTGAGTAAGCCATGAAGGTGGTGAGAGGAATATAGAGTATGGTCGAGTATAGTACAGGTCCGGCCTTTGAAATAATTTTTTAAGGGAAATATATATCCTCTCAATATGAAGATGCACATGGTAACCCATCCAATCCTTTCCTTTTGTTTTATTTTCCTCTTCTCTAATGCTTTACACCTATTTTTTGAATGGATGGTGATGTGGAATTCTTGAACAATGAGGATACGAGCTCCAAAAGCTTTTACAAGATTTTTCATTTTGTATTTTTTGCCCATTTATTCAAAATGTAAATATAACCGCCTGGGGGTTGAAATGAAGTGAAATGTGCTTGAAATGTTGAATGAAATGAAATTTAATTAGCCTATAGCTCGATGCTTGTTTGCTACGTTGATCATATAAAATGGATTTCAAGGCTATTGTGGAAGGGTCTTTGAAATTTTGGTTGATCTCAGATAGTTATAGTGAAGTTCTTATGAGTACAAGCATATAATTGATATAGAATTACTTGTTGAGTCTTAGGATATGAGTTTGTATTCACAATTAGCTTAATTTTTTTGCAACAATTACAACATTTGAGAATTGATAATGGAAAAATTCATGCAAATTGTCTCCTATGTATATGTTCACAAATCATCAATGAAATAATTAAGGATTGTCTCATTGGTCTCCTATTTGTGTGGTTGGATGTGTGTTTGTGTTGTTGCTTCAATTCAAGTAGTTGATTAAAATGCTTTAATGCAATCATTGGTTTATGAGTTAATTCATAGGATCTTTAAGTATGTTTTGTATGGAAAGCCTGAGTTATGAATTTGTAATGAAAATCCTTAATGGTCTAATAATATTGAATTTTTGAGTTGTTGCATTATAGTGTGTTGTGAATTTGACCCCATCACCCTAGGATAATGCACTGATTCTATACATTGAGTAAATTCAAATATATCGGGTTAGCTGGATCATATCAAAGAACCATTCATTTAGTTAAATTCATCTTCAGTATGGTGATGCTTATTATGGTTTTCATTTCAATTGTCCATTCTCTGCTCCAAGTCATAATGGTGTGAAGGATTTTCCAATTCCTTGCAACTTGTTACTTGTAGAGTCATTGATATGAGAATGTATCTGCTTAATGTGCAATGTATGTCAAGATATTTTAAAGGAATATTGTAAGTACATTGTAGGATCACGCTCTTGGGCTTTTCAAAGCCCGAAGTGCAGGAGGAAAGCTAAATTTCTTTCTCTCATTCGTTGTCCAACCCCTTTTTGGTTGCTAATCATTGGAATTGGAAAATCCATAGGTTTCCTTGAAGATCTGGTTGGTATTTAAAAGAGCCAACACTTTACACATGATTCTTGCAATTTATGACTTCCTTATATAACGTTGTGGCTCATAATTACAATACTAGAAGGAATCAACAAAATTTGAATCAATCAACTTCTTTACCACCTTCTCAGCCAAGTCTTCATCCAACACCTAAACTTGCACTAAAGCATCTAGTGAGTACGATCTTGTTGAGCAACTTTTTGTTACTCCTACCAAGATCTCACTATGGCATTTGCTTTAGAATACTCTGGTTTATTAGAGTATACTTTAGGAATCTTTGCAAAATATTCTCTTATCTTCTTCCACTAGGTTGACAAATTTTAATGTGTTGGTAACTCATTTTCGTGTGGATTCGCTAAATATCACGTTCTATCTGCATGAACTCCCACCTTTAAAAGTACAAAAACAAGTGAATACTTTAATGATAATAATCAACATTAATAATATTGGTATTATGCAATGCTCTCTTTGACACTGGTTTGGCTCTCAACGTATGTAGCATTGACTTATTACCTAAGATTAAGATTGATTCATCTTATCTTTCTACTTCTTCTTTGTATATTTGTGGATTTGATAACACTGGTTGACAATCCTTAGGCACGATAATCTTGCCTTCAAGATTGGGATTTTTTACTGTACCCACCTTGGTTTATGTTATGTTAGGTCATTTAGCTTATAACATTCTCTTGGCAAGACCCTGGATTCATGCTTTGAGAGAAGTAACTTCTACTTTCCACTATTGTATAAATTTTGTTGCTAATAATGAAGTAATTACAATCAATGTTGACCTTGATGCTATACACCTTTGTGAAATGGCAGTTGTTGGTCAAACCTAGGTTTCTTCTACTCTTAAGAATTACATTCCTTCGTTATCTTCTAATGTGTTGACATTGGCTCTGATACCAATTGTTGGACACTAGGAACACTGAGAGGGGGGGTGAATCAGTGTTCCACAATATTTGATATTCAAATCAGATCTTGAACTATCAACAACAATAAATAAACCCTAAATAGTATTCACATCATATAAATAGAAGGAAAAATGCATACACATTAAACAACACCATAACACCAAGATTTTTATGTGGAAACCCTATTAGGGGAAAAAACATGGTGGAGATTAATCCACAAAGTATACTCTGTTAAAATTATGATGAAAAGGGGAATGCACTTTCATTCAGGCTCACTGCCTAGAGCTCGCTGCTCAAAAGAGAAGGCTCATTTCCTTACAAAATATATTTGGTATTACGACAAAAAAATTGAACTAAGAATATAGCATCTACGAATGTTTGGAATCAATTCCAATTAAGCACACAATTAGATTCTAGATCTTTTGACCAGTTCACACTTCTTCTCTGCTCTCCTACAGAAACCCTTATGTAGCATAAACAAAATTTGCTCAACATATCTTCTCAGATTAACCCATATAGCTGCTCTACACTTTTTCACACAACCTCACTTCACTCTCTGTATATCAAAATGATTTTTTGATCTCCTTTATATATCTACTAACAAGAATTTGTTATATGTCAGCTTCAAAACAAAATATAATATTCTTGCTCATGTCAGCTCAAATCACTAATTAAAATTGATGTGTACCCTCACAAGTAAGCTAGACTATAGTAGGGACCCAAACCAAAATTCCAAACATAAGAAATAGTTAAACACATACTCCGCATACATCCACGACACACCATATACACTAAGTCGGCAAGAATGAGAAAATAAACAATAAATCATTCTTCTGAATCTCTTAACTCATACTCTGACTAATGGAACACCACAAAAATTTCTAATAGCATAGCATACATGCTAAAAAAGCTTCCCTAGGGATCCACACCACAAAATAGTGATTCGATGAAGTGATCAGATCAGCTTATCAATTGGATACCCTGTACTTCATACTTTCTGTCGGTAGATTACAGAATCTTACTTCCCTTGCTGGTAGGAGCAACTACAACACTGCAGACCATACTGCTGACTCCAGTTGCCATCAATGACAACACACAAATCCAAAAACAATCTTTCCAAGCCATATGCCAACAAATTTTTCATTGCCTAATATTGATATGATTGTAGACTCGATCACGGGCCATGCCTTATTGTCCTTTATGGATGGTTTCTTGAGCTACAATCAAATTCATAATAACCTAGAATATTAGTATAAGACAACATTCACTACCCCTTGGGTACTTTTTGTTATGTGGTCATGAAATTTGGGTTGAAGAATGTTGGAGAAACTTACTAGTGGGTGATGAACTTATATATCATGACTTCATTCATAAGATCCTAGAAGATTACATTGATGACATCTTGGCTAAGTCTATGACTCATCAAAATCATGTTGAAAATATTTGTCTCATCTTTGAAAGGCTTCGACTCTATAAGATGATACTAATCCTCTTGTGTTCATTTTTGGTGTAGATGTTGTTAAGCTTTTAGGATTTATCATCTCTCATCATGGAATCAAAGTCGATACAAATAAAATAGATGCAATCATTAACATGCCTCCTAAAAACATCTTTCAATTGTGTAGTTTGGAAGGGAAGATTCAGGTAATTTGTAGATTGATGTCTCAATTGGTTGATTGTACTCTTCCCTTCATGTGTTTGTTGAAGAAAGATGTTTTTTTTTTATGGGATGATGAGTGCCAAAAATATTTTGAGTCAATCAAGAGTTATTTAGCTAATCCCCCTATCTTAATGTTGATTGTGCTGGATAGACCCTTTTTGATTTATATCTCTACATCACCTCATGCCTTAGCAATTTTATTAGCTCAACATGATGATGATGGTAAAGAAATAGCATTCTACTACATCAATTGTATTCTAGTTGATTATAAAACTCATTATTTTGTTATGGAGAAACAATGTATTGCTCTCATTTTTGCAACACAAAAGTTACGACATTATCTTCTTAATGATGAAACCCAAGTTATTGTGAAAAGTGATCTTATTAAACATTTTTCTACTAGAACCGAGCTTTCTAGAAGGTTGGTGAAATGGGTAATGTTTCTCTCTAAGTTTGACATCAAGTTTGTAACTTAGAAATAAATCAAACGTCAAGTTGTTGTTGAGCAATTGGAAGAAACTTCCTCAGCTCACTCCTTCCCTAGTCTGGATTTATTTTCAGATGAAAATCTCTTTATGACAGACCATGAACCTGTATGGAAGATATACTTTAATGGATCAAGATGTCAAGCTAGCTCTGAGGCAGGTGTAGTTTTGATCTCACCCAAAGGTAAGCTAGTTCCTTTATCCTTTCAATTGGAATTTCATTGCACTAACAACATCGCTGAGTACAAAGCCCTTATTGCTAGCTTGTGTATCACGATGACATTAAACATTAAACATCTTAAATTCATGTTGATTCTAAGATTATTGTATATCAAATTACAAGAACATAGCAGGCTAAGTAGAATAAGTTATCTCAGTATCGGTATTTGGCTTTATCTTTTCTTAAATGTTTCTCTTCTTTCACAATAGATAGTTGTAGACATGTAAAAATTCCTAACATGTATCACACATCTTAGCATTGCATTTTTCCATCATTTTCATTATCATTAGTGCATTTTCATTATTTATCATCATTTGCATCAATAATCCATTTTTAACATCATTTAACCCTAATTTCCTCTATTGATTAAATAATCTTGAATTAATTAATTAATTCATCATTCCATCACTAATTATTCCTTCCATCATCCTAATTGAATAATTTTTAATTATTTGATTAGGTTAATTTAAATATTCTTCTAATCTCTTATTATTAAATAATTTTTAATTATGTAATTATCTCATCTTTAATCATCATCACATCCAATAGAATGTTCTTTTTCAAAAAGAGAATATTCTCATCCTCTATAATTAAATAATCATAATTATTTAATTATCTTAATTTCCCTCCACAAAGCATATTCCCAAGGAATATTCCTTTTCAAAAATATCTTAACTAACTTTTGTCTCAAGCATTTTTGACCCTCCATTTTTGAGATCAAATCTCCACCCTTCATCCTCAAATATCTCAACCAATTTCCTACAAATGAGGAGATATTTGGAGATGCAACTAATCTCATCCCCTCATATTCCTTGATTCACTCTCCTTTGTGGTTGTTAAGGTGCAATCTTAACCCTTCTAAAAATGAATATTTAAATATTATTACCTAATAAAATATATAAATCACAGAAAATTAGTTTGAATATTTTTTTCTGCAAAATACTAAAATCACACCACCTGTACTCGAGGTTCATACGACCTACCCAAGTAAAAAAAATTGCATCAAAAACACTTGACATCAAACATAAGCATATTTTATATGAAACTCCGTCTCTCAAGCCTTCTAAAAACTTTGCTACCTCTAGATCTTGAAATCTTCAAACCCTTGCAACTCTAGCAAAAAATGTTAGATTTAGATGAAACAAAAGTTGAGCTTGACTTTCTTAGTTGTCTTGGACTAAAAAATGAGCTTAAATTTCCTCCAACACGAGTTAAAAGTGATTTACAATGAAGACCCACATAAAGAAACCCTCCAAATTTTGTATTTTTTTCAAGTTTTTTTATTACCAAGTTCACCATATGGTGAAAGCAAAGATCATACTCAACCTTACTAAAAATAACCTATATCTCTCACTAGAAATATATCAACCCTTAGATATAAGAATATTTTTTCAAGGCTTCACTTTGATACCATGTAAGAGTTGAAGATCAGCTCTATGCCCAAGACCACCTACAAAAACAATAGATTTCTTCCACAAGGGGCTATGCAAGAATATGATTTTGCTTGATATTGAGACCTATAAAAATGATGATGAGGTATGAGATATTGAGACAAGAGAGGAGGAAGGAGGGAGATAGGGAGTGGTAAGGTGGGAGGGATAGAGGGAGGGAGACAAAGAGGGAAGGATGGAGATAGGGAGCGGTAGGGTGGGAGGGATAGAGGGAGGGAGACAAAGAGGGAAGGAGGGAGATAGAGAGAGGTATGGTAGGTGAGATGGGTATAGAGAGATTTAGGGAGAGAGGTTGTGTGTGTGAGGGAGAGAGAGGGGGGAGGAGGGAGATAGGGATTCGTAATGTGGGATTGATAGAGGGAGGGAGAGAAAGAGGGAAGTAGGGAGATATGCAATGGTAGGATGGGAGGGATAGAGGGAGAGAGAACGACAGGAGGGAGATAGAGAGAGTTAGGGTAGGAGAGGTAGGTATAGAGAGAGTTATGGAGATAGGGAGGGGTTCATGGAGAGAGGTTGTGTGGGAAGGAGGGTGATAGGGAGTGGTAGGATGGGAGGTAGAGAGGGAGGATGAGAAAGAGGGAAGTAGGGAGATAGTGAGTGGTAGGGTGGGAGGGATAGGTATAGAGAGTTAGGGAGGGAGGGATGGAGTGGTAGGTTGGGAGAGGTTGGGTGTGTGAGAGAGAGAGAGAGAGAGAGAGAGAGAGAGAGAATAAGGAAGATAGGAAGTGGTAGGGTGGAAGGGATAGATTTGGAGGGAGAGAAAGAGGGATGGATGGAGATAGAGAGAGGTAGGGTAGGAGAGGTAGGTATAGAGAGAGTTAGGGAGAGAGGGAGGGGTAGGTGGAGAGAGGTTGTTTGTGTGTGTGAAGGAGAGAGGGTGGAAGGAGGGAGATAGGGAGTGGTAAGGTGGGAGGGAGAGAGGGAGGGAAGGAAAGAGTGAGATAGGGAGTGGTAGATTTGGAGATATAGAGGGAGGGGTAGGTGGAGAGAGGTTGTGTGTGAGAGAGGGAGAGAGGGGAAAGGAGAGAGATAGGGAGTGGTAAGTCAGGAGGGATATATGGAGGGAGAGAAAGAGGGAAGGAGGGAGATATGGAGTGGTAGGGTGGGAGGGATAGAGAGGGAAGGAGGGAGATAGGGAGTGGCAGGGTGGGAGGGAGAGAGGGAGGGAGAGAAAGAGGGGAGGGAGATAGAGAGAGGTAGGGTAGGTGAGGTAGGTATAGAGAGAGTTAGGGAGAGAGGTTGTGTGTGTGTGAGTGAGTGATACAAGGAAGGAGGGAGATGGGGAGTGGTAAGGCGGGAGGGATAGAGGGAGAGAGAGAAACAAGGAATTAGGGAGATAGGGAGTGGTAGAGTGGGAGGGATAGAGGGAGAGAGAGAGAGGGAAAGAGGGAGATAGACAGAGGTAGGGTGGGAGAGGTAGGATATAGAGATTTAGGGAGAGAGGGAGGGGTAGGTGGAGAGAGGTTGTGTGGGAATGATGGATATAGGGAGTAGTTGGTTGGGAGGGATAGAGGGAGTGAGAGAAATAGGAAAGGAGGGAGATATGGAGTGGTAGGTTGGGAGGTATAGGTATAGAGATAGTTAGGGAGGGAGAGAGGGAAGGATAGGTGGAGAGAGGTTGTGAGAGAGAGAGACGGAAGGAGGAGATAGGAAGTGGTAGGGTGGGAGAGATAGACCTGGAGGGAGAGAAAGAGGGATGGATGGAGATAGAGAGAGGTAGGGTAGGAGAGGTAGGTATAGAGAAAAGGAGAGAGAGAGGGGCAGGTGGAGAGTGGTTGTGTGTGAGAGGGAGATAGGGAGTGGTAAGGTGGGAGGGATAGAGGGAGGGAGAGAAAGAGAGAATGAGGGAGATAGTCAGTTGTAGGGTGGGAGGGATAGAGGGAGGGAGAGAAAGAGGGAAGGAGGGAGAGAGAGAAAGAGGTAGGGTAGGAAAGGTAGGTATAGAGAGAGTTAGGGAGAGAGGGATGGGTAGGTGGAGAGAGGTTGTATGTGTGTGAGGGATATATGGAGTGGTAAGGTAGGAAGGATATGAGGGATAGAGGGAGAGAGAAAGAGGGAAGGATGGAGATAGAGAGAGGTAGGGTAAGAGAGGTAGGTATATAGAGAGTTAGAGAGGGAGGGAGGGGTAGGTGGAGAGAGGTTGTGTAGGAAGGAGGTAGAGAGAGAGAGGGAAGGAGGGAGATAGGGAGTGGTAGGGTGGGATAGATGGGGGGAGGGAGAGAAAGAGAATAGGGAGATAGGGATTGGTAGGGTGGGAGGGATAGGTATAGAGAGAGTTAGGGAGGGAGGGAGGTGCAGGTGGAGAGAGGTTTTGTGTGTTTGTGATGGAGAGAGGATGGGAGAGAGAGGGAAGGATGAGATAGGAAGTGGTAGGGTGGGAGGGATAGAAAGAGGGAAGGAGGGATATAGAGAGTGGTAGGGTGGGAGGGATAGGTATAGAGATTTAGGGAGCGAGGGAGGGGTAGGTGGAGATAGGTTGTGTGTGTGTGTGTGTGAGTGAGAGAGAGACAGAGAGAGAGAGAGGCGGGAGAGAGGAAGTGGTAGGGTGGGAAGGATATAGGGAGGCAGAGAAAGAGGGATGGATGAAGATAGAGAGAGGTATGGTAGGAGAGGTAGGTATAGAGATAGTTAGGGAGAGATGTAGGAGTAGGTGGAGAGAGAAGTAGAGAGGGGGGAATTTGGGAAGGAGAGAGAGGTAGGTAGAAAAAGAGGTGGGTGGGATGGATTGAGGGAAGGTAGCTAGAGAGGGAGAGAGTGAGTGGATATAGAGAGAGGGAGGGAGATAGAGGGAAAGAGGGAAGGAGGGAGGGGTAGGAAGAGAGAAGAAAGGTGAAAGGAATCAAGAGAGAGGTAGGTAAAGCTAGATAGAAGTAGGGTGGGAAAGGTACAAATAGAGAGATCTAGTGAGAGAGAGAGAGGGAGGGATAGGTAGAGAGGGGTAGGTAGAGAGAGGGAGAGGGAAGGATAAGTTGAGAGAGTGACCTACGATTGGAGGGATGGAGGGAGAGGGGAAAAGGTGGGAGGGAGAGAGGGAGAGGTAGGGTGAGACGAATTGAGAGAAATGTACGTAGAGAGGGAAAGGGTCGGTGGAGATAGACAAAAGTACAGAGGGAAGGTGAGAGAGATGTATATATTGCTCTTTGGTCCTTGTAGTTTTATTACAATAAATATGATATTTAAAACTCCCTTGCACCAATTCATAAAAAATGTTTTATAATATATTATATTATTAAATATATAATATTATATTTATATAAAATAACATAATATTTATATTAAATAATGTATATTATATTAATATTAATATTTCCTAGTATATATTAATTTATCATATATTATATTATATATTAATATTTTAAATATATATAAATATTTATATTAATATTAATATTATAGCATGTTATATTTTAATCTATATAGTGATATTTATATATATTAATATTTCTAATTAAAAGAAACGGACATCCTTTCCATCAAATATTTTATAATATATTATATTATTATATATAATATTATATTTATGTAATATAACATTAAATATTTGTATTAAATGTAATGTATATTATATTTATATAAATATTTCCTAGTATATATTAATTTATCATATATTATATTATATTTATATTAATGTTATAACATGTTAAACTTAAATTTATAGTGATATTTATATATTAATATTTCTAAGTAAAAGAAACAGATATCTATTTCTTAAGTTAAAGAAATTGATACCTGCTTCTTAACTTTAAGAAACAAATATTTGTTTCTGTGTGCAGTGTTTTTTCTTACCCTAAATGATGCAAAATAAAAGAAATGCAAAAGAGAGAAGAACACAAAGCAACACCTCAAGATTAGCCTAGTTAGACTTGAACAAAAAGAAAAATGAAACCAAGATTTTTACCTTGCCCAAGTCAATTTGTTGGTTGGCCTTTGGATGTGATAGCTTGTGTGCTCCTTGATGGAAAATTACCTAAAATGATATGCAAAATGATGTGGATTCAATGGAGGATTCAATGATGGAGTTGGGTATTTTGATAAGTCTATGAAATGTATGCAATATGAGCTTGAAGATTCAACAATGGTGGATGCAAGAGCTTGAAAAATTCTTGATTTTTGAGAGCTTGAATGCTTGCGAATTGTGAATGTGAATGTATGAAAATGAGACTAAAATCCTCTATTTTAGGGGAAGAGTCTCTAGAGAATTGAATGGCTAGGATTTAGCCGCCATGGACAAGATGAAGAAGTGTGGTGAGTTGAGGACTCACAAGTCCTCACATCTTGCCATGTGGAGATGAGGTGGAAAGGGGGAGTGTGATGTGGAGGTACTTGCAAGTACCTTGGGATTGGGAGAAGATTTCCTCAAAAAGGAAGTTCTTGTCCCCATGTGTGAAGGATGTGACACATGAGGAATTTTTGAATTCCTCAATAATCCTCATGGGGAAGAGAGAGATCTTGAAGCAAAAAATATGAATTTTTAATTCACAAGATTGGAAGTACCTTGGGGATAAGACAAGGTCCTCATAAAGGATGTCCTTGTCCCCATGTGGGAGATGTGACATATGAGAAATTTTAGAATCTCTCAACAACCAACATGGGGAAGAGGAAAGCATTGGAGCAATAAATGTGAATTTTTGATTCACATGGGGAAGAGGTTGTCTAGGCTAAATGAAGAAAGCACTTATGAAGGTTGACCTAGAGGCATGCCATAAATGGAATGAGGATTAGATTAATGTTGTGCAAACAAGTGATTAGGAGACTAATGAGGGATTAGAAGAAAGTTACAAAATATGGAGGTTGTGACATTAATCCTGATTAAAGGTGTGCACATCTTAATCATGGATTAATTAAACTAATCCAGATTAGAAGAGGATTATGGAGGATGTGACAAGAAGAGAGAAAAGAGATAATTTAAAATTTATTTTAATTCAAAAGGCCAAATGACTAAATTAAATAAATTGATATATTTATTTAATTTAGAGAGGAAGAGATGAAAGGTAAAGTATTTAATTATTAAATTAAATACTTTAGAAACCTTAGGAAAATGGGAAATATTAATTAAATAAATTATTTAATTGATATCGACGGGGAATATGAAATAGACGAATAAAAGAGATAAATTTTACCATATGGGAGTAGTCAAATTTGGATGTCTACATTTTACCCCTCTTCGAAATACTGTTACAATAATAGTGTTTCAAAGAAAAATAAAATGCAGATGACTCTATAGAGGAAATGACTAGAAAAGTGATGCCCTAGCATGGGAGACATTTCATAAGCTTCCCAGATGGTGGGAAATGAAGGGAGATGCCCTAGTCTGCAAGAAAGTGGCTATGACGGAGGAATGGAGAAAATTGGTAGGGTATGTCCCCTCGAGAGGGCGATTGGGGAAGAAAAAGGGGCCCCGAGCAACTTCTTGATATGAAGAAATAGAGTGTACCATTGGATAGAGCTCAAAAAACCATGAAGATTGGCTTTTGAATGGAGTCAAACGGACACACGGTGTGCAAATGGCGGCCCGCAGAAGTTAGAGGATTAGTGAAATTAAAAAGAGGTTAAATAAAGGGTAAAAATACCCTCAACTTCAAAGGGATTAAAAAAGGAGGGAAAAGTTATATATAGCAATTTTAAGAATTACTATTCCTCATTTGCACACCTAGTAGTTGAGTGAGAGAGAGAGAGAGAGGAGGAGAAGAAGGTGACGAGGATAGCGGAGGAGTTTGATGACAACATTATCCATCAGGGGGAGACGAGGTCAGACAATTCTTCCACGAGTGCGTGGTTCCATGCCAGGTTAGTCCCAAAACCCTCTTTGTGATTTTAAGCAAATTTTGTTATGTTTTTTAATTTTTATGCAATTTAAAAACATGGGTTTTGGGATTCAGGTAGATTAGAAACATGGGTAGGAGGCAGAATTTTGATTTCGCCCATTGTGTAGGTAAAATCGCCTATTTAAAGGTGGTGGGAAAGGGGAGCAGATTAGCCCATTTAATGGGAAAATATTCCAAAAAAATAAAAAAAATGCCCACAAAGGGCGGGATGGGAATAGAAAGAGGTGAACTTGCTCATGAATCGTGCAAATTCACCAAAAAAGAGGGGAGTTAGTGGAATGGGAAACTGGGCCCAAGGGATGGGTGAATCCACCCATCGAATGGGTAAGTGTTCCCATAGGATGGGTGAATGCACCCATCCTAGGGTCATGGTCCCCTGCAGTGGTAGGTCGACAGGTTTTCCCATTTTCCAAGTAGACTCGCTCAGGTGGGTGGGATCGCTTGCTAGATGGGCAGGCATGCCAACCCATGGGGACGGGCGGGATCGCCTGCCAGCCAGGCGAGGGCGCCTACCCACAGGGAGACAGGTGGGCTCACCCATCCCCGGGCAGACTCACCCAAGGGGCAGCGCACTCACCCATCCCAAGGGCGGGCTCACCCAAGGGGCGGGCAGATTCAACCATCCCAAGGGAGGACTCACCCAAAGGGTGGGCAGATTCACCCGTCCAAGGGTGGGCTCGCCCATCCAAGGGAAATAGGGAGGAAAAAGGGAAGACACACCCATAAAATGGGTAGGGATGATGCCAAAAGGGGGAGAAATGGTAAATTGGGAAAATTCACCCAAAGGAGGGAAATGTCAAGAAAACAACCCAGGGAAGGGAGGAAAAGAAGGTGAAAAAGAAGGAAAGATGAGGAGATCGCTTAAATGACTGATATATTGTGTGATGTGAATGCAGTTGTTTGAGAGCTTGCGGATGTGGGAGAGGCATTCAGAGGTGTTGGAGGTGACCATAGCAGAAATGAATAGGGAGGACCATGAGGCATTGGCACAAGCAAGTCTGCTCCACATGCTAAGCTACCCTACTATCAGAGCACATCGAACGCTATTGACAACATTGATAGAGCGATGGGATTCAGAGACATCAACATTTCACCTTCTGATAGGGAAGATGACGATCACCTTGGAGGACATATGGAGGATCCTGCGGCTAGCGACAGGGGGCCACCTGGTGAGTTGGATGAGATCAAAGGGGCAGGAGATGGACCGGACCCTATGGGTCCTTTTTGCACTAGAGGATTTGCCACTTCAGGTGATGGTTTTGGATGTGGACAGATGTTTGGGGCTGGGAGTACCTCCACTACCATTATACCTTTATGGTTTGATTAGCAGGCTCTTGTTGCCAGATAGGAGTGGTCAGTTTTCCATCCTCAAGTTTATGGAGGTTGTTCGACACATCATGGAGCAGAGGGAGGGGGATTTTTCATGGGGTTCATGCATGTTGGCCCAGTTATGCAGGGATATGCACATAGTGTGCTATCAAGGGGCTCTCATCATTACACAGGTGATGTTGTTATAGGTATGGACCTAGGAGCTCATCAGTGTGGCTAGGCCAAGAGTTATGACGGGAGGGGGGCAGGATCCTACACTACCAGTGGTATACTGGTATGGGACAAAGTATGGATGGGTATTTCATTATCAGGGCCTCTGTGATCTGGATAGATGGAGGAGGAGGCTAGATGATCTACGAGAGGATCAGATTGTATGGAGGCCATCATGATGCGGCGGTTCTTCGGATGGAGGGGGGATGAGGAGAGACATAAAGGATACTTCTGTGCAGTATCCTATTTGATCAAGAGAGAGCCCTACATAGTGGAGATACATAGGGTAGATAGAGTGTAGAGATAGTTCAGGATTCAGCAGGACATCCCTCGCAGACCACAGAGATTCAGATGGATCACATGAGAGCATCCATGGGGGGATCAGATTGCTGTCGATTTTACAAAACAACAGTGGGAGGGGCTTTAGGAGGTACCTTACCTAGGTAGGAGAAGAGAGAGATCGGATGTGGGGGTGATAGTAAGGTTCTCTGCATGGTGGGCTTGCCATCGACCATCACAAATTACACCAGTGGACCCGATTATAGAGGCACTTGGTTTCAGGCCAGAGGATGAGATGAGACTAGCTAGACAGAGAAGGGGGAGGAGAGGAGGAGGTGAAGGCTGGATAGCAAGGATTGATAGAGGAGAGTGAGGAGGAAGGGAGGATAGCAAAGGAGAGGCCAGGAGGAGGCACAGGTAGAGGAGGAGAGAGACGAGCCACAAGTGGAGGCGATGGATGTAGACACTCCCAAGGTTGACCCATTGGCCATCATACCATATGTACCACTGCCACCAGAGGACCCAATTGTACCGTTGAGAGGGGCCTTGGCGAGGCTGCAGATTATGGAGCAGAGGATTAGGGATTCAAAGGTTGAGAGGTGCAAGCTGGTGGCTGAGGTGCACAGGGTGCGGGCAGAGGGAGAGACAGATTTCATGGCACTTTCCAATGATACAGGATGAAAAATATTATATTTGGAGACAGAGAGGAATGCACTGTATGCTGAGGTGAGCAAGCTAGGAGCAGAGGTGACCCAGCTAGAGGGAGTGGGATAGAGAGAGCATGAGGAGCTGGTGGAGGTGAGGTGGGAGTGAGACAGACTATAGGCTAAGGTGACCATACTATAGGTGAGGGGATAGTGGGAGCCTGAAGGATCAGCAGACCAAGTATCTTCAGAGGCCCTGGTGGAGGTGGAGAGAGATATGGAGGATTTGAGGAGACAGGTGGAGAGGTTGTTGAGGAGAGGATTGATTGGAGGTGGGAGCGTGATGAGCTTCATGACAGAGCAGAGACAGTAGAGCAGAAAATTGGGGAGGCATGGTTGGTGTTGGGGAGAGAGGAGGCGATGATGGTGCAGATACAGACTTTGCGAGGCAAGAGAGATGCAGTAGAGGCACAGGAACGAACTCTGTAGGGTGAGAGGGATATGAGAGCAGGACAGATGCAGACTCTATAGCATGAGATGGATTCAGCAGAGGGATGGGTAAAGACTTTGCAGTGAGAGAGAGATGCAACGTAGGCATAGATACAAATAATGGAGAGAGAGAGGGATGCAGTGTAGGCACAGGCATAGGCGATGCAGGGCGTGGGGGGTGAGACAAGGGCAGAGGTGCAAACACTGCAAAGGGAGAGGGATGGTGCACAAGCATAAGTACAAGCCATGTAGGAGGAAAGGGACATAGCGATAGAGTAGGTTTCCCAGTTGTGGGAAAAGATTGGTCAGTTATAGTTGGCACAGGATGCATGGGCATAGGAGAGGAGATCCATATGTGGATTTTTGGACAAGTACAGGGTGGAGAAGGATTCAGCTAGATATTAGGTAGTAGAGAGGGATGAGTACATGTGGGAGGCCAACTACTATATGAAAACCTACTTCATGGCAGTGCCAGATCAAACATAGCGGGTACCTCCCTACGTCCAAGTGGTACCACAGATGTCGGTACCATCCCATTCAATAGGGACACACACCCGAGGGTATAGTAGCTATCAAGAGACCCCTCCGTGCAGAGTGGTAGTGCCAAACTCACCACAGAGGTCAGATGTGGGTAGCTCACAGTAGAGAGGATAGAGGATAGATGACAGGACAAAGGTTTTTAACAGGTGTAGGATGGGTGTATAGTACAGAGCAATAGAGATCATATTTGATTCAGAGCCTTGTACTTGTTTTTATTTGATGATTAGCGATGTATATGATGGATATGTATTTTGATGATTGATGGATATTATTATGGATCATGCAATGGACATTGTATTGTGATATTTATATGATATGTGACAACCCTTATTGATACTATGTTGTGTTTATGTGATGGATGATTCATTATGTGATGGATGACTTATTTATGCATATGTGCATGTATGTGATTTTATTATGGATGATCATTATGATGTGATGTATGTATATGTGTATGATGATGTACACTTATGGTTATGTTGATGTATGTTTATGCTTATGAGAATGATATGGATGATATGCATGATGCAGGATGTGATGGATGATTTATGAATTTATATGCTATGGATGTGGCTCTAACAATTTATGATGTAGATGGAGATGTATGTAATGTTTTAATGAGATGGAAATAAATTGATAATAATATGAATCTAAGATGCTTAGAATAACCAATTATGATAAATCTAAAAAATTTAAAATAATGCACATGGTATGAAATGAAATGAACCTATAATATGGGATGAGATGCAATTAAATTCCTTACAAAAAATAATGGATAAATGAAATGCAACATGGACATGAGTGTAAATAAGGGCTTGCATAATGATTGAAGCGGGCGAGAGGTTGACTTTATTTGTGGATCATGCTTGTTTTAGCTTATGAAATAAAGGGACAATGGGTGTGAAACTGCACCTATCAAGAACCATAGGTATCCCGAGAAGAAGAGGGGATGGAAGGTGAATGTTTGCACAACCAAAATCATAGGTCATAGGTTAGGCATAGATGTAATGCAATGGAATTAAACATGAAATGAAATCCTAATGTGATTAGCCATTTTTGGAGCACTAATTTTTGCTATAGCATAAGACACCAGGTGCCAGGGTATGTGAAACCAAAACGGATTAGTGTCTAATGCATAAAACAAACACAACAGACAAGAAGGTTATCCCAACACCCCAAAGTCGTGAAGACCTTGGTCGGGCCAGGTGTTTGGATAACCACAAGCACAAAAGGATGCCCCAATGTAACACAGGAGGTCAGGGGTCTTGGTGGGTACCACATGGGACAACCAAGTAGACGACAACAAAAAAAAGATCAAGATATGTCCCTATGCTTACTAGTCAAAACACACCATAATATGATAGATCATGATGGCCTTGATAGGTTATGATAGGAAGCTCAAACAATAAAAAAAATGCCAAAAGTATCAAAAGACCACAATCAATTTAAAATGTCCTTTTCCACAGGATCCAGAAGGTGGATGGGATTAATGAGGTATGTTAGGAAGGATTCATCCTATTAAGACCAAAGATGGATACTAAACTAAAAGATCAATATGATGCAGGAGACTACAAAACCGATTGAATCTCATGATTCAAGTGGATCTCATTTATGAAGAACCAACAAGATAAGGACACACTTGACGACATGACACAAGACACAAGAAACAAGGATGACACACCCTAAAGATCTAGGGGCTTGAGGGCAGATCAAATATTATCCTTTCCTACGTGAAAGCGCAGAGCCCTCATATTTCAAGAAAAGACCATGGATAAAAGCGAAAAGAGGACAATGGAGAAAAATGATGGAAAATGATGACATGATAGACAAAAACAAATCCTTGGGGGTGGATCAAATGATTAAACTTGCCTACGTGAAAGCACAGGGGCAACATTGTTCAAAAAATACTAATGACAAGAGACAAGACCAAAAGACTGACATGACGAGATGTGATCTAAATGAAGACCGGCACAATGAAGGAACCTAGATGGAAGTGAAAGACTGACAAAAAAAGCTCAAATTAGGATAAAAGCTAAGGATGATGGATAGCAGATGAAGATTTTCCAATGCTTAACCAAAATATACCAAGCAATAGGATAAGGGATGTGAATGGAAGGATAGGATCGATAGGATGATAGGATATGAGATCAGGATAGATGGAAGCAGAAAGTAACTAGGACACAAGGTAGATAATGATTAAGCCTTGTACACATGGCACCTGTAACTAGGTTTTCCCCAAATGTGCTTATCCAAGGAACCACCAAGGGTTTTTTTCACCGTAGGACGAAGTATTTCTCTTTACTATTTTTGGATTTTTTTATTTTTTGTATTTTTGACCAAAAAAAAAAAATGGATTTTTTTTGGATTTTTGCAGGATAGGATACCCCCACTGACTTAAGTGTAAAAAATTTTCAGGTGCATGATGTTAATGGGCTCCTCTAGGGGCTCTCCTTTAGGTGTGGCAAGTTTTTATGCCCTTGATCCATATTTTGTTGTGATGACATAGGGACCTAGCTAATTTGCTTCAAATTTCCCCTTCTTATCTCGGTCCTGCTGAGTGCATTGATTCTCCTTAAGGACTAAATCACCAACATTGAATTGGTGAGGATGGACCTTCTTGTTGTAGCTCCTCTTAAGGTGATTCTAATATGCCTGAAGATGATTATACGCTTTGATCTGCTTTTCATCTAGGAGTTCCAGTTGGCCAAGTCTTGTGACCTGAACATCTTCGTCGCTGATAAGATTCTTCAAAGATATTCTCAGTGATGGGATTTCTACCTCAATCGGAAAGATGGAATCAACACCATAAATAATAGAATATGGGGTGGCACCGATAGGAGTGTGAATGGAAGTGCGGTAGGCCCAAAGGGTGGGATGGATATGAAGGTGCCAATCTCGACCAATATTGTTGACTACCTTTTTCAGGATCTTGATCATGGTTTTTTTGGTAGCCTTCGCTTGGCCATTACCTTGAGGGTAATAGAGCATGGACCAATGGTGTTGGATGTGGAAGGTCTTACACATGTGTTTCATGGCCTGGTTCTTGAATGGATTTTCATTATTTGTGATGATGGTGGATGGAATTCCATATCTGCAGAGAATATGGAAAAGGATAAATTTGGATATCTGAATACCTGTGATTTGAGAGAGTGGCATTTCTTCCACCCACTTGGTGAAGTACTCGGTAGAAGTGATGATGAAGGTGTGGCCATTAGAGGATGGAGGGTATATCTTGTTGATTAAGTCAAATCCCCATTGAGAGAAGGGCCATGGTGCTATGAGAGGTTGCAGATCCTAAGTAGGAGAATGTATCAAATCTGTGTGTTGTTGAAAAGGTAGACACTTCTTTATGAATTCATAAGAATCATGCTCTAATGTAGGCCAGTAGTATCCAACTCAGAGAATTCTTTTAGCTAGAGTCATAACATTTTAATGGGCCCCACAAACACCACTATGTACTTTTGTTAATGCAGTATGGGCTTCAGTATCATTTAGACATCTGAGAAGGGTTTCATCATACCCATGATGATAAAGCGTATCACCTATAATAATGTAACATGAGGTGCATTGGATAAAGGATTTTTGTTGGTTGTGTGTTAGATCGGGAGGTAAGATATTATCATGAACGTAGGTATATATGTCTCGGTACCATGGTGACATAGGACCTACAGTGTCACACACCATTTCGCTCTCAAGGATATCATAGGCCGGGATTAGGAGTTGTTTGACTAGGAACTCACACTCTGTTCAATATTTTGGCATGTCAATTAGGGAACCAATGGTATCCATCGCATCAGTTGTTTTGTTATGCACTCTAGGTATCTGGTCAAACTAGATAGAAGTGAAGTACTTTTTGAAGTCATTCACCATGTGCTTATAAGGCAACAACTTATCATCTTTTGTCAGAAACTCATCATTAACCTATTTGATGATTAACTAGGATTCGCCAAAGACTCTTAAGTGAGTGATGTGCCATTGGATTGTGATTCTGAGGCTAGTAAGGAGAACTTCATATTCTGTGATGTTGTTTGTGCATGGAAAATCCAATCTAAATGACTTTGGGATATAATCACCTTGGGGGGTGACGAGCAAGATTCCTGCCCCCGATCCATTGTGTGTACGAACCATCAATGTAGAGTGTCCATGTGGCCACTTCTATTACTGTGAAGACCCCTTCATCAGGAAACTCTGTTATCAAAGGATAGGAATCTACTACGAGAGCATTTACTAGTTGATCTGCTATTAGTTTCCCTTTAATATCCTTTCGATCCACATATTCTATATCAAATTCACTTAATAGCATGACCCACTTAGCCATGCGACCAGTCAGAGTTGTCCTAGATAACAAATATTTGAGTGGATCGACCTTGGAGATGAGCTTCACTAGGTGACTGAGCATATAGTGTCAAAGCTTTTGTGAGCTAAAGATCACAGCTAAGCAATATTTTTCCATTGGGGAATAATTGAGATCATAGCCTACTAGGGTTCTGCTGATATAATAAATTTCTCGTTCTTTTGATGACTCATCATGTTGTGCCAATAATTCCCCCAATGCGACTGAAGTAGCAAAAATATACAACAAGAGCATTTTTCTTGGGATTGGTGGCATAAGGATGGGCGGGTGACCCAAATACTCTTTGATCTTGTTGAAGCTGAGTTGACACTGTTGATTCCACTTAAAGGTGGTATCCTTTTTCAAGAGATGAGTGAATGACTGGCATTTTTTTACTAATTGAGCTATAAACCGCCAGATGAATTGTAGCTTACCTTGAAGGCTCCTTAGTTGTTTGAGATTACATGGTGGAGGCATATCCATGATTGCCTTGACTTTTGTTGGATTGACCTCTATGCCTCTTCTAGAGATGATTAACCCCGGTATTTTTCCTGATGTAACCCCAAAGACACACTTCTTTAGATTCAAACATAGCTTATAGTGCTCTAGATGCTCAAAAATCTTCTTGAGGATCATTGAGTGCTCCTCCCTTGTTCTTGATTTCCCTAACAGATCATCAAAATAATCTTCCATTATGATGTGAATGAGATCATGGAAGATGACGGTCATGGCTCATTAATAGGTTGCCCCAGCATTCTTAAGGCCAAAAGGCATGACATTATAATAGAATGTGCCCCAAGGTGTGGTGAAGGCTATTTTATGTTGATCCTTGGGCACAATTCTAATCTGATTATATTTGGAGAAGCCATCCATGAGGGAAAGCATCTCATGTCCTACAGTTAAATCAACCAACATGTTGATGTTTGGCAAGGGAAAATTTTCCTTAGGATGGGCTTTATTGAGATCCCAAAAATCTATGCAAACCCCGATATTCCCATTTGGTTTGGCAACTAGCACTATGTTGGAGATCCACTCAGATTAGTCGATGGGTCTTATGAATTCAGCTTCTAATTACTTCTCCAACTCTTTCTTGTTGAGATTATGGATGCATGAGATGTTGCCATGTGTCATGATCTAATAACATGTGACAACATGTGAACCCTATCTAGGAAATTATTAAATGTTGAGATAAGTTCTAGAAGGACAACTCATCTTCTAGAAGGAATCTTATCCCTACAAACAAGGAAGGGGACATTACCCCATTATTAAATGATTTATTAAAAATGAAACCTAGGACTAAATGATATATGACCTAAGTTAACTTATTCTAGTGTAATAATTAATTAATTACACTAACACCTCCCCATAAGTTCAACTTAGGGAGGAAAATGCAATGATTATGCATAGATGATCAATGATGAATGGGTCCCGACTACGAGGCCATGTTAGTTACCCATGTACATGAAGATGCATAAAATCTCCCACAACCAGAGAAAATGGGAAAACCTAGTGGGAACAAAACCCATCTCCAAAAGGGAGATGAAATGCAAAAAAAAGTGAGATAGGATGGGAAGGATGGAGGACTCCCAAATACCCCCCAAGTACACCATCTGTCACATGGATACAATACAATAGCCCCCCCATAGGGAGGAAGAGAGAGAGAGAATATATAGCCCCCCCAGAAGATGTGATCACCTACAAAAATGGTAAGTTTCTGAAGACAAAACAAGATCCAATGTCGACAAACAACTTGTCTCCCTTTCGGAAGAAACAAAACCAAGTGCAAGTGCAGAGATGATTCCCATTTTGGATAGGAATTGAAGGAAGGAAGGATGAAAATGGATGATGATGATCTATCTGAACTCTGCTCAAGTGTCTCCTTTCCTGAAGATGAAGATGCCACAATCAATGAAGAAGGTGACAAACCAGGATGATGCAGAAATTGATGTTGAACAATATCCAAAGACGGTGTGATGGATATGATGGATGTGATGGAGACTTGATATCCCCCCCTGAATGAAGTGTCCTCAAAACCACTGAAAGAAGTTTGAAGCAACAAATGTGTCCAAACCACAAGTCTCTTGCTAGGAAGAAGAAAATCCAATGGTGGATGTTGAAGAAACCTCAAATCCTAAATGGAATGACAGGGAAGAAGTCTCATACATGAAATCTCTGAAGAGAAACCAAGTGTCTCCAAGAGAGTCTCTAGATCCCTAATAAAGGTTGAGACAAAGGGATGAGGAGACTCAAGAGAACTCTCCAAAGTGGGATCTGAATAGAGGAGTGATATCCCCTCAAGAATGTCCTCCAAACCTGTAGAAGTAGCGAAGTCAGTGATACCTAAAACGAAGCCATCTTGTGATGTCAAGTATGGAAAACTGAATGTGTCATGATGAATGATGATGGTGGAAGCCTCAATCAATGAATCTGGACAAGGAATCACTGAATGTGAAGGGATACCAACTATCTCTGATGGAGAAGAAGCACCTGAAGCAACCTTGTCAACCTCTTCAGAAGATTCAAGGAAATCAACCTCTTGTACAACAATATCATCATGGGTTACCTGATCTAAAGAATGACATTCTGAATCATGATCATCGAGGAAGGGTGGAGTATCTGAATCTCCATATATCTCCCAAAGCTTAGCCCAAAGGATGTGAGGACAACCACAATGATCAATAGTACTTAGAACATCACAATCAACTTGCATCGAAATGATCTCCAAGATAGTGTATTTTCTGCAACTCCAAGAAAATTCATGAATACCTTCACTTGGATGGGGAACTATACCAAACAAATGTGGCAATAAATAAAGTGATTGGAGATGGTGTGTGATCCCATCCCACCATTGTGAATAGTTACCCTTGTGCAACATAGCCAAAGGAGGAGTATATGCAATCCCCATAATGAACTTTCTCCAAAAACACAAAGACACTAACCTTCAACAGAAAATAAAGACTTCCAAATATGATGTGCAACTAAAGTGATGTTACCCAGAAAAAAAACTTGTCCCAAGCTTCAAAATAACTAGGTTATTGATCAAATGCACCAAATAGAAAAAATCTCATGCAAGAGTACCTAGAGTTGAAATTGATCAAGGGGTCTGGAGTGATGAAAAAAGCTCTGAAAAATATTCCTGATGCCACTGGAATCACCAAAATTTGATGAACGGTTGCAAAGATATGAGCCTTTATGTTCAAATTAGGGTTTGGACTTCAGTTGGCTGTAGAATTTTATAGCAGAAAAATCCTACAAAATAGATTGCACCACTGAATAGTGCTCTGAATTCTCTTTACGTTAGTATCTCGTTTACAAATTTTTGATACCGTGGCACCAAGATATGACCCTCAGAAGAAAAACAGTTAGATGAAAGATGGCAGACTAAATAGGCGCAAAAAAACAAGCACCTTAGGGAAAAAAATTGGCCCCTAGTCGCTGATATGACTAGGGGGCAGGTTGATAGTTTTAAAAAAACCCGCCACCGGATATGGTGGCGGTGGAGCAGCTCGTCGGCGGCGGAATGGGTGGCGCGGTCATCGGTTCTGGTGGCACCGCTCGGAATTGGTGAAGCCCTTGGATCTCCAAGTGACCGGGGTTTGCAGCGGGAGCTAAGGTCGTCGAAAAAGTAGTGAACATCGGTTAGGGGGCCAGGAAAGGAACTCCAGCGAGTGATGAACACCGACAAGATGGGGCCAACGTAATGATGACGTCGACAGTGTGTGGAGAGCCCTCGACGATTCGACTGACAGGGTGATGTCGAGGTGATGTCGATGGATGTGACAAGGCCAACCGGTCAGCAAAATGCCAACTACAATTATTTTTTAATATTGCAAAATTTGCAATTCAAAAATAAAAAAGATGATTTATTTAACCTTGCATAAATAATGAATTTTGACGGAGAAAAATATAAACCCAAACACTATAGTCACCGCAAAAATAAATATTTTGACTACATATTAAAATGTCAGTCGATGCCACTACAGATTAATTTATGCCCGAACTATAGAAATTTTTTCCCAAATGATAAAATAAAAATAGCCTAATGATTTAAGAAAAAATTTCCATGGTGGAGGACTGAAAGGAAGATTTTTTTACAGCAGATTTGTACGGATAGTACAAAAAATGCAAACCCTAGATAATACCTCAACTGGCTCTTGGATGATATATCTCTGATTTTGATGAATGGGCAAGTGATTTTAGGGTTTTGAGGCCTTCTTGATGTAATGGAGAGGTTAGAGAGATCCTGATGTGCGCCAAAAATCAGCTTGGCTTCCGGGTAGAACCAACTAGCCTGCAAGAAAAAACTCCAAGCCTGCAAAGAATCTCTCACACCAACTTTCTTGATCAAGGGTTGATGCTTCACTGGACAATCCCTGATACCATGTTGAGATTATGAATGCATGAGATGTTGCCATGTGTCATGATCTAACATGTGACAACATGTGAACCCTATCTAGGAAATTATTAAATGTTGAGATAAGTTCTAGGACAACTCATCTTCTAGAAGGAATCTTATCCCTACAAACAAGGAAGGGGAAATTACCCCATTATTAAATGATTTATTAAAACTGTAACCTAGGACTAAATGATATATGACCTAAGTTAACTTATGCTAGTGTAATAATTAATTAATTACACTAACATTTCTTGACCAGTAAAGCTACTTGGGGGTGCATTTTCCTAAGTTTCTGCTTGAAAGGTTTTGCATCAGGATGTACATCCAAATTTTGTACTACTAGAGCAAGATCAAGACCCGGCATATCTGAATATGTCCATGCGAAATTGATGATGCCTTCTTTGAGAAGCTGGGTGATGGTAGAGTACTCTTCCTCTTATAGTGATTTGGCTACATATGTGATTTTGGGATCCTCTTCAGTTCTCAAATTTATTTCTTGTGTTTCCTCAATTAGAATGGATGGTCATTTAGACAATTGAGTTCCCACAAGGGGAAGATGAACGTCCCCATCTTCCAGTGCCTCGTTGAGGTTTTCACTGTCAGATATACCCTTTGTTTTTACTTTTTCTAAGTCAAGAAGCACCTTGGGGAGGTTTTCACTAGGTGACCCTTTTTTATTTTGCTTTTTTTTACTTTTGCGGTTAAGGCATTCATTTTCACCCAATCTCATAAGATGTACGTACATATCCACTGAGGGAAAGGTTTTGATAGGTGTGCTACCATGTAGGTCCCAATCTATGAGTTCAGGATGACGAAAGGGATAGATTGATGGTGCAGATGGATAGGCATTCAAATATAGAGGAAAGGTATACCTGATCTATGTCATCGTATGTGTGTATGATGGATTCTTCTTCTAGTATGTCTTCAAGGAGACCATTGTCCACACTAACATTGTGAGAGGCACTAGATGATGCCATAGGACCCTTTTGTTTGGTGTCATAGCCCAAGCCCAAGTTTCTTGGATGCACAAAAGTGTCTATCGATTGTCGTCTTCCTTTCTCTTCTACACCAAGGCCTCCCCCCCGATAGTTGTGTTTATCTGCATACTTAGAGGGCCAAGGATAGGTCTCTTGGAAATATTCTTTCAAAGGGGGGGAGGGTTCAAGTTCCTCAAGATATACCCATTGGCTAATGTCATCTTCTGGTGTGTCTTTCCTTAACCCACGAGAGCAAAAGGTGATAGATCCCACATTTTTGGAACTCAAGGTGATCGTCTTCTCTTCTTCCTTCAGTACAGATTGAGAAGGTTGGTTGTATGTATGTGGTGAGGGCAGCATAGTTTCCACATTCAAAGTTGTACGCATTTCATATTCACCACAACCCTTGTCAATGATTTGGACTTTGGTAAGGGTGGAATCAGATGTGGATGATGGAGTGGATGAAATGGTAGCTAGTGCGTTGATGGACATGATGATTAGGTTTGAGGTGGTCCCATTTCTACTCTTGAGCAGTAATGAGAATGGGGAAAAGAAGATTCTAATGTGTGGCAATATTCAAATGGTTGAGGGTACGCGTGTATTGTAACTTCCACCCTGTTGAATAGGAATTCCAAACATTGGTGGTATGTGGATGGAATGGCTTGCATGGCATGGATCCATGGATGGCCAAGAAGAAGGTTGTAGGGGAGTTCCAGATCAAAGACATGACAGGTAGTGTATTGTACAATGGGCCGAACCTGAATTGGAAGACATATTGTCCCCTCAAAATCACACTCTACATTATCATATGCCTTGATAGTGATGACTTGATTATTTAAGTTAGTGTGGGTGTATCCCACCTGTTTTATGAATTTTAATCTGCAAAGATTTAGGGCAGAGCCATTATCTACCAAGACCCTTTTTACTTTGTGGTGGGTTACAAGGACCTCGAGGTGGAGAGGAGGGATTTGGTTGGAATCGATGCACGACATGTCATTCTGACTAAATCTGAGCTGATAAGTGGCTGAGAGATGTCCTACCAATGCTTGGAATTGAGTAGGATCAATGCCATTGGGGACGTGGGTATCCTGTAAGGCTTTGGTTAAAATTTCTTGGTGTATAGGAGAAGACTTGAGTAGGTCCAAAATGGATATCTACACCGGGGTCTTCCCTAGATGGTCAAGAATATTATATTGGGAGTTTACAGGAGGTGGTTGGGTTGATGTAGAGGCTCCAGGAATAGTGATGTGAGTGCAGTGGGTGGTAACAACACATTGCGGGTCCTTCCCTTTCACGTGTATCATAGACACACTTGGTTCTACTTGCTCAATGTGCATGACTATGCCCTAATAATTGCATGGCACATTCTTGTAACTGATATTATTTGTGGTGTTACTCTAATCATTGTTGTTACTGGATCCAGGATTTAAGTTTGATGTACTAGAACCTTAGTTATGCTTAGGGAAAGCATCTTTATATGTTTGCAGTTGAGCATTGGATGAGGGTGTCATGTTGGCATCCACATGTATATCACCTCGATCTATCAGATCTTGGATGTATGTTTTGAGGCCTTGACATTTATTCAATGTATGCCCTTTAATCTTATGAAATTCATAATACTCATTTTCTTTGTACTTGGCTGGTTTGGGCTCAGATTCATTAAGAGGCTTGTTCACAGGATATGTGATTGGGTAATTAGCTTGAAGAATCCTATGGAACATGGAGCTCAAGGGTTCTCCTAGTGGAGTGAATTGGCATTTTTTATTCCCTTGATTGTTCTCATTGGATTGTTGGGGAGGATGTGGTGCCCCCTGTGGCACTAATATGGAATGAGGATTTGACTGCTGAGGAGGGGGATATTATGGCTTCTAGGAAGCATTGGCTACTTGGACATGTTTGGTGTCAGTGACACCATCATTAATAACATTTTTGTTCTTGTTCCAATAACAAGGATTATCCCTAGATGACTTCTCTTTATCAGAGTTAAAAATTTTGACTAACCCTTTGGCAATAAGTGCCCTCTCAAGGATAAGACCTTTCTCCACTATCTCTGTGAAGGTTGTGACACAGTGAAGTCTAAAATTGTGGGCCATATCCGGATGATATTTTTTGATGAATAGGGTGACCATTTCCTTTTCCCTAAGTGGATATTTCATCTAGCTGGCTAAAGCTCACCATCTTTGAAGATAGCTTGCAAAATTTTCTCCCTCACACTACTTTTCTTTCAGGATATCCAACGTATCAATATCTTTCTCTAGGTTAAAGGAGAAGTGGGAGACAAACTGTTCTAAAAGCTATGCAAAGGACTTGACAGATCCCTTCTCAAGACCCATAAATTAGTCAAGAGCTATCTCCTATAAACTCCTGGGAAATAATCACATGAGGTAATTGTCATTATGCATGACTTCTTGGAAATGGGCATAAAAATCCTGAAGATGAGCCTTGGGGCCTTTTGTTCCTTTATACTTATCGAATTTTGGAATTTTTAAATGCTTCAGGAAAGGAATCAATGAAATTGAAGGATCAAATGGATGGGGAAAAATGTCTTCAAACTTAAATGATTGTTTGCTAGTCCCTTCTTGCAAATCCTTTAATGCAGCTTTGACTTCTTCCAAATCTTTATTGATAGGTGTTGTGGGAGTCGAATTAGATGGATTGCCTTGATTATAGGGAGGATATTGTCGGTATGATGAAGATGGGGTGGAAGTGGTTTGGTCATAAGCTGGTGGAGATGTATATGGAGAGGTTTGTTGGTATTGATTGGCATATGTGGATTGTGGTTGGGAATTCACATAAGGTGGATAAGAGGATGATGGATTTTGATGTTAAGAAGTCGAGGTTGCTTGTTGATAGGGTGGTTGTTGTTGATATTATGAAGTGGATGGAGCATCCTGCTAATATTGTGTAGGAGCTTGATAGTATTATGATGTGGAAGTGCCTTGTTGGTATGACAACAGTTGTTGATAGTAGGAAGTAGATGGAGCGCCTTGTTGATAGGGCGGCTATTGTTGAGTGTAGTATGGATTGGATTTTTAATTGTACGCAACCTTGGGTTGTCGTGTGGTATATGGAGGTGGTTGTGGATTAGATGTTTATTGGTAAGGATTTGATTATGATTGTGGAGGGTTGGTGTAAAGTGGTGGTTGAGTCTGTAGAGGATTCTAAGAGACTAGGTAGAGATTTGGATTGGGATTGGATGGAGCAGCATAGGTGGTATATGTGCTCGACGGATGGTAGAGATATTGTGTGAGGGGATTACTTTTTGTTTGCATGGGAATGTGTGTATGTTGGGGTGGTTGTTGTTGTTGTGGTGGCTACTGGTAAGGAGGGTAAGATGGGATGTTTCATTGTTATGGGATCGTAGTGGAGGCACCATGAGGCGGTTGTTGAGGTTGTGATTCAACTTGTGTCACTTGATGTAGGGGTTGTGTAGGAACGGTAGTATATTGCTGTGGAACCGAAACATTTTGTTGTTGAATTATGACGTTTTGTTGTGAAATTATGAAATTATGTTGCGGAATTGTGACATTTTGATATGGAATTGTGACATTTTTTTGCGGAGGTGGTTGATGAGGTGGTTGAGACGAGATAGCAATGGTAGCGATATGTTGTGGCGACACTTGCGAGGGGATAGCAGTGTGTTGTGGTGGTGCTTGCAACACAATGGATTATTGAGGATTAACGGGAGGTTGTTGGAATGCAAGGATATTACCTTGAGGCAGTGGTGGTAAATAGCTAGCGGGTGCAAACCCTAGAGGTGGCATCAATGCAAGGATAGCATTGCCCCCAGTTTTGACAAGTGGTTGACCAAGATGACGAGGTGGGAGTGGCAGAGCAGATGGAATATGTTGTGGCATACCATAGGCATAAGGGTCATTGGGATCAGTTTGCACTTCTGAGGCAGAGGTTGGAATACGGGTGTAACTTGCAACTTGATGTATCACGGTATTTTTGAACTTAGGGTGATACCAATTTTTTATAGGTTCACCTTCGGGGATGTATGAATTTTCTGGAACATTCTAGGAAGTCTGTGGATCTTGAAGTGTAGGAAGAGATTGGGCATCGGTATATTGTGACATATCAATATTGGGTGGTAGTTTGATTCCTTTCATGATTAAAGTGGTGAGAATCTTATCCCCATGCTCAATGAGGAGGCGATCCATCATCTGAACATTGATAGGATTGCTAAGGTATTTGTCAACTATGACTTTAGGTTGATTGACCAGGTTCTCGTCACCAAGTAGTGAAGTGTTTTGAATGTCAGTATTGGACTATGACGAGGCACCGTTGTTGGGATCCTGAGGGATATTTGCACCATTGTTGGGATCCTAAGGGATATTTGGCTGGGAACGCTGGGCTTGTTATTCTACCATTTGCTTCTTTGCTTGTGATCGGGTTTGAACGGGAATGAAAGTGCAAAACTACTAGGTGGACTAAGATGAGGCTAAACTCTAGGATGCAATGCAGAGATGACCTAAATGATGATTGGAGGATTGATTAAATTGGATGAGGGATTAGTTGATTGGATGATTGGATAAGGATGTGATTAGATTAGATTGGATAAGAGCGATTGATGAAATTATTGATAAGATTAGATGATGGATGAGATAGGATGATGAGAGGGATTCTAAACCAAGTTCAGAAGTCACCCTAGGTGACTTAAGGTGCTAATTGATCAAATTAAAGGACAGATAGATGATTACGGCACTAAATCCACCTTGAGATGAAAGTGGATTGATTGGTCCAAAGATGATAACTAACTTAGGATGGATGACAATCCTAAGTAGATGTGTAGGATGACGATCGATTTCAAACACCTAGGCCAATTTGGATAATAACCTCTAAAATGAAGTTCATGGGATTTGGATTGAGGAAACGATGATAGATATGCAACCTATAGATGTTTTAAGATGTTCCTATATGATTTAGATGATAAACAGATGACCTTTGGAAAATGAAGATGGACTAAAATGAAGATTACAAGTGAACAAAAGGTGATGAAATTCTTTGATTTCTGCAAACGGCTTGGAAAATAATAACCTTTTTGGGGACTGAATAGATTAACTACCCCAAACAAGGATCAGACTCACCTAAACAAGTGATAGACTCACTTAAACAGAGTGCAAGGTCACCTAAATAGGTGACAGGTTCGCCCAAACAGCGTGCAGGGTCGCCCAAACAAGGTGCAGGGTCACCCAAACAGGTGACAGGCTCACCCAAACAAAGTGCAAGGTCACCCAAACAAGGTGTAGAATCACCCAAATAGGGGATAGGCTCACCTAAACAGGGAGCAGACTCACCCAAACAGAGGTCAGGTTCACCCAAACAGGGGACAAGGTTGCCTAAACAGGAAGCAGACTCACCCAAATAGGGGACAAGCTCACCTAAACAAGAAGAAGAATCACCCAAACAGAGGTCAAGTTCACCCAAGCAGGGGACAAGGTCACCTAAACAGTGTTCAGATTTGCCCAAACAGAGATCAAGTTTTCCAAAGCAAGGGACAAGGTCGCCTAAACAGTGTTCAGATTCGCCCAAAGAGGTGACAGGTTCACCCAAATAGGGTTCAAGCTCACCCAAATAGGATTCAAACTTTCCTAAACAACTAGCAGGTTCACCTATTTCTTGAATAGTATGGTTTCGTGCAGAAACAGGACCGACTAGACTTGTCTAAATCTGAAAATGAGCAAACGATGTCGATAAATGGGGTAATGGACAACTCTAATAGGGGAAATAGACTTTCTAAATGGATAAACAGATCTTCATAGTAGGGAAAGAGACTTTCCTAAAGAGGAAACAAACTCTCCAAATGGGGAAACGAGCTCTCCTAATGGGGAAACAAACAAATGGGGACTCAAACGGAAGGCGGGATTAGTTGTTCAAGGAGTCGATTCACCCAAGTATGTTGCAAAATCATTTGTTTTCAAGGAATGGGAAAATATGATAGCTATGGGTACTAACAGGGAACAAAAACAACAAGAAAGTTCACCCAAAGTTGAAGCAAGTTCACCCCTTTTAATGAAATAGGTGAATGTGATGGGCTATTTGATTGACAGGATGACTCAGACAGGAAGTAGAATCACCCCTTTAGGGATCAGGTTCGCCCAAAACAGTAGCAGGCTTGCCTAAACAGGTTGTAGACTCACCTATTTTGTGGAGAATGGGTGATTTTGATAGGAAACGATTGAGAAATGACTTAGACATAAGACAAGATCACCCTGTGGACATCAGGTTCACCCCGAACAGAAGCAAATTTTCCCCTAACAAAGGAAAATTCACCCAAATGATAGACTTGGACTGAACTAGATGGAAAACAACTAACTATGTCAAAGGAAAAAATCATAGCAAGCAACAAACAGAAGGTAAGGCTGACTCAACCAAAGAGAAATGTACTAGTTTCACACAAAGAAGATAGTTCAAGCAGCACAATCCTAAAATTAGTGAGAAGGGTATGGCCAACACAGTCCTCTATCTACGTTGAACAAGGTGAACTAGGGAGTCCTTGATATACACCCGATACATGAGGCACAACCGTGAACACCAGCACGTCACAAGCGTGAGTCGGGAGCCCCAGCGAGGTACTGGAAACTCATACCAACTCTTCACGTCTTATCTAGGTATCACCCTAGCTTTGACGCTCTGCCAAACATGACGTGACTAGATTGGGGTATAGCTTTGGCTCTCCCCCCTTTATATACCTGGTTAGTACATGTGGTTGAGATCGTCCCTTAGGGTGATGAAATCCCCAACCAAGTCTCGCTAAAAGAAGACACTAGATGTTTTTGGCTGGTCCCCAGGCTCGCACAAAGCATAAGGGGAGAGTTTGGACGTTCTAGTATCTCTTGGGTAACACAAATGGACTAAAGTGGACTGTGATTTCTTGTCACCTAGGATTGCCAAATGGTGCAAGGGGATTAGATACATCAACAACCCACTTAACAAGCACGGAAAACAAATAGATTTGACCCTCTAATTAGTTTTGTGTGCCTAACTAGTATGAAAATAACAAACAAACTAAACTAACTATTCTGGGACCAATCGTTCTACAATAAAATGTTAGTAGTTTGAACCTCCAGCCTTGGGCAAGTCAGAAATAGCTACACAAATGTTAGCAAAAAGTAGACACACTCATAAAAAAATAGGTTAGGGGGGGTCAGTACCTAAAAACGACAATAAATGACCACTGAAATTGAAACTTTAAGTCACTGTTTTACCTTAGAATCACCTCTGTTTGATGCAGAATCACCTATTCTAACAACAAAATTGCCTCTGTTAGCAGCGAAATCATCTGTTCTGATAGCAGAATTTCCCCTGTTAGTAGCAGAATCACCTGTTTACAAAAAGCAAGCTCACCCAAGTCAGGAAGAAGGTTTCCTATTTGAGAAACAGGAAGCAAATTTTCCCCTATTTGATAGATGGGAAAATTTGTAGATGCAGATTTGCCTCTTTTTAAGGTAGGCTCACCTGTTTTGACTGCAGAATCACCCCTGTTGCTATAGAATCACCTGTTTTAGTAGCAGAATCGCCTTTGTGTGTAAACTGAACCTGTAAAATTTGAAATAACAGAGCACATAAAAAGAATAGACCTGTTTGTCGGTCCCACCAGGCGTGCCAGAAATATATGCAGCATGTTTTCTTACCCTAAATGATGCAAAAGAAAAGAAATGAAAAAGAGAGAACACAAAGCAACACCTCAAGATTAGCCTAGTTAGACTTGAAAAAAAAGAAAGATGAAACCAATATTTTTACCTTGCCCAAGTCAATTTGTTGGTTGGCCCTTTGGATGTGATAGCTTGTGTGCTCCTTGATGGAAAAACACCTAAAATGATATGCAAAATGGTGTGGATTCAATGGAGGATGTGATAAGGAGAGAGAAAAGAGAGAATTTAAAATTGATTTAAATTTAAAAGGCCAAATGACTAAATTAAATAAATTGATATACTTATGTAATTTAGAGAGGAAGGGATGAAAGGTAAAGTATTTAATTATTAAATTAAATACTTTAGAAACCTTAGGAAAATAGAAAATATTAATTAAATAAATCATTTAATTAATATCGATGGGGAATATGAAATAGACGAATAAAAGAGACGAATTTGACCATGTGGGAGTGGTCAAATTTTGATGTCTACAGTTTCTTAAAAATAGGAATGGATATTTGTTTCTTAAAAATAGAAATAGATATCTATTTCTTAAAAAATAATATATCCGTTTTCAACTTTACAAAACTGATATTTGTTTCTATCGGATATCTGTTAATAACGAATATCCATTTTTCCTCAGTATTTCTTTGGGATTTGGCTTGGGGGTGTCCAACCCAAAATGTCAACATCCCCAACATGTTTATAGCCCAGTTGCAAGGGCTTTTCAAACTTCACCCTTCATGCTGACGATTTTTTTCATTTGATTTTGATGAAACGAAAAGGGTTTATTCAGCAGCAAATTGCCAGCATTCTACCAATATAAGATATGCTTTATTTTGAATTTAATAGATAATTATTATTGATTTTCTACATGCACTGTGTAAAGTCCTAATTGATAGGTTGATTAAAAAACATCTATAGCTTTTGAACATTTATGCATTTTTTGAATCTGAAAGATGTGTCACACACTGCTTCACAAAATATAGTTTAAAAAAATGAATTTCATAAATTTTTGACCAAATTAGTGTGGCCAGACAAATGGTTTTTAATATTTTTTAAAATTCCTACAATAAAATTCATAACTACAAAAATATTACAAAAATATATACATCACATCCAAGCATGTGTCCTCAACTTATATTGAAAAATTCAAAAAATATTTATTTTTGCTCATCATCGGGGTGGCTAGATAAACACCTACTTTTTTTTCCAAATTTTAATGTACTAATACATTGAAATTTTAAATTTTCACCAAATCAAATTACTTTTTTTCAAAAAAGACCTAGTATCTTACAAAATACATTCAATTTTCTACAAATTCTATTCCTACATATTTTAGAAATTATGTTAATAACCTACTCAAATTCTTATGCGAAGTTGCTTAAGTTTGTTTTTATGTATTTTCATTGCCACTTAAGGGACCTGTTTGGCCCATCATGATCCTGAATTGACCCCCATCCATGAATTTTCCATGTGTCCTAGTCTAACTGGTAACTTGGAAATTATTTTAGGATCTACAAAGTATTCAATTTTCCTAGTATCAATTAATATAGAAACAGGGTTTCCATAAAGCTTCCCAAAAAACTAGATGGGTAAGGCTTGAAATTTTTCTTGCATGTTATCCACAATTGCATGAATCTGGTGTTGAGGTGCTCCCTATTGATTCTTTCCCCTTTGTCCCATTATCCACTGAGGGAAAACATTGGCATAATGCTCTCGTCCACACACAAAACATCTACCATGAGGTGCTCTTGGTCCTTCAAGCCTATCCTTCCTATTATTTTTTAAATTGAAATTCAAGTACTAAAATATATTAAAATATAAAGTCTGGTACAATATGTATGTGATCATGATGGTCACATTAGCAATAGTAGCCCAAACTAGGCACCAAAATACATCAAAAACATATCATAGTCCACGAGATAGAGTTAATATAACATTATCCATCATTACATTTCATACAAAAAGTCTTATTTTTCTTTTTCTTTCCCTTTCTCATTAGGCATATTCCTACTCATCTTGTAGGATTCAATCCCAGGGAATTCACCAGTAGGTGGAGAGATATGCTCCTAGTTGCTAGTATCAAAGTTTTGATGAATTATCTCCAAGTCTCGAACTACGTCATCTCTCTTAACCTCATACTGGTGAACTTTAGAATACTAGTTTTGAAAATCAATGTATTTATTCCTGAACTTTCTATCGATTTACCTCAAATCTTGTGGCCAATAGTTTGCATATTTAATGCCATCTTTGAAGATTGGTGCATTTCCATCATCGATTATCTTCATGAACCTATCCGCTGGCATCTTCAAGGTTAAGGTAACCTATTCCACAATCAATAGAAATGTGTGTCTACTTTTTGACTCAATAAGGATCCTTTGCCTATCTTAGTACAAGTGTTTATTCAGAATTTTAATCTTGTCAAGCAGGGATATAACTTGACCTTCTTTCCTTCCAACAAAAATGGTTAGAGGATCAAATGCTTGAGAGATATCTGCTAACTATTTCTCATACTCTTTCGTTTTCTTTTCAATGTCCTCAATGAACGTAGACAATGATAAGCATGACTTATAAATTTTTCCACCTTTAGACAAAGCAATTTGAATATTCTTTACATAGGTAGCTAACAAATATTTATCATTAGCAATCACTCCCTTCAATCTACCGAACCTGTTAACATCAAATTCCTTCTGAACCTTATCCATAGCTGACTTCTCAAGTGACTCAAAGTGAGTACTTATAGAATTGACAAGTTTCTTAAACTGACCAGATGGAGAATCAAATGAATCCTTGACATATGAAGGCATAATCTTCTCCAAAATACCAGATGCAAGATTTAATAGCTCACTATCTTTAATATGAGATTTCAGAATCTCTTCCCTTGCCTTGGCTTGAGAAAATTGATGCAACTCTTAGTTTCAAAATGGGAGATAAAGTAGCCAAGTTGATAGGACCTTTAATCAATTCAGGATCAAACTCTTCTTGTTTCTCTTCCAAAAATTCCTTCACTACCTTTGCAGTGTCTCTTGATTCCACATTAGCTTCTTTTGCCTTAACCTTCTTTTCTTCAGTCACTGATTCTTCCTTTGCTTCAGGAATCTCTACTTCTTCACCTAACATATCTTTAGGAGCTTTAGTCTCCATAGGAATTTCAGCATTATGTATATCTAGAGGATTCAGAGTATCCTCAAATATATCTTCTTTTCCTTCTTTTGTTACCAGACTAGATGGAACATGCACTTCTTTAGAAACAACATTGTATCGTTTCTTCAACAGATTTTCCTTAAGGATTTTCTTAGTGTCTTTTGCAACTTCTTCAGTTAGCCCAATCATCAGCTTATTCACCCTTATTTTTCTCTTAAAGTCCCTTTTGGATTCATTGAGAATATTCTTCATCTCTTCTATAGACATCACCAAACACAGATAAGCAAGTATCCATTTTGTCATTTTCTCTTCTTTAGTTCTTGCATTAACTTTCCTCATTTCTAAAACTTCATATAGACCTTTGGGTAGCTCAAGCATTATTTCAATGAGAGTCATATTGAAATTATTTAAATAATTTATTATAGCTTCCTCAAGAATTCTTTTACCGGCACTATCAAAAGTGTCATACCATTCACAAAGAGGTCTAAGATTACCATCCTTAATAAAATATTTTTCCAGTTCTTCTATAGACATACTTGGTTTGTCAATTTTCACCTTTTTCTTTGCTTTCTCTTCACTGGAGGAATTTTCCTTAGTGAATTTTGTTTCCTTTGAGCCCTTATGCATAATTTCTCTTACCTCCTCATCAAATTCAGTTTCTTCATCTTCTGAAACAAAAACATAGACTCTTATGCTCTTGTCCTTCTTCCTCTTTCCTTCTCTACCGGATATTTTGACTTGAGCTTTCAGAGGACTTGAATTCTTTGCAAGACCAGATGAGAGAGTAGAGCTCCTTGTGGATCTAGATCTGGAAGAGGATGCTACTGGACTAGCAAACTCAATTCTAGCTGGCTCTCCTATTTCATCTTGTTCTCTTTTCCTCCTAGCTTCCTTTACAACTTCAGCTGATATACCCATGCTTTCTGCAAAGGCTTCCACTTCTTTTCTTACTCTCCAGATTATCATTGGCTTCTTCAATTGTGTATTAAATTCCATATTATTTTCCTCAAAGGTGCCAAACCTTTCTTCTGTCATATCTCGAGGTTTACTCAACAGGTGTTGAGCATACAGCTCCAAAATATGTTCCTCAACCTTATAACCCATAGGCATTATCCACACTGTTCTAGGATCAACAACTTCCATAAAAAATTGATCAATATCAACCATGAAACAAATTGTGTCCTTGTATTTTTCCACAACAGATGAGGGAATCCTTTCCCTCACTTGCATCTCATTCTAAAAATTCTTGAAGTAACCCCAGATAGCAATTTTTCTAGCTTTACTATCACCAATTCCATATAAGAAGTCTCTAATTTGAACAACTACCTGTTTATCGCCTTACCAATGAACTTTTCCAACTCCTAGAACTTCATTCATGAAATAGAAGAATAAACACAAAATATTACCATACTTGAAGGAATTCTTCTTATCTTTCTTTATTTTTCCAAGATTCTCAATTAACTGGCTTTGGAGTGACTCACACAGGTCATAATCTGCATTTTCCTTGACCATCTAATATGGTGCATAAATTGTTATATTGGATACAAAATTGTCCCAGCTGGAGTGATAGATCTTATACCCAATGACCATAGAAGCAAATCTAACATCCACTTCAATAATATCATCAATTGTCATAGCTCTCTTGTCAAACATTGAATCGATTGCATTTGTGACTGTTTGATTCTTCACAGCTTTCAATGTCGGCAACCCGCCAGATGAATTTAAACTAGTAACAATCATTATAGCTTCCTTTTTAATCTTGAAAGGATGACTTAACCACATAAATTTGGCATGCACTCGACTCAATATATACCAAACCCATTCATTTTATTTGAACACGAGAAATTTCACAATCTGCGTGAACTTCTTCTCCTCCAATGTCTTAAATTCAGGTTTAACACATAAATATTATCCCACAATATGATTGGTGTACAAATTCAACAACTGGGAGATTCCTAATTCTTCAACATTTGCATGAATGTATGCCCTAATATCTTCGATATGCAAAACACCATAAAAAACAAAAGAAAATGCACCTAAAGTTTCTATTTTGATGGATTTGAATGGGTCCCATTTGAATTTCGTATGGGGCCTATCCTTAATATCAACAACCAATGGAGCAACCATTACCAGAATTTTCAAGTTCATGAGTTTGCAGATAAATACCTTTCATCGAATTAGGGTTTGATCGCCGAATTGCCTTCAGACTTGAATCTTCGTCAAATTTTTCTTTAGATCTCTCCAACCTTCTTCTTTTCAAAATGCAATGTGACAAATGAGGAATAGAAATGACCTTTTATCATTCACGCACCTAAATTTTTCATCGCAATAAATGTTTTTTCCCTAGGTCTTTCAGATACCTTGTTTTCATAGACTGTGAAAGAAAATTCTTTTGTGGACCTTCAAGTTTGCATAAATTATCTCCACAAGAAATTCCAAAACATCTGCACATCACTAATGCAATCGTTGCAATCAGCCACATTTTGGTACCAACTATCGACAAGGGGGTTAAAATATTTTCTTAAGAACTCCCCCTAGGCTAGAGGCCTTAAACTAATTCTCGGAGGAATTACCAGAACTAGATTCTGGCGTGGAATCATTTCCTGCAATAGGACTCTTCTTCATCCATATCTTCTTCATTTGCTTCCTGATCTCTTCTGTAGTAACTTTTCCTTTTCCCTTTTCATCCTTTTGCATGTTTTTCCCTTGATTTACAGACCCTTTATGCTTCTACAGAATCTAGCAATATGACCGGATTTGTTACAATTATAGCAGACAACATTTCTTTGTCCAGACCACTTGTTCCATTGATTTTCTCTTGATCTGCACTGGTTAGCAATATGGCCAAATCTATTGCATGTATAACATCTGACATCTCTATTGAGAAAGTTGTTTGACATATTTTTGCATTCATTTGACTTATGACCATACTTATTGCAATTGAAATACTTACCAAAGAATGATGGACCACTTGAATTCATTCCAATTCTACATTGAGTAGCCATATGACCAAATTTATTGCAAACAAAAGAGTAACCATTGAATCTTTGACCATTAGTTTGTCTTACCGGATACCTTCTAGCTTTTTTCATCTGATTTCCTTGCCTAAATCTCCTTTGTCCAGATCTAGAACTTTCTACTATCTCATATCCAAGACCTTGCTTGTCACTTCCAATCCTCTAACTTTTAATTAGTTCATCAAGCCTGGCTGAGCTAATCTTGAACTTCTCCTTGAATTCATTTGCAATAGCAAGTTCATCTCTGTGATCAAGAATCTTCTTTTCAAGCTCTTCTTCATTATTTTTGGATTGTTCCAATTCAAGCTCCAACTGATTGAATCCATCAGTAATTCAGTTGCATTCTTTAGATTTTTCTTTCAAGGACTAAGTAAGCTTCTCTTCATTCTTCTTTTTGTCTTCAATCTCCTTTGTCATCCTCATCACAATAGATTTCATCTCATGCTTCAGGACAACATTATCTTTGGTACGCTTTTCACATTCCTTTTTCTTTTCCTTCAAGGCTTGACTCAGGTGCTCACCCTCCATGCTCTTACTTTCTTTATGTTTAAGCTGATCACAGAGTTCCTTTCTTATTTCCCTTGACTCATTGATTTTATCTTTCAATGATTGAATGAATTTCTCAGCATTCATGAGGTTTTCCTGCAATTCCCAAAATTAAGATTTAGACTGATCAAGATCATCTAGGGCCACCAAAAGTTGTTGTTGAAGACTACTTGAATCCATTGAATCACTTTCCTAGATCTTCCCCAAGATTTTAAACTTCTTCCAAGGAACTAGGCTTTGATACCAATTGTTGGAATCAAGGAACACTAAGAGGGGGGGGGAATCAGTGTTCTACAATTTTTAACTTTATTAATTTGATCTTTAAAGCACTTATAAAATTCAACCAAAAGAAAGACGCATGAACATAAAAAAAGCAACCACAACACCATAACACAAGGATTTTTTACGTGGAAACCCTGTTAGGGGAAAAACCATGGTGGAGGTCAATCCACAATATAATTTGAGTATACTCATAAAAAGGTGTTTACAAAAGGGAATGCACATGCATTCAGGCACACTGCCTAGAGCTCATTGCTCAGATACAAAAGAAGACTTGTGTTGTCTTAAAAAAGTATTTGGATTACATCCAGAAGATTTGAACTGATAAAATAGCATCTGCTAATGCTTGATTACAGTTTCGGCTAAGCACATTAATTGCTTTCTTGATCTTCTGTCTAATTTTTCTCTTTTGCTTTGTCTGCTTTAATTCGTATCACAAAATCCTTTTATGCACAAGTGAAACTATGCATAATTGTTCTAAAATCCTTCATAATTTCTTAGCACACATCAACATACTTTGTACACACATTAAAATGATATAAATGACCGCTTATATATATCCGCAACTAAATATTTAATCAACCACATGTCGGCTTCAATAAAACATAAAATATTTTCAAACCGTCGACTCAATCCACAAATAATTTTCAATGCGCACCAGCCAAAGTCAGCCACAACATAGTGAGGACCCAAATCAATATCCTCGAACACAAAAACACTTAAACAATTACTCCTCGAATATCTGCAACATGCTACATTCACTTAGTCGGCTTTTTGCACTAATAAACAAAAAAATAATCAACCAGATCTTCTAACTTGCACAACAATTGATACGAGGCTCTATGATTCAAAGATAACATAGATTATACATTGAATGCCCCTCCCTAAGATCCACAACTCAAAATGATAACAATTTTTTTTCATATGAATCGATGAACACAATTTTGTTGGATGCTCTGTTCTAGCTTGATAGATAATCACTTTTCTTCAATCAGACTTCCGGTATGATCAAATGCTGACGTGCGGATCGAATCACAAACTAGGATTTCCATCAATGACAACACCAGATGACATGTGCAATGTCTCTTTCCAACATAACTCACTGTCCTTCCAAAGAAATCCAATCATCCACCATCCACCGCTACATCGCTATACACAAACTAGCCCGTCGTGATATTGCAGTATCTGCTGCTCTAACACACCAAGCCTCGTACACCATCATGGTGTGGTAGTGACTATACTTCACCACCACAAGATACCTTCAATCATTGCCATGGGGTAGCGGTAACCACCACTATACCACACTAGTCAACATGGAAGCACCACAGGGTGGCGGTAACACCGCACTACTGCAACCTTAATCTAACACCTCTGCAAGGTAGTAGTAAGTATTTCTCAACCACCAATCACTCCATGAGACACTTCAAGATGGTGGTAAAGGCCTGAACTCTCACTTGGTGTAATCTGACTTGATGACGACCAAGTTGGGGGTCCACCAGTGAATTTGAGGCACATAATTCCAATAGGTGAATTCCATAAATTGTCCAAAACAAATACACATGTATCAGACTTAAGTCACTTAGGAAAATAGGGCATGTGAGACTTCCCACTAAACCAATTCAAAATTAATAAGGTGTAAATATATGGCTCTTTTAGCACTACAATTAAGGTGTAAATCACAAATATATAAGTAAGATGTGGCATAGCTGCCAACAATTGCAATCTATAAATAAAGCACTACTAAAAAGACAACAAAAAGAGAGATTGCAATATAAATCATGGCCGAAAGATAAGACTATTATTTAAAAATCAAAAAAAGGAAAAGCTTAAACTTGTATAACACTATAGAACACCTAACCACCCAGTATACAAAGAAACATTTTTATATAGATCTTGATCATGGGACATCCATTAAATCATAATAGTAGGAATTTTTGTCATACATTGTAGTTACAAGTGCCCTGCTAGACATGCATGAAAATGTGGAAGCATAGAAAATTTGTATCAAGCCAAATGTCAAAAAGTATAATTAAAAACACAAATCCTTACAATTGGACCTCAAATTGGACCAAGTAGATTTATGATTTTATCTTTAGAATGTAGGAAATTTCTTTGTCGGAGCTTCATGACCTAAAATTGGATCTCCAATTGGACCAGCAGATTTATGATTTTCTTTAGAATGAAGGAACTTTCTTTGTTCGATATTCACGGCCTCAATTTGGATCAAAATTTGGATAAGCATATTTATGATTTTCTATGTCCACCGACGTTTGTATTACTATACTCAAGTTCTTCTTCTGAGTGAAAACACCTGAAAGTGTTTCAGATTGGCTGAAAGTACTCTCAAACTTGGTTATGTCACTGATAGCAATCCAAGTTTTCCTGAACCATCCATACCTGAATGGTGCATCACATTCTATTCTTCTTGCACATAAAAAATTCACATATTAACCCATTCTAAATAAAACATTTAATCATAAATCATTTCAATTTCAGAAAGAATTCGATGTCATTTACTATCAAAACAAAAGTTGTATAAATCACAAAAACTCCATGAAGCCTCCTAAATGTAGCTTAAAGCAAGTTTAATGGATGGGTTTCAACATAAGAAGCTTTCTACTACAATTCTCAATGAATGTATTATAAGCAAAAAAAAAATATTCACACTCGAAGTAATGCAATCAAACATTTATTCCAAAAGTATGTAAGCAGGAGTTAACTAAAAACATAATTATTTTTTGCTTGGTTTCTTTTATCAATATTCCACATGGAAATGGAATAATCACTAAGAAACCCTAACAATAAAAAATGAAGTAAATGTTCAAGAAAGGAAATTCCAATGTACTATTGTGTAATGGTGACGAAGGAACTTATATGAGCACATGACCTGCATACAAATCCCTACCATTGAATTTCCATCCATCCAAATAGAAAATAAGCAATGTAAGGATTTGAACAATATAAGTCCAAAGGGTTATGCTATAATATTAATGGAAGAAAAAATGACTATAATTATGTGATCCATAACTCTATTGGTCATGTGGAACAGTTGTGCTATAACAAATACAAGATGCATTCATGTGTGACCCAAGTTTAATGTGGCTATGTTGTGATAGAAATGGAGGCACTCATATGAGAACAATTCATGTACAAATTAATCATTGTAATCACAATTAGGTGTCAATCATCATTGGGTACATTCAGGTTGACTCAAGTTTAACAAGTTATAATGTAATGATAGCATGATCCAAGAGCGAATACCTCTTGCTGCAATAAAGAGCTTATAACTTTGGTTGATATGCAACTTGTGGTTGTGTTATATCAATTATGTAGTGCATTCAAGCACAACCCATGTTTAACAAGCTATTCTAGAGAGTGATCAAGATTTTCTAAACCTTATGAATGTTACTTAAAAGTGCACAACTTAAACTACAGACCAAGTTTGTTACATACTTGAATGCAATCTTGAGTTACCACAAACTATAATAATGTGATCTGCTAATAACCATTATGGGAAGTATTAAAGGAGGAAACATGCTATATAGGATATATTTCCCTAATCAATTTTACATACCTTAATGATCAAACAAAAGATTCCCACACACTCTAGGATACAATCCAAGATCATACCACACCCTGTCAAGACAACTAATTTCTGACCCAAGATTTAAGGTTTTTTTTTAATACCAACAAAAGCATTGGTAAGAGAATGAATAGGGTACAAACCCTAGGCCTCCGTAAAAACATAAACTATAACTCTAGCGAATTAGTGAGGTTTCAATACCAGAAAGATTGAGACATTGTAGCCAATAACAAAATCTTGCAATCTAAAGATTGTAGCTAATAACAAGCACACTATGTAGCTCAGTGACATTTGTAAATGCAATATATGGTAAGAAGAATGATAGTCACTTGAGGTTTGACAGCCAAAAAGAGGCTAAGCAGTGACAAGATAATAAAGCTCAAACCTTGCATAGTAAAGTGGATATTTTAACAGTGAGTTTCCCTACCCCCCTTGCTAACCTTAAGGGTTTTTCAAATGCTATTGACAGTGTTAGATAAGGAAAATGCAATCAAGGAATGACTGTCCAAATGAAGTAATAGTGGTAATCACAAGTTCAATGTTTCTTCTTAGCCATTGTCTAATGGAGGTAGTGGATTGCATGTTTGAGCATTATTTTAAGACTCATCAAAGATGGGAGAATAGTGATTAATACCTTGTGGAATGTGAAGTAGTGACAATAAGGTTGAAGGATCTTAAGACCCACAATACCATGAAACAATGAGTCCCCTGTAGTAAGTAGGCAATCTATAGGGCATAGTTTTATTTCATAAAAGGATGCTCATGAAAGGAATCTTCAAGTGACAGTGAGTGAGCTGTTTGAGATTGCAGCAGAGGGTGCAATATCTAGTCTTAAGGCAGTTAGAAAAGCAGTAAATGTGCAAGAAAATCAAACCCTACACAACAAACAATTCACAATATTATCTTGCATGATGCCTTGAGTTTGAAGACAAAAATATCATTGTATCTTGATGAAAGTAGTGACCTTAATGGTCAATCACTAGCAACCATGATTTTAAAACATGTTATTATGCTTATGGAGGAAACATTTTAAGCAAGCCAGTGAGTGGTGGTTTGGAATAATGGTAGGTATGAAGGACTTGCTTTATATGCATACTATGCAGTCTAGCTTAAGACAACATTCTTAGAAGAGATTGAAGGTGGATTACGAAACTCAAGGGTTACCATGATAAAGATTAAAGAAAAGATTGAGATCTATTTAAAAGCCACTGTCATGAAGATATTAAAGATGTCACATGAAAAATCGTAGCAACTGGAGTAATGAATACAGTGCCAAAGAGGATAGTGAGTTGGGGAAGATTTAGGAGATCTCCACATTATCTAATCATAGGCAAATACATCATTTATTTATTTTTAAAAATTTAAAGAAATCATTCTAAACCCTATATAGGATACATTGATACTTCAAAAGCATCTGAAGGAATTTGAGATTATGCAAATATATGTCAATTAAATACCTGGATTACAAACAGTAGCGCAAACAATGTAACCCTTGTTGATGGTATAGGAGCACCTTGCTCTTTGAATGCCTTCAATAGGAAAATTTTTTAAAAAATAAAATTTCTAATGTAAAAGCATGAAATTATTTGTAAAGGGTCATGAAGTAATTTAATTGAGGTCACAAATAGGTCACTAGGAGGGAAAAAGATGTAAAAAAACAAAAAATTTAAAAAAAACGCAAAAGTTTCCAAATATGAAAAAATGCAAAAAGAGCAAAACAAAACAAGAATATGAAAAGACAAAGTGGAAACAGAAAGGACTGGTCGAAGAAAGTAGTTGAATAGGAAGTGATCAGTTTGGAAACAACTTTAAAAAGCTTGAGTGGGTGAGAAAACTGATCAACTTTGTATTCTTGTAATCAAATTTTGGAATAAAGTTCCCTGTTCTGCAATTTTTTGAGTTTTCTCCTATTTACCAATCCTTGTATGGATAGTACTATAGTCTTGAAGTTGTAAATTTTTTTATTTTCATAGGGCAGTGAATCAATCATCATCTAGAATATTTTTTGAAGGGGTTTATTCAGTTTTAGTGGGTCTGAAAATAAGAATTCAGTAAACCCTTAAATAAGGGTTTTGAGAGTCTTTTAAGGGAAAATTGGCCATTCCACCAATGTAAGATTAGTTGGATCAGTGGAATGGATTTATTTTAGTTGCATTTCAATTTGTATGTGTGTTTGAGTGTAGGGGAACACAAGAATTCGGTGATTGTTTGTTGATTTCTCAAAAATACAGAATTTTCCACATAAATGAGGATGGTTACAAGTTGACATTTGATGAAAAAGGATACATGAAGGTTGGGTGATGGTTTTTATAGTTTGTGCAGGTATATTACAGGGTGTTGGAAGCATTTACAAGTTGGGATAGGGTTTGGTAAGTGGGTTTTCAATAAACCCCTGTTTTCTTGAGGCTACAATGGCACTTAATGAGGGTTTTGTTGTTTGTAGTTATATTGAGACTTTCTATCTATAAAAGTGGAAGATTAAAAAAATTGGTGACCTAATTTAATGTTTCCAAAGGTTATTGGAGGTTTTGAAATTGGTTTGAAGGGTCTTGCTTTGTAAATCTGGCCTATTTAAAGGCTAAAAACATAGGACAATCTATTTTATTGTTAATTTTTCCAAAACAAGCACATTTGTTATTGTAGTATGTTTGAATAGACCAAAAAGGGTCCCTAAATCTGTATTTTTTTAGGGGTGATTCATTGTGGATTAAATGGAATACCCGATTTAGCCATATTGCCATGCTACTAGGGTTTTGGGGTTTGAATGCTATAAACTGTGATTCAGGTAAAAAAGTGATGTAGGTGATGGAAATTGATTTGATTCAGTCTTAAATATGTTGTTAAGGAAGCCTCTATGTTTGGTTAAAGTTTAGAGGGAAAAATTTGCTTGTATTGGTGTTTTGGCAAAGTGAGTCCAATATGCAAAGGAGTCTTGACTGCAGAGTTGGGAAATATGTTGATTTGTGAATGTATAATGGTTTGTTTCACTCAAAAATATGATGATACAATGTCTTGGAAGTCTATGAATAGGATTGATGCATGAATGAGTGTTTTTTGGTTGTTATTTTTCCTTGTGGAAAAGGAGTTGAATTGAAGAGTAAATTTGGTGCATGATGATGAATGATTTGCTCCAGAGTTTTCTAATCAGAAATTTGATTTTTTCTATTCAAATGATGTTGGTTAAGATGTTTTTGAATCTGATAATGGTCTAGAATACTGATGTGATGAGTTGGCTTGTTGACAGCCTTGTTGGTTCAAGTGAAATTGAAAGATTTTGTGAATAGTTAAGTGAATTTTTTATGAAATTGCAAAGAGATCTTCTCAGTTTGAGTTTGGGTCAAATGAACCCTGATGAATTGATGTTGTTGAATGATGCTCTTGCATCAGTTGAGTAGAGCTGGAATAAGATAAGCAACAATGAATCCTATGCCTTCTATCACACACATTTCCTTACCATTCTCTATCATTCTTTACTAAAACACTTCTCCATTTTGGTGGGCTACACCTGAAAATAAGGTTTCAACGAATGTTTTAGAGTATTTTGATTAAAATGAAAACTCTATTTTGGTGGGCTATGCCTAGAAATAAGATTTTGAGGAAAGTTCTAGAGTATGTTTATTAGAGTATTTTGGCGGGCTATTGATTCTTGATTCCTTAAATGATTTGCTAAATAAATGACTAACTATTTAGTCATTTTTATTTGTGTGACTAAATATTTTTTTAGTATGACCAAATTAGTCATTTATTTACTCATTTATAACTGAGTTGCAAAAAAATAGTAGAATTTAATCATTTTTAGTTGTTGTGACTAAAAGTTTGTCACATAGTCATTTATTTGTCAAATTATACTAGTGTAATTTATCCATTCATGTGTTAGATTTGAATTTAATTTGTGATTGTATTATATACTAAATTAAAATGACGCATGTGTTTGTATTTTGAATCTTATATTGAAGTGGAAGGTGTATATATATAAATATGCAAATTAGGTACAAATTTACTTAAAATTAGAAGTGTGAAATCAGTTAACTTTATGAATTTGATATGATATTATTGTTACCAAATTTCACTCACAACTCAATTTACTAGAGATGAAGCAGTTGATTAAATTTAAAGGTGAAAGATATTCCAACATATTTCTACTATGCCTAACCATTGCATATCAAAAGATGCTTAAAAAAGAGAATTCAATTTTCATTGTGCAATGTTTTAGAAGCTATAGAGAATTACAAGATATTGCTTTCATTCATTTTGGAATGGAAATGTACACGACTATAAAATGTTTCTATTTTATATATTGAAAGGAAAAGAATGATCAAGTGTCCCACACAAGCCATGGGAGTAGCTGAACTAAAGCAACATAAAGATATATTATACATCTGAAGATGAAAGTAATAAAAATATCACATGAAAAGAAACATATCCATCATTTCCCAACATAATCTTGTGTGGGTCTTCATTGTCTTTAGATCCTCCTTGCTCATGACCTTTAGATGAACCTGCATAATGATGAAAAGGGTTGGTTAGAGCTCCAGATATGAATCTCATCATATTTCCTATCAAAAAAAATATAGCATATGTCTATGATGAATTAAATTAGTTGAGTAAGCATTAGATGTATGCAACAGAGCCTGAAAAATCAAACATCACAAGAGCATTGAGCTTCACTGTTTTTATCTAACATATTTTTTCACTGTGCAGGTATAGGTGAAATCTTGTTGTTGGATTCATCTCTTTTGACATTATAGCATGTGGTGCAAAAATGGGCTCCCACAAGGGTTGAGCCCATCATGTTTCCCCTAAGTCTCAAGACGGGAATGAGATAGGAAAACACATTCAAGATGCTCGAATAAAAGCATTTTCAGCTTAAGGAGTAATTCACAAAGTGGATGTAAGAACAACTAGCACATTGTCCATTCATGACAACCAAGTCAAAGATGCAATGAGGCAACCCCCTTTTTGAAATGGAAATCACAAATGAGCAATAGGCCCGTTTCAAATGCTGAAGTAATCTATGGAACAAAATAAATGCACCTTTCCTCATTAAGAATTGTCGTTTGCATACAAGATTTTATGTTATCATTGTTCAAGTTTCATTGAATAGTGCTTTCATTATGTCTTCTATGCTTCCATACATCAATATGTCCTATTGCTTATGTTGTTTGAAGTGCACACTTTGAAGGAACATCCACCAAGGGTTGACAAACAATGCTCACATCGGAGGGACAACAAGGAGTGTAATGTCCAGTGCTAATAAGAAAAAATCATTAAGTGTTTATTGCAAGGAAACACCATATCCATAGTGGGGAAGCCATCATGAGGAACATTTTCAAAGCATTGAATACGAAGGTTGCAACTCATTAGACTATGGGCAATATTGGAAAGTGACTCCTTTTTGCAAAATTCCACATAAGGTGCATTGAAATGTTGATGCTTTTGATATCTCAAGAGTAAAAGAAAATCAACATATGCAAGGTTGCAAGTATTATTTCTACATAGAATGCTTTAATCACAAGAAAAATTCCAAACCTGTGATGTGTGTATATATAAGAAGCATAAGGACAAAGTGCATATTGAGGAGTCTTGCATTTTCTACACAGGTTTTTCCAAGATAGTAGTTTTAGGCAATGTCTTGAATGATGTTTTGATGTTCCATAAAAACAATCAACAACTATAGAAGGTGGAGGCCTTACTGTAAACCCTCGAATATATCTATCTCAAGGTCCTATGTTAAGAAAACGATAGAGATTGAAAAATCCCTTGATGCTTGAAAAAGAAAGAAGAGAATATCCATTTGTTTCTTCATAGAATGGAAATATAAAGAATGCAGATTATAAGAGAAAAATGAGGCACCTATTAAAGCAACACAATAAATACCCAGAACAAACAAAATTTTAAGGAGAGGTTCCCCAAAATGCAAACCTAGAATGGAGTAAAAGATGCTTTTCATTTCCTTCCAATGAGTAAACAATTTTATCTCCTTTCTACCACATTCAAAAGCAAGAGATGCATTTCTTGAGGGAAAATAAACAAAGTATCATAATGGAACTAGGGTTTCAACAAAAAGGAGTAAGGTCAAGCCAAGGGTCAAGCATAATGGAGGTTGTGAATTTTCAAAAAACCACATCTTCTATTTGCATAATGAAGAATAATGTATAGAAATAACACTCAACTTTCATTGTTAACTGTGACATGGGGTTTCATTTCTTCCTTTTGTTTCACCAAGTGGCCAAGGCCATGAGGGTTTACATGGAAAAATGTTGTGAAATGCAAAAAATGGAGAAGCCAGACCAAGGGTTTTAAACCCACTTTTTTGAAAATTTAAATGAACGAGCCATAAAATACAAAAATCCAAGCCATGGCCATGGAGTATAAAAGGGTTTCAGAAACAAAAATGAATGGAAGAAACAAAAATACTCATGCATTTTGTAACTATTCAACTCGAATCAAGCATATTATCAACAAAAAATAAGAGGGAAATGCAAGGTTCAAAGCTTACCAAAGTTTTTTTGTTGAGAAAGTGCACTCAAGTCTGCGGGCTTTCCCACAGAGTGTCTCCAAAAGCTCAATCAAAAGAATTTGTAGCAGCCTCGAAGCAAAAGAGGGCATTAATAGAATGAAACAAGAAGAAATGTATGAGTGAGAGAGGAAAACCATGGGTCTACCCCCCTGTAAAGGCATTTGAAATGAAGGAAATGAAGGGATCTGTGTTATTTTTATAGAGAGATACTCACCATGTTGTTTTCCTATAGAAAAGAGCTCCAAAAACTCCATGGAAGAGCTTGAAGATCAAACCCTAATGGCGGCGGTGTACAAATTTGAGTTCTCGAAAAAAACCAAAATGCAAATGAGGGCAAAAAGAAAGGAGGTCGAGACTTTTGTTCTATGGTTTCCCATTTTTCCCTAAGTCGGCCTTGCATTTTTTCACATTGATTTAAAATTTGATCCCTTAATTAAATACCTTGGCCCCTTAATTCTTAGGTCGAGCCTTTTTCATGCCTTTATTTCTTTTTTATGATTTTTGAGAAAATCATATGGCTATGCCTTGGTCCATTTTTTTATGATTTTTATAGAAAATCAAATGCAAATTCCTTTAATGTTCAATACTTAGCAAAAATTTGATCAAAACCATATATGCTACATTTGCCTTGTATTTTTGCAAAAAATTAAGTCAAACTCAAGTCTCTTTCCCTCTTTTTTTTTCAAAAAATTGAAACTACAAGTATTGTAAAGCATTAATAAAGCAATGTTTCTATGAATTTTTTTAGTAATTGTCATTTAAAATGTAGTGAAACAAGACAAGTGTTGAGTGGAAGCTTTCCTTTTCGAGTTTGAGTTTCATTTGAGCAAAATAGAAAAAACAGGTGAACTAAACCTTCTATTTCCATTTTTAGTCAGTTCTGACTTGTTTTTTGAGTCCTCTTAGGTCAACCTATTTGGGAGGGAAATTTTCCATCTTTTCTCATTCAGTTTTGAGGCAGTTTGGGCCCTATTTTTGAGGGTTTTTTCTTCTTACTCGAAAATGGCATTGAAGTTTCTATTTTGGAGAGCAGTTTACTTAGTTTTTTCCCTTCTCACTCTTGGAGGCATATTGGAGATATATATTTGAGAAAAAACTTAGTTTTTTCTCAGTTCAAATTTGCTTCTCTCTCTCTTGAGAACTTGTAAAGAGCTTTGTAAGCCTAGATTTGTACTCAGATTTCCATGTTCTCATACTCCTTTCAGATCAATAAAAGCAACCGAGCATTCCTACCTCATGATTTTTGTCTCATTTTGCAGTAGTGATTTGATGTTTCATTGTGATCCTAAGAATTGAATCCTTTGTTATGTCTCATTATTGTGAATTTGTATGTAAAAATTTCATATAATACAGGTTGTATGTTGTGTTTGATTTTAGAACCTTCATATAAAACACTTTTGTGATGTGTGTTTCCTATGAGATTGTGAGAGTTAATGCTTTGAGAGTTGATTGTGAGTTGAGTTATTAAGTCATTTTAAAGTTCTAGTACATCACCCCTTTAGGTTTTAGGATTTTCATTTTCAAAGTTATCCTTCTATCCTTTTCCTCGGAAAAATATTTAGTTTAGGTGATCTTTCAAGGGAACCAACCCTCTCTAGAGATTCGTTCTCATCATAAGTTACCCACAGCTTGAGAATGTTTCCATTTTTCAACAAGATAGTTGAGTCAAACTTAGCTAGGGTGTAATCTTGATTGACAACAATTGTCTAAATGAATAAAATGAAGGGTGCAATCTATTCAAACCCAACCATATGTATTTGTAAGTTATACTAGAAAATGTGATTTATTTCTTTGGCTTATAACATTATCATTTTGGATTTGTATGCAAATTTGGCCTTGATGGTTGGTTTTCTTTGTCAAATATAGTGTTACAAGTTAGAAAACACAATCAACCTATAAGAGAACCAATTTCCTTGTCTATGGCTAAATTTGGAATGGATTAGGGAAGTGTTAATTCACTTTTTGCACTCTCTCTAAGAAATCTATTATTTTGAGTAAGGAGGTGATTGTGTTTTAGCTATAGTTTCCAAACAAACACATGGGTTTCTATTTTTTAGATGCATTGTTCCTAGCTAAGGATTAACTCATAAAAAAAATAGTTTCCCATCTTGTATATTTAAACATTAGTTGTCCATCTTGTGTAGATCATTCATTATAATTAAAACAAGTAGACTATTTTACCACCATTTTATAATAGTAGATCTTACTCTTTATATTTTTTGTCACTATTCTTCCTATTTGTTTCATTCATTAGATCTTCGTGTTTCAAGTGAGTTGTGACTATTTTTATTTTGACTATGTTTGTGTGATAAAGCCTTGAGAAATAATTATATGAATGTTTTTTTTCTCTTTTGGAAAGGCCTTGGTATGCTCTATTTTTTTCTAGAAGATTATAATGTTTGGAAATGATCTTCTATGGTTTAGAAAATGTTTTATGAGACCTGCTCATTCTTGTCGAGACCTAGTGATTAATGAATGATAGAAATGGTTGTGATTATGAATGAAATGTTAGATATAATCTTATTTCTTATGATGTATTATTTTACTTCTTGAATGAATTGAAGGATGTGACTATGCTTATGTTTCTCTTCTTTTGTGTTTTTACTTCTCCTTTTGTTCTTGCTTCAATTGTGTTGATGGTGGGAGTCGAGAACCCCATTGTTCGTCTCTAAGGGAGACTCTATTCCTTTATCTCTTATTATGATGATGGTATCTCACAATGGCTATGAAATTCTTCTTCTTGTGCACTCAATCATTGGGTAGTGTTGCATTATGATTTAGTTGCAAAGTTGTCCTAATTGGTGACATTTTAATGTGACCATGTATTATAGCATGATAATGTTGTGATTATGCTATGAATTTTTTTTATCCTATTTCTCATCCATTATTGTCCTATGTAAAATTTAGGGGATTACAAGGTCAATCTCATGATCATATTTTTCTTGTAGAAGGTGATCTTGGTTTTAATCTAATGATGGAGAATAATTGGTAGCCAAAGAAGATTCCATTCTCTATAATATTAGATAATAATAACTACTAAGTAAAGGTTTCCAACTAAAATGAATTATATTACCTTTTTATAAGAATTTTCCTAATCCTAGGTAGATATAAACTTCATAAAGCACATGCAATCCATTCCTTCAATCAAGATAATTATAATGAAGATGTCTAGGATGCCTAATTAGGATCCCTAGAGGTATACATGATTTTATTGTATAGTTATTTGAAGACATGTCAACCAAAATTAGTGATTTGATTTATTTCCAATTTATTTGTAAGAAAAAGACACTCTTCCTTTTTTGAATTTCATCAAGATTTGACAATCTAGGATGTATATATCAAATAGTTGAACAATTAGGAATGTATTGACAAGTCATCATGAGATCTTGAGAATCCACAACAATCCCACACCTTATTGTAAGCTAATAATTAATTTTCAACCGGAATCTTCACACTATGCTACCATGAGCCTTTATAAATACATGTAAAAATCTATAAGATAAGTCATAAATGTCCCAAGAATATTCACAAGCTACCATATGTATGATGTAGATTATATATACTACTTATCAATTGTGATGGGAACACTAAAAAATTGGAAGACTACTAGTAGGCCTAACTATAACCTTTGATCTAAGAAAATTTGATGCTTAATGAATTACTTCAAGATAAGTATTTCACCTTTAGTGTGTGTCTAATTTATCTCCAAAAATAGAACATTGATCCTCAATTGTTGTTAATTAGATAATGTATATCTATTGGAAATAATTTTGAGAAGGCATACTCATCACAATGAAACCTTGTGGCAAGTTAGTGTTGGTGTAAATAGGTGTTTTACCTATCTAGGTCCTACTTACCTGTTAAGTCCACTTAGGCCCTAGAAGGAAATCCTTCTAGGGTGATCCCACAATACTGGTTTACAATATTTGGCCAACTGGGCATTGAACTGAATTTTTTTAACTAAATCTTCACTTTCAGGAACCTATAGCGGCTAAACCGTGAGGAATTTGAAGATGATGTAAACTAGTGATTTGTGAAATTATTTATGTAAATTCTAAATATATTTTTTTCAATTTTTTTGGAATCAGATTGCACTTCTTTTTCCATCTCCTTCGAAAACTAGTTTTTAATAGTAAACACCATTTTTAAGGAGTGACGTTACTGGCTAACACATAAATTTTTTTCTATGAAGGATAAAATTCTAATTTTTTCGAATTTAGATTTGTAACTACAATATCTAGTGCATGGAATTGGTTTCATAGAATTTCATTGAATATTTTTTTCTTAATTAAATTTCAAAGTCAAACCAGTTACAATTCAGAGATGATTTACTAGCTAAAACATAACTTTTTTGTATGTATCAAAATTCAATTTTTTTTATTGGATCAATGGACATCAATATCTAGTGCATTGATATTTTCCAAATTTAATTTTTGATAATCTACTACTTTTCCACATGTGCAGAATAGAGAGCTTGATTTTTGGTGAAAAACCTATGTTTAATCAAACTAAAAAAAAGACATAATAAAACCAAAACATATTTGTGAATTCTTTTCCTAGACCTACTCAAACATGGACAAAAAAGCAAACATTAGTCCTTAAATAAGTGTAAACAAGAATTCCCTATGAAATTCATTCAAACACAAGAACATGAAATCAAAGAAAAATATCAAGTAATCTACTAATGGAATCCTATTCTAATGCTCAAACCAACATCCCATAGGGGGATTGGTGCTTCTTTGATGTGGAAAGAAGCCATTTCCCAATTCCTTGATAAGCTTGATGGTAGATTTGTGATTCTTGATGCAAAATGACAATAACCTAGCTATAGATGATGAATTCTATGCTAACTTGGATGAAAGTGTGGATCAAATTCATGTGGATAATGAACTTGCATAAACTTGTGTCAACTTGTGGATCCCAAATCAATAGAGAAGGCCTCTATTTATAAGGAAGAAGGATTGAAGAGTGAAGAATAGGAAGAATGTGAGATTAAAAAGGGGACCAATGGAATTGTGCCACTTGTCAACATGCTAATGAAGGAGAGTGGAGCACATTTTGAACAATGTGCATGTTAAATGCACGTAGGTGAAATTTGAATTTCAAGAGGTGGCTTGTGTAAGAGGGGATGCAAGAGGAATTAATGCCAAGTTGGCTCAAGGAGAGGACATGTAAGAGCCTTCAATGCAAAGGTGGAGGACAAAAGTCCTTTGGGAGGGAAAAGTCAAGTGTGTGGAATATTCAAAAGAATATGCCACATTTGAATGAAAATAGGATAATTAATAAATCAAATAAATTGATTTACATGTGCAACTTGCAAAAGCTAGAGGAATGGAGGATTAGTGTTAGGAGTTAATTAATTTAGGATTAACTAACTTAGATGAAATTAGTTGATTGTTACATTTAATTTAAATATTTTGAGGTTATTTAAATCAAATGAGAGGATATTGGAACATTAGTAATTTAATTAAATAAAATGATTTATTCAATTAAATGAAGAACATTAGGATTTAATTAAATAAAAATGATTTATTTAATTAAATGAAGAACATTAGGATTTAATTAAATAAAGTTGATTTATTTAATTAAAGGAAGAACATTAGGATTTAATTAAATAAAGTTGATTTATTTAATTAAAGGAAGAATATGATGAAATAATCTAATAAAGTGTATTATTTGATTAAGGGGGAATTTTAATGAATTTAATTAAATAAAGATTATTCAATTAAATGGTTAGTGTAGAAATGATTAAGGAAGAATCGGTGTTAGTCAATCAGAATTAAGTGCATGATATCAATCAAGATATTTGAGTGTCTACATTTTTCCCCTCTTTGAAGCAATGTACCTACTGTGTTGGTTCAAAGAATAATACCACCAAGATTGAAAGTTCAAAAAAAAAATTATTTTTTCAAATGCTCCACTACTACCCCGACAAGAAGAATTACATTGGTATACTAACCCCTCGAGAGATCAGATGAAAAAATTGGATTTTTGGGTGATTTCTCAAAAAAAGACAAGTTGCCCGACAAGTCCAAAAAAGCTCCAAGATGTTGAAAATATGCCAAAACACGAAAAAAGAACATAAAATGAGCTTCAGTTGGGAAAAAAAGGGTTCGGGGGTTCAAAACCCTAGTTTGATGGCTAAATCAGGGCAAAAAACCCCTAATTTTCATGCTTAAATAGGCTTGGAGGGGTCACTTTCCATTCATTTTTGTGTTCACACTTTCAAAGTTCTAGCCTTTTGAGCTTTGACCCTCCTACAAAATGGTGCAATGAGTGCTTCCCCGACACATTTCTAAGCGAGTTCGCATGCACCAGAGACTTCCAGGCGTAGGAACACTGGTATGTGACCCAAACCTGACTTTGAAATTTAATTTTTTAGTGCATTTATTACACTTTAAAGAGTCAAAGTCCCTAGCATCCCTATATAGTGACACACCAAGTGCAAAATCGGCAACGCTAAAGCTCAAATAGTGTCACTTGTGTAAATTGTGACACAATTTGCGATCTGACTTTAGGGTTTCAAATTTCAAATAGTGACGCTAGTGGAAATGATGACACTATGCCCGATTTGAGATTAGGGTTTTCCATTCAAAGGGCAACGCATGTGTGAATGGTGACACTAAGCTCGATTTAGCATTTTCAAAGAGTCCAACGTAATTGTTTAGAGTTTTACAAATGGCGATATTTTTGCAAATTGTGACACATTCATTGTTCTGGGTTAAAAACTCTAAACGAGGTTAGATCTTTTTTTGTGAATTTTGACATTGTGGCTTTATGGGTGCAGGAGGTGATCCATCATGTGCTTTCGTGTGACCATCGACCCTCAATCCTGCACAGATTGGGAAATTTATCAAAGTTACAACAAGAGCATCTAGGGGAGATCGGTCTCTGGTATGTCGCCTATGCGCTCGTTGTCCGGACCCACTTGGCGATGATTACTGCGTTGTGTGAAAGGTGGCACAATGAGACCTCATCCTTTCACCTTTTGACTAGTGAGGCGACCGTGACCTTAGAGGATGTATGGAAGATCCTACAGTTGTTGATACATGGTGATCGTGTGATGTATGATATAGATGTTGGCTCTAATGCATGTTTTGAGGTCATGGAGGTAGAGGAACTTGCACTTGTCGAGGGCTAGATTGACCTGGAGTATTATAGAGGTTGGGTGCCAACTTTCAAGCTGATTGTTGCTACTATTATATGTAGGTTAGTGGCTCCATATCGACAAGGCAGATACTTTAGTCTGGAATGGGGCTTGGCTTGGGAGAGGATGCTTTACCGAAGGACCCTATTTGTCTGGGGACTAGTGATGTTGGCCTCATTGTACCACAATTTACATGATTTTGCATATTGTGATAGTTGAGTGATTAGTATCAGAGTGACACTGTTGAATATCTGGGCCTAGGAGCATATTGTCGTGCTCTGACCGATTGTTACTTTGGTTGATACAAAGCTTGATGATCAAGCGATTTGGAGATACAGGGGTGGGATCACTTTGAGACATACAGGAGAGTTGGTTCTACCTTACTGGCATTGTGTCCTTGATGAGATGATAGTGTTCTATTGGCACCTCTGGTTACAAATTCTTGCATGGTATGATGACATTCAACAATTGTTTTATGCTCAAAACACCCGATTAACGCAGAGGAGGAAGCATATGATTATAGAGCGCTATCTCCCAAATAGGGTGGCCCGACAGTTTGGGGAGGTTTAGGATCGGTCGAATGATCAGTATACTACCATCTTTGCTAGATCATCCCAAGAGTTTTCGTGGGGATGGATGATTACAGCATTCAATGCAGTTGATTGCTTTTGACAGTTGGTTGCTAGGCCATGGGCATATGCTCAAGGGTCGGTAGATCTAGGCATGACACGTGCATACGATGATTGGTTTAGACCTCTGCTCTAACTGACAAATCCAAGAGTGGCACGTCCACGAGGGAGACCTTGGGGAAGGAGTGCTCATAGAGAAAAGGTAGGACAAGCTCCCAGAGCACCACCCCGAGATGGGCAGCCTCCACAATAGCCAGATTAGCAGTCGGACCAGCAGCCAGATCAGTAGCCACATCAGCCACAGCAGCCTGAGGATCCATGAAATTCCTAGATACAGCAGTTGTAGGGATATGTACAGGGATTACAGGTGAAGCTACATGTTGTTATGGCGAAGATAGATCAGGCCAGGAAATAGGTCTAGGCCCTTACTGTCGAGAGGGATCACGAGCGCCAGCAGAGGTAGGCTACAAAGCTTCAATTAGCTCAGGAGGTTGACCACAGACATCAGTTAGAGAGTATGGCTACCACATCCTAGGGGAGGATCATTCCAGCACAAATGTACTATGAGGCAGTTAGGGAGGCAGAGTACTACAAATTTCACTATCGGAAAGCTATACTCGTGGCCCAACAACAGCCAAATTACTCTCAACAGACAGGGTTTCAGCAGGCAGATGATTAGCCAAAGAGGTAGGCAGGCGAGGGGAGCAACCATTAGGGCTAGCACCATACAGTTTTTTGATTAGCGCTCAATTTTCTTTGAGGTAGTCTTATAGGCTCCATTTTTTATAGCCCTGTGGGCATTGTATCTTGATTGATATACATACAATTGAGTCAGATTTGTACCATAACAGTGATGATTTTTTTATATATATATGATATGGATATGATTGATTTATGATGTGATGTGTTCACTTTATTTATGCCCTATGGATGGATGCATTTCTTTTCTATGTTATTTCTATGCACTTTTATGGTGATGATGTTTGCAGTATGGATGTATGGATGCAAATGTTTATGGTATGCAAATTATTCTAAGGTGTTTAGACTAACAAATCTATATTATGCCCCAAATGATAATGCAAAATGGATGATGTGATAAATTATGATTATGAGATGTTATGATATGTTATGATATGCTCTTTTTCTTTTTTCAGTATCTTTTCTATGTGTAATATGATGATGCATGTATGGATGTTATGATGATATCTATATGATTATGCAATGGATGCAAATGTATGGTTTAATGAGATTCTTAGAATAACCAATCTATATTATGGTGTAATGATGGAAATGCAATGCATGTGAAATGATTGGTGTTTCCTATTATATGTGATATGTAGTATGTTGACGATTTGTAGATGCAGCATGGATGCATTAGTGACGTTTGGTTGACTGTCATGATACCATGTTAGCACAGAGAAAAGAAAGAAGAAATGAGATGATGAAAAGAGGATCCAACAAGTCCATTATCTTCTGAGACTTTATTAGAAGTAATGATGAGAAATTGATGATTTTTTGTTTATCAAAGATCGGGATTTTAAAAGAGCTTACCTACCTTATGTTTGATAACACACGTAGGCACGATGCATCAAGGTATAAAGAACCAGGATGGCATTGTACCTAGTGCGATGGAATTTGACTTGACAATTAGATAGGAGTATCCTTGTTCACACATGTCATGCAAAACCCTATTTAGAATGTAGTTCAGATATTTTAAACATCTCAAACCAAAACATAGAAAGGCAATCCTTCCTATGTGGTCAATAAGACACCTAAAACACCCTCCCTACAAACCAAAAAAAACACGCATGACCAAAGTTATATTACAAGAATATCCAACAAGCACAACAGAAAAAAGATAATGATCAATGACCCATTCCTTTCTCTCTAAATCATTTTGATTAGACATCATCAAGAGGTCATTGGAATGAGCGCAATAAGATAAATCAATAAGACAAATATCAAGTAAACAAACAAGCCAATGTTTTTCATACCTCTAGCCAAGACTAAACTATAGTGATTCCTAATTTTGATGACCATTGTAGGAAGGATGCATCCTAGGAAATGATGTTATTAGATGATTTGGGACAAACTGGATGATGGGCTATTAATACCAAGAGTTTACTGACTTGTTTACCTACTGACCTAGACTTGAGACTTTTGACATTTGAGTTTTCACTTTTGATCTACTAGACTTGTTTTTGATTGCTTTACCAAAGGGTAGGGGTGACGATGAGATTTTATGAGTGGATGTTTATTTTGGGTGATCGTGAAATAGGATGGATGAATTTTTCAAATATTTGGATGTTTTTGATGTTTTGAAATGTTTTAAGGCTATTTTTTGGTATTTTTCGAGATGTTTTAGAAATGTTTTGATTTTCAAATTTTCCAATGTTTTTGTGTTTTCTAAGATTTTGACCAAGAACCTAACCTAAAGACCTATCCTAGGGGCCTCAGGGGCTAATCAAAGATTAGACTTGCCTACATTATACACTCAGAGACCACGTAGTTTGACTAACACAGACTCGTTTATTTGATGGGAAAAGAGAAAATGCAGATTGCCAGTTTATTGTGACAGACTCCTAAAGGACTGACCTAATGTGTCTCGAGGGCACATCAATGATGACCTTTCCTACATTCAAAGCTCAAAGACCCGTAGTTCTACAAGACAACTCTGTTTTTTGAATTTTTCTAACTCTTTTACCTATTTTTGGATTTTGATATGTTTTGAATGTTTTTGGGTTTTCTGATTTTATGATTTTTTTTGGATTTTCTAATTTTCTGAATGTTTTTGGACCAATGAAGGTATAAGAACATGCCCCCAGTGTGAGGTGATAGACTAATTCAATATAGGTAGGAAAAAATGACCTTAGGAATGTGCCAAGTAGTACTAGGAGGGATCATGATACAAACATAGGATCAAGCTATGATGCAGACGTGGATGAATGATGGATGGAGATATGGGAGTGCGATGGATGAATGATCCAGAACAAGTTGTGGAAATCATGGTGGATGGAAAGTGATTATTTACACGAGGCACCTGTTTTCCAGGTTTTCACCAAGGTACTTTCCCAAAGCGCCACCAAAATGGTTTTCACTAGAGGACAATTTTTATCTTTACTATTTTCAATCCTTTTTCTAATTTTTTTGGATTTTTGGATTTTTAGTTTTTTTTTGTATTTTTAGATTTATACCTTCCAGGCTTAGGCATAATTTTTTTTGAGATGGGAGCTATTGATAAGATCCTATAGCTCGGTTCTCCCTCAAGTGTAGATAGTCGATATGTTGTTGATTTATAGGTTGCTGTGATGATGAAGGGTCCCAACTAATTGAGTTCAAACTTTCCCTTGCCATCTGGATTTGGTACATTTTTTAATTCTCCTTCAATACGAGCTCTTCGACTTGAAAGGTTTGAATCTTGATCTTCTTGTTGTAGCTTTTCTTGAGACGATTTTGGTAGACTTGTGAATGATTTAGAGTATCTATGCGTCGCTCATCCAGTAGTTCTAGCTCATTCAACCGTGACACCCAATATTCTTCATCAGTGATGAGATTCTGCAATGATATTCTTAAGGATGGGAGCTCGATTTCAATAGGAAGGATGGTTTCTGATCGATAGACTAGGGAGAAAGGTGTTGCACTTGTAGGCATGCAGATACTTGTTCTATAAGCCCATAGGGCAGTATTCAACCATAGGTGCTAGTCACGACCAACTTCATTGACTGTTTTCTTTAGGATTTTCAAGATGGTTTTATTCGTAGCCTCAACTTGGCCATTACCTTGGGGGTAATATGGGGTGGAGATGCAATGTTGGATATTGAATTTTTGGCATAGCTCTCAAACATCCTGGTTCTTGAAAGGTGTCTTGTTATCTGAGATAAGGGCTTATGGGACACCACAGTGGAAAATAAGGTAGTTTAGGATGAATTCGGAAATATGCTTCCCTATAGTATAGGTCATGGGAATGGCCTCTACCCACTTCGTGAAGTACTTAATGGCGGTGATAATGAACTTGTGTCCATTAAATGAGGTGGGTGTGATTTTACCAATGAGATCGAGCCCCCATTGTGAAAAGGGCCAAGGTGTGATGATTGGGTGGAGCTCCTGAGCTGGTGCATGGATGAGATCCCCATTCTATTGACACTGCAAACATTTTCGGACATAGTCGTGAGCTTCCTTCTCCATTGTAGGCCAATAGTACCCAGTCCTTAGTAGTTTCTTGGCCAAGGTCATACCACTCGAATGTGACCCACAAATTCCATTGTGTGCCTTGGTTAAAGCAGTCAAAGCTTCCCCAAGATTAAGGCATCATAAGAGGGTTCCCTCGATACTCCTACGGAATAGGGTGTCTCCTAAGATGACAAAATGAGATGACTTCTTGACAAATATTCTTTTAACGTTCGGGGTGATATCAGTGGGGAGGACTCCTATTCTCAAGTAGGTGTATATGTCATGATACCAAGGGTCACTGGGACCAATGATTTCACACATGAATTCAGACTCTAGTACCTCGAAAGCTGGTACGAGAAGCTGCTCTACAAGGAATTCTTTCTTAGGGATGTTGTGTGGGATATCCAGTAGTGATCCAATTTTTTCCATAGCATTTGTTGCTCTGTTGTTTTCCCTTGGTATTTGCTCAAACGTGATTTCAATGAAGAATTCTTTGAGGCTTTCCACTAGTTTCTTGTATGGATTCAATTTGTCATCCTTCGTTTGGTATTCATCATTGACCTGGTTGTTGATTAGCTACGATTCTCCATAGACCTTGAGTGTCATGATCTGCCATTGTACTGCAATTTTGAGTCCTATGACAAGGGCCTCATACTATGCAATGTTGTTTGTGCAAGGAAAAGATAGCTTATATGACTTGGGTATGCAATCTCCTTTTGGTGTAATGAAGAAGACTCCAACTCCTGACCCATGTTGTGTGTAAGATCCATCAAAATATACTTTCTAGTGATCTGCTACGCTTATGTTAAAGATGGACTCATTGGGGAACTCTGATACAAGTGGGTTTTCTAAATATATCGGCGCCTCTACCAGTTGATCTACAATTACTTGTCCTTTAATGGCCTTTTGTTCTACATACTCAATGTCGTGTTCTGTCAGGATCATAACCCATTTAGTTGTTCAACTTGTGAGTGTTGCTTTAGAAAGTAGACACTTGAGAGGATCTATATTGGCAATGAGTTTTATCTAATGTGCCAACATATAGTGTCCGAATTTTTGTGCGACAAACACGACTACTAAGCAAGCCTTCTCAATGGATGTATAATTTAGCTCATGTCCTACCATGGTTCTACTGATGTAGTAAATAGCTCTCTCTTTCCCATTTTCATCATGTTGTGCTAAGAGAGCGCCAAGGGCTGTTGTTGTTGTTGATATATACAGGATCAATGGCTTGTTTGGAATTGGTGGCATAAGGACTGGTGGTGTGAGCAAGTACTCCTTGATTTTATTAAATGCCTGCTCACATTTCTCATCCCATTTGTATGCTACCCCCTTGTGGAGTATATGAGAGCATGGGATAGCCTTATCTACTAACTGTGTTATAAACTGACGAATGGATTGGAGTCTTCCTTGCAAACCCCTTAACTGCTTTAATGTTCTTGGTGCTTCCATCTCGAGAATTGCTTTAACTTTGGCGGGGTCTATCTCGAATCCCCTCATAGATACAATATACCTGAGGATCTTTCCTGATTGTACACCGAAGACACACTTCTTTGGATTGAGTTTGACCTTGTATTCTTCTAGCCTATCAAAGATGGAGCTTAGAGCTAGTATGTGATCTCGATGTTTTCTTGATTTAGCTAATATGTCATCCACATAGTCTTCCACAGTTTTTTGAATCATGTCATGGAAGATAAGCATCATAACTCTTTGATAGATAGCTCCTGCATTTTTCAACCCAAATGACATCATGTTCCAACAATAAGTCCCCCATGGATAGGTGAAAGTTGTTTTGTGTTGGTCATCCTTAGCTATCATTATCTGATTTTACCCTGAGAACCCATCCATTAATGACAACATTTCATGCACTGTTGTTTAATCCAAAATCATGTCGATATTGGGAAGAGGGAAGTCATCCTTGGGGCACGCCTTTTTTAGGTCCCTGAAGTCAATGCAGATGTGGATGCCCCTAGTAGGTTTAGTGACAAGTACAAGATTTGAAACCCACTTTGGATAATCAATTGGCCGTATGAAGCCAACATCAAGGAGCTTTTGTAATTCAAGTTTGACCAGTAATGCTATTTGTGGATGCATTTTTCTTAGATTTTATCTTACATGTTTTGCCTCTGGATAGATGGCTAGATGGTGAACCACAACTTCTAGATCAAGACCAAGCATGTCAGCATAGGCCCATGCAAAGCTTACCTTTCTTTCCCTTAGAAAAGCAGCTAGGAGTTCTAGTTCTTGTTCTTCTATGAATGTGAATGCTTTGCCTAGACTTGCTCAAACATGGACAAACAAGCAAACATTAGTCCTTAAACAAGTGTAAACGAGAATTCCCTATGAAATTCATTCAAACACAAGAACATGAAATCAAAGAAAAATATCAAGTAATCTACTAATGAAATCCTATTCTAGTGCTCAAACCAGCATCCCATAGGGGGATTGGTGCTTCTTTGATGTGGAAAGAAGCCCTTTCCCAATTCCTTGATAAGCTTGATGGTAGATTTGTGATTCTTGATGCAAAATGACAATAACCTAGCTATGGATGATGAATTCTATGCTAACTTGGATGAAAGTGTGGATCAAATTCATGTGGATAATGAACTTGCATAAATTTGTGTCAACTTGTGGATCCCAAATCAATAGAGAAGGCCTCTATTTATAAGGAAGAAGGATTGAAGAGTGAAGAATAGGAAGAATGTGGGATTAGAAAAGGGACCAATGGCATTGTGCCACTTGTCAACATGCTAATGAAGGAGAGTGGAGCACATTTTGAACAATGTGCATGTTAAATGCATGTAGGTGAAATTTGAATTTCAAGAGGTGGCTTGTGTAAGAGGAGATGTAAGAGGAATTAATTCCAAGTTGGCTCAAGGAGAGGGCAAGTAAGAGCCTTCAATGCAAAGGTGGAGGACAAAAGTCCTTTGGGAGGGAAAAGTCAAGTGGGTGGAATATTCAAAAGAATATGCCACATTTGAATGAAAATAGGATAATTAGTAAATCAAATAAATTGATTTACATGTGCAACTTGCAAAAGCTAGAGGAATGGAGGATTAGTGTTAGGAGTTAATTAATTTAGGATTAACTAACTTAGATGAAATTAGTTGATTGTGATATTTAATTTAAATATTTTGAGGTTATTTAAATCAAATGAGAGGATATTGGAACATTAGTAATTTAATTAAATAAAATGATTTATTCAATTAAATGAAGAACATTAGGATTTAATTAAATAAAAATGATTTATTTAATTAAATGAAGAACATTAGGATTTAATTAAATAAAAATGATTTATTTAATTAAATGAAGAACATTAGGATTTAATTAAATAAAGTTGATTTATTTAATTAAAGGAAGAACATGATGAAATAATATGATAAAGTGTATTATCTGATTAAGGAGGAATTTGAATGAATGAAATTGAATAAAGATTATTCAATTAAATGGTTAGTGTAGAAATGATAAAAGGAAGAATCGATGTTAGTCAATCAGAATTAAGTGCATGATATTAATTAGGATATTTTGAGTGTCTACATTTTGCCCCTCTTTGAAGCAATGTACTTGTTGTGTTGGTTCAAAGAATAATACCACTGAGATTGAAAGTATGGATCCATACTCTATTGTATTATCATACAAGATTGTGTGGCATCAATTTGCAAGAAAGGAATTAGAATCTTCGGTGACATATTTTATGTCATATTCTAGAAAGATTATCTGTCTATGTCATATTGTACCCTCTCCTACATCATCTTCCTCCTCTGCAATATGTTGATTGGTGTACTATCTACAATTGGTATGAATTTGAATTTTTTTGAATATTAAAAATATTTGTTAACTTGTCGTTTAAGGTTTTTTGTCATCATTTTTTATTATTCTGGCTAACAATTTTTGTATGCCTACAGTCATAGGTTAAGCCCCATGGGAGGTCTTGTGGGCCCTTGTAGGGCTTAAATCTCGAGGCCAGAGGCACATGTCAACTACTACCCCGTCACCGGGGTTGTCGCTTGCTGAGCAACACCATTGCCGCTAGTGGTGGTGCTTAAAACCATTTTATTTTGTAAAATATTTAAGTTGGCAGTCATATTGGAAATTGGGGGCCAAGCACCTAGGTGCTAAAAAAAATTTGCGCTCTAAGCCCAAATTGGGTAGTTTTTTACAAAACACCATAACTTTTCGCTAGGGTGTTAAAATTTTGCAAGCAAGACATTGATGGAAATTTGGTTTCGAGCACTTCATAGTGGTGCAAGACATTTTTTTGAATTTTTCCTCAGGTGAATTTTATTGCTAGTTGAAGTTAGATTTTTTTTTTAGACCTCCGAGCTCATAACTTTTTTCCATGATCTTTGATTTTTGTGATTCTTGTGGGATTGGAAAGGTATTGAGGAGATCTATATTTCTATCCATGTACTTTTCTAGATTCAATCCCAGGTATCTTTTTATTTATATTTGTGTAAATTTACATTCTAGTTAATTACTTGGACATACTACAACCTAGAGAAGTTTTGTCTTCGTGGGAAGACTTAATTTTCAATGAAGATCAATATTGGGAAAGGTTACTTTCAATTTGAGGATCTCATTCTAAGATATTGTAATTTTCCATCTTTGATCCATCCTGGAAGTATAAATCTAGAACACAATTCTGGCATTGTAAACACATTACATATAAGTGCCACATCATATTATTCTCAGGGATTCTTGATTGATTTATTTGGGGGGTCTCTTGGTACATTATTTTGATATTTTTTCTTGTGCTCTTCTTTTTCCATGGATCATTCTAAGGTTCCTTTGCTAACATAATATAATTATTTAACTTAGCATCAAAATGCATGGAGTGTTCTAATGAATGAAGGTCATTCTCTATATGTTGAAAATAAGGTACTTGAACCTACAAATGCAAATAGAAAGATAAAATGGATGATTGAACATACCAAATCCCTTTGATGTATTCGTAAACTTGTTTCTCAAGATTTATTGTTTCAAATTGGATCATGTAAGAATTCTAATGAGGCTTGGGAAAAATTTAAAACATTATACAGTACTACAAATGAAGTAAGAGGATATCAAATTGATAATGAACTAATGAGCCTTGATCCTAAGAAATTTTACGACATCCAAGACTACATCACTAAGGTTAATTATCTAAGAGAGAAATATAAAGCATGTGGAATTGATAAGAAGGACATTCAGTTGGTCTACAACACATTGAAAAAATTTGGTTTTGATTATGCTACTTTTGTTTCTAGCTTTCATACTCATAGGTTGACTATGGATTCTACATCTACTACACCTTCATTTGCATCATTTTTTGAGATGGTAATATATGAGTAAAAAAAGGTTATCTTGATGGGTCTCATCAAGTCATATAAATCTCAGACATTGTTGGCTAGTTAGGCGAAAGAATTAGAAAATAATGATAAGAAACAAAGTAAATCTAAGAACAATCCTCATTCAAATCAACTAAAGAATAAATCCTCTTCCACAAATAAATCATCCAAGAAGGAGAAGTCTACTTGTTCATATTGTAAGAAGCTTATGTATGATGAACATTCTTGTTCTAAGAAGGATATTGATGAGTTGAAACATCTTCTCATAAAGAATCAAACTAATTTTCCTTCTAGAATGTCTAAGTCACCTTCTTCAAAACTGTCTAATAAGGGAAAATTTCATGTTGGTTTGGTTACTACACCAAGAAATAAGGGAACAACTATTTCTACTTTTTTAGGTCATGGATTAGGGAGATGGCTTCTAGATTTAGGAGCATCTCATCATATGGAATCTTCACAGTCTATATTCTCTTTTTTGAGCCTTGCATTATGTCTCCTATTTTGATGGGAAATAATAATGTATGCATGAGTGTACTTGGAAATAGGTCTATTGATTTTGGAGAGAGCACTTTCAATGATGTTTTATATGTACCTCATTTGATGAACAATATTCATTCCATATATCAGATTACAAAACGTGGCCATGGGAGGATTGTGGAGTTCACTCCTAATTCATTCATCATTAGAGACTTGGAGAGTATAGAGATTCTTGATACTAGGATGATTGATCATTTATCTCAGTTTTACAACGTTGTATATTTTTCTTCTAACGATGACATTGTTCCTTCGGCTATTGATCACACTTCTAGTGTGGACCATGATTCAAAGGAGACATTTGGCTTCTTGAACTTGGGATTTTTCTCATTGAATCCTATTCTTAAGCCTTGCATTTCATCTCCTCCATATTTTGTTGCATTTGATGATGCTCATGTTGGCACAATGTTGGCATCTTGTGATTTAGTGCAACAAGATCTACATCATCTTCTAGCTACATCTACTTGGGATGCATACTTGGAAAATATTGTTGGTTTGTTTGTTGAGTCCCATATTTTAGATTTGGGAGAAACCATTAATTGCATACATCTTCTCTTTGTTGGAGATGATCCTTCTTTAGTTGTTGTGATGGAATACTTTGAACCTCTTGTTCATTCTCTACATGATCATTCTTCAAAACTTGACGTGAGTGTGGATACTTTTGGACAATATTTGGAGGAGGATTCTTTATCTTGAGAGGATTCATCTTTATCTTTGGAGTGTGTTTTATATCTATCTCTAGGAGATTTTTTATTGAAATCTTCAACTATGTGGCCTAGAATGCATGTTTGGAGTGTGTTAGCTTTCGACATCGACATGGAGACACTTGAGCATAGTTCAGAGACATCACATATCATTATTCTTCCCACATCTTCCTTTTAACACTAGGAAGACATCATGCATATAAAATTGGTTTAGTTTCTTTCTAAGGGAGGAAATTTGTTCGACAATATTAGATCATCTTCAACATTCAATGTCAAGCTTCTGCTAGTGTAGGAGACTCACCATTGAGGGGGGGTTGCATGGTCTCTCTTCTTATCTCTTATGGGGGGTCTTTTTCCTTATATGAGGTTTTGTCCCTCTCATTCATCATTGAGAGTATTTTGTATTTCGTCTCTCTTTTGCGGAGGAGTTTTATCCCACTGTATTTTCTCCTTTTCTCTGTCTATGAGAGATTTTACTACATATATGCATGGGTATCTAACATGGCCTCATAGCTAGGACCCATCCTTGCATCTTTACATAATAATTGACTCCTTGAGTTGAACTTAGGGGGGGTGTTGGTGTAAATAGGTATTTTACCTATCTCGGTCCTATTTACATGTTAAGTCCACTGAGGTCCTAGGAGGGAATATTTCTAGATAGTGTTAGTTGTCACTAGATCTTATCTTATCTTTTGACATTTAATGCTTGTGTCTTGAGTCATTTAATATTTGTTGAGGTAGTTGTCTCACTATACAAGATTAAGACACATGTCAAGAAATTGTTTAATCCCATCTCACATTTTCCTTTATAAGTAAGACATCATTTGTATATCCTAGATAATTTAGTTCAATTGAGTTAGTCTAATATATCACTACAATCTTGAGTATTGTATATTGGCCATATCTTGCATCCATTGTTGCAATTTCATGTTCTTGCTTTTCTCTCTTGTAGAAAATTGTTTTTGGTTTTCACAGGTGATCCTAGAGGCATGAGTCCTTAAGTGACTCTAATAGTTAGCATCCAATGCCAAATTGTGTGACATGAGTTGTTGATGCCAACAAATCTAACAAATGTAGGCCTATTTAGGAAATTTATCCTCAAAAGTGGATGTGTTAGAATTTCCTCAAGAAATACAACTTCATTTATTGATCATTATTGATCAAATGATGCAAAATATAAGATAATTCTAATTGATAAGTTTATAAATGAATCAATTTATATCCTTTTCTATTAGGATAATTTCACCATCTAAATTATGCATTTTTTAAATCAATTGGTAACCCACTGTAGAGTCTAAGCTAATGTATTGTAAACTTGGTGGAATCTACTCAATTAAGAGGTTGATCTAGCTGAACAGTCCACTCTAGATCACTTGAGACTACATTAAATTGTCAACCCAAGGCTTGTAAGCTTATGATGGTGCAACATTATATATTCCTTCATGGAATTAAAACTACTTAAACTATCCTACTTAAGTTATTCTAATTGCTAGAAATTCACAAAACTATAAAATAGTAAGAACATAAACCAAAACTAGTTACTACGGGTTCCTACAACAAAGATTGTAACTGAATTGCTATTAATGAATTAATACCATATTAAATGAAATATTAATAAAAACTAATGACTCATTTGAACTATCCTTTGGAGTGTTACTAATAACCATTACATGCATATTCACAAGCATTCATTCATAATAAGTAAGAAATGAAATTCCAATCAACTTGCATATGATTCATGAATAATGATAAACTAATAACAAATATTAATCAAAACAAATAACTGAAAGGTGAAGTGAAGAATAATACCTTGAGTGGCCCGATCAAGTAACTATTCCCACTTTAACTAAACTCAATCTAACTAATATATTCTACACATCACATAATATCAACTCCATTCATTGCTTATTGTAAACGATTATAGAAGATCTTTCCATGGATTGGACTCAATCATTTAAAATATTTTTCATGTAGACCTTGAAACAAAAAATAATTGGTAGCATAAAACTGATAAAATCAACTAACTATCCCATGGATTCAAACAACATTTATATACAAACTAAGGGAATCTTTATTGAAAGCAACAACTAACTGAAACCATTAACTCCACTCCTAGATAATAGAGTTTGGAACTAATATTTGAATTATTCAACCTATAATTGAAAAGGAAAGAGAAATCCTATCAAAACTAGAACTCTATAAAAAAAAAAACTATATGTAAATAGACAATCCACTTGTCAAAATTCCACAGATAAAGGAGACCTCTTCTTCAATATTTTATTAAATTGGTCATAATAATACACATCCAATCTTCATTAAGTTCCTCTGATCAATGATCACCACGTTCAACTTAACCCAAAGCTTCCCCTACTTCAATGTCCATTTATCCCTTCTACTATAGGTTCACTCTGTAACTGCTACACTATGGTTTCTTTTGAGTTGCAAACAAGTTAATTCCACAAAACATGTATACGAGGATAACTATCACAATTAACTCATAGAATTCCATCAACATTTCATGCATCCATTCATATAAACCATATAATATTATTATATTATAATCATAATTTCATCATCACAATTAAGGTTTAAGTTTGCATAATGGATGTAAAAGGATAACATAGTGTAGAAACATTTTTTGGAGAATATGTTTAAAAGTATCTTAAAATAGGTATAAAAACAACAAAAAACTAAGCCATTTTCTAGACCTATCACTCCCCCCAACTAACTTTTTCTTGTCCTCAAGCAAAAGACTAGGGGTCCTGATTATACTGATGTGTAATTTGTCTTAGGTCCATAATTGTGCTGACACCCTGACTCTACCTCAGATAAAAACCTTGATGTTCTAAAAGCTGCCTCATTTGGATTGTTCCTACCCCCTCACATTCATCACTTTCTCCCCTATCCAATGTGGGATCAGATAAAGGAGAATAGGTGGATGAAAAGTGAGTGGCATCCAACGAACTCCCTGGTTGATACCAATTGTCATGTAATGATGTGCCCTTTGAATCATTACAATGAAATTATGCATGGAATGTGGCTCTTTCTTCTGCAGTTTTGGAGTCAAACTATTCTATCTATCCTGCACATACTTAAAACACTATTGTCCTACTCCCACATCTAAAATTTTCATTCTGTCATAGTATACCTCCCCGAGCTTCATTATTTTCTTCCCTACTCCCTTGTGTGTAAGGAGTCTCATCCATTCATAAATTATTGTATTTGGATCCTTAGCCTCTCTTCTAATTGGGAGTGCAATAGATTTTTTTTTTCTTCGTATTCTTCCATAACCTCTCCCCTAAGCTATGTATTCCTATAATAAGAGGAAAGTGCTATGATATGAAGATCCCCCACAAAGATTAAAGGGTTCCATTCAGTTTCATCAAGTATCACATAGTTGTGCAAATAGAATTCACACAACTAATCCTGGTATTTTGGTGTACATGTAGCAAAAAATTCAAGAAACTCAGAGGTTTGACTCATTCCAATGGAATGCTTGATAACTAATCTACTGAATTGAAAAAATAAAAACCTTCCTTGTAGAAACAATGCATAAGTTCTTGGTGGAGGCCTACACCTTACTATTTGTGTAGCCTTGTATGCTATCTCTTCCAACCAAACTGTTGTTTTATTTAGTTCCATATCTCTTTTCTCTAATTCCTGTTCATATTTTTCCTTTTCCTTTCTCCACTTTTCCTTCTCCTTTGCAAACTTATCAATTATTTTCCACAATCGATATCCAAGTGAGTAGGTTGTATGCTAATCAAGATTTTTAAGAGGAGGTCTCTCACTGGCACTACCAATTCTTTATCCCCTATTCTAGTAACATCCAACTGTGTCAGCACATATAGTTTAGTACCATGACCATATAGCTATAGTTTTTCCTCCATCTCCTTCATTTTTGCCTCTCTTTATTTCTCCTGCTCATAATTATGTACCAATTCCTCCAGGTGTTTAATTTTTTCTAATGTCTCCTGGAGTTCCTTTCTCACATCCCTATATTCAATGTAAACTTCCTCTACATTCTCAAACTACTTATTAGTCTCTTCATAATCTCCAGGAGTGGGGAAATTTTCTATCCAGAATTTCTTGGCATAAAACATGTCTTCTGATTCAAAATCAAAAGTGCTCTCTACGTACCATCTCTTCTTCACTGGTATATTCTCAATACCAAGAACATTCCCCTCCAATTGAAAGTCAATTTCAACATGCACAACATTTCCCTGAGGTTGTTCCTCTTGATGCTGCTCGTCCTGAAGTTTTTCTTCTACATTTTATTTTGTAGCACTTTGTTTCTCAATCCTACCAGAGCATCTAGGCGTTAATATTTCTTCCTCAAATTTCCTCTTTTCCTTTTTAATACTCTTTTTCTTTTTAGGAACATCATCCTTTTTCTACTTTTGGGTACCCCTTTGCTTATTTGAAATATCTTCTTCTAGTTTTGAGGGTGTAGTGGAGGTAGATGCACTACTTCTCTGGCCTTTATATTTTTGCAACTTAGAGGAAGAAGGCAATTCCTCATTCATGGGTGGGCTAGACTTTGGTTTTGTAGGTTCTTCATGCTCGCTTTGGCTATGGGTAGGTGAGTCTACAGGCTAAACATGAGGGTTTTCCTCTTCAGGCTCATTTTGGGGCTCATTTTGATTTCACGCATCCTCAAGTGCTACGGGTACTTCTAGCAACCTATTAATTTATTTTCATTCTTCTTCCCTAAAATCCTCCAACCTCACTTGTGGGTATTGGATTCTTAGACTTCTTTTTATCAGTGAGGTAGCTAAGTAGTGATGAGAGAGGGAAGTATCACTTTGCCTTTTCTGGTATTTTGAGGCCATTCATTTCAACAAGTTGTAAAGATAATTTGGTACATTTACTACCCTATTGTGCCTGAGATGACTTAACAATTTGAAATATGTCGTATAAAAAGATTCTTTCTACCATCACATGTAATATATCTTATAATATAAGAGGCACATCTTGCCCACAACCAGTGGAGAGAAATCCTTTTCAGACCTTGTGATGAGGAATCCAATTCCTCTCCTCTTATGAAGAATTTTTCCCAAGATGTAACTGCATCACGCCAAGCTAGGAATTTTGTTCCTATCCTTGGTAGTCCTATAACCTATGCAATGGCAGTTTCAAAAGCATCTACAAAAAGTCCCTTTTACCACTGCTTCATCATATTGAAGGGTTTATGTGAATCTCCTTGTTAAATCATCACTATATTATGTTAACTTCATAAATTAGTTGAGCCATCCAACCCTTGTGAACATAGGCAGGACTGTTGCATCCTCCAAAATTTGTTGGTGAGCCATTGGCTCTCTTCTTATAACATCTCCTCCCATCCTTGCTTTCTTCTCTTCTCAATATACCAAATTCAACTCTGGAAATTTAATTCAATCTTCCCACCACCTTCAAACTTCTCTACCACTTCAAAACTCTACTTCCTCGTATCTTTACTACTATATTGTACTGCATTTACAAATTTCTTTTTAAATTCAACTATAGTCTAACTAAGCTGAAGTTCTTATAAGCTCTCAAGGTTTCAAGTTTTAGCAATTTTGAAAATGGCAGTGGAAATAACAACAAAAAAAACATGACTAAGGGTTTTCCATGTCATGGTATTCATTAAATTTAGTTGTGGGTGGAAAATTTGAAAGGACTAGAAAAAAGACTGAGAAGGGCGTACCCTCCCCCAACTTAATTGGTGAAGTAACCTCACTTCACGTTGATGATTTGGAGGTGGTTTACATTCATGATGATGGAAATTAAAGATATAATATTTTGCATGCATGGAATTATATGAAAAAGTGTATGAAAGTTTTAAAAAAACTAAGTTAATCATAACAACATACCTTAAGTACTATCTTGTGAAAACAACTAGCTTTCGCACGTGGAAACTGAAGGAATACATTTGTTTGTTGATTTGATGTGACACATATTAACTGCAAGATAATGAAAAGTGGGTGGCAAGTGGATATGATGGGACAAAAATGCAAAGTATGAGCTGGTGATTTGACAACTTAAGTAGTTGAAATGAAAGCGTATAATAAAAGAATTATGCCACTTTATTTTGCATGAAATGATGGATATGATACGTGAATATATTTGAAATGAATGTGAATGAACGCGCAATAAATATGGTGCCAAATTCGTTGAATATTCTTTCAGCTTCCAGACATTGCTACAAGCACCTGCAATGTTAGGTCCTATTTTGAATGTTGACAGTGTGAAGCTATAGGTCCCTTCGGCTGCAGGATGCTTGTGAATATTGATAACAGGTCTCTCTAAAGATATGTTGAACATTATTATAATGTGTAGTGTGTGCTTATGAGAAAAAAAAACATGAAAATTTAGTGCCAAGGAAGCTCAAGGACTGAGCTGTGTAACTCAATCTCTGGGCCACCAGAAGTGTTGGGTATATCCCATATTGTTGAAGTAGGACTTTGTGTATCATATTTTGTGTTAGGTTCACTGAGAGCACCATATTGCTAGATTAATGAAAAGATGAAGTCATCCTTTTGTAATGGTTTCTTGTATAACTTCAGTCTATGACCATTAACAAGAAGTGAAAACCAAACTGCATCAATGGTGTGTAATTGTACTGCCCCCTTAGGGTAAACCTTGCTAATTTCATAGGGGCCCAACCATCTAGATTGGAATTTTCCCTTGAAATATTTATACCTTGAATCATATAATAGTGCCCAATCTCCCATAGCGAACTGTTTTGTTTTAATGTACTAATCATGCCATTTCATCTGTTGTTGTTGTACTACTTTTGTATGATGTATTGCTTCCATTCTTATCTCATCTAACCCATTTAAAGAATGAAGCCTTCTTTATGTACTTCTATTAAATATATTCCCAACTCTATTGGTGTCCTCAATGTTTTGTATTCAAATTCAATAAGAAGGGCTATTGTCTTCCCATAGATTGACTCATAGGGTGTAAATCCAGTGGGTGTTTTCCATGTAGTTTTGTATGCCCAAACTGCTTCAGGTAATCTTGAAACACAATCTTTCCTATGCAGTTGCACTATTTTGGTGAGAATGATTTCTATCTTCCTATTCATGACTTCCACTTGACCATTAGCTTGTGGATGATAGGGTGTTGATTTCTTATGTCTTATTTAGTATTCCTCAACCAACTTGGCAATTAGATCAGAAGTAAATTGGTTCCCTTGATTAGTGACTATTTATTTAGGTACTCCATACCTAGTAAAAATATCTTCATATAAGAACTTAGCCACATTACCATCTCTAGAAAACTATAGGGCCTTAACTTCTACCCATTTTGTCAAGTAATCAGTGCAAACAAGGATGTATTCCTTGTTGTTTGATGTAGGAGAGATTGGCCCAATGACGTCTAAACCCCATTTCTCAAAAGGTTCCAATGTTAACTGTGGTTGTAAGGGCATCTCATCACTCTTTGTTGGCCATCCCATTCTTTGACACCTATTACAACTTTTGGTGTATTTAACATCTTTATGTAGAGTAGGCCAATAATAGCCAATTGTGAGGATCTTTAAAGTTGCTCTCTTTGCTGCAAAATGACCTCCATGTGGCCAATCATTACATGCCTTCATGATGTCAAAGATTTCATCTTCCTTGATGCATCTTCTCATGATGTTATCAAGACATGTATAAAACAGATAACCAAATATCCAGGAATATGGAAAAAATTTATGAACCAACTGTCGCTTCTCCCTTGGTGAAAAATGTAGTGAAATCTACCCTATGACCAAATAATTAGCAATATCTGCATACCTGGGTAATTGTACTTGCAAAGAAAACAAGTGTTCATCTGGGAACAAATCATCCACCACACCTTCAGTTGATTCTTTTGGAAATCTTGACAAGAAATCTGCCACTACATTTGCTTTACCAGGTTTATCTACTATGGTAATGTCAAAATCTTGTAAGAGAAGTAGCCATCTTACCAGTCTCCCTCCAACTATTGGCGTGTTCATCAAATACCTGATTGTTGTGTGATCTGTATGGAAAAATACTGGATAGCCAATAATATAGTGTCTTAATTTATTAATAGCATAGACCACATGGGTGATCACACAATACTGGTTTACAATTTTTGGCCAAACTGGACACTGAAATATTTGTTCTAACTAAATCTTCACTTTTGGGCACCTATAGTGGGTAAACCATGAGGAATTTGAAGATGATGCAAACTAGTGATTTGTGACATTTTGTTTGTAGATTCTAAATATATTTTTTTCAAAAATTTTGGAATCAGATTGCACTTCTTTTTCTATCTCCTTTAAAAACTAGTTTTTTTCAGTAAACAACATTTTTAAGGAGTGATGCTCACCGTATAACGCATAACTTTTTTTCCTAGAAGGATGAAATTCTATTTTTTTTGAATTTAGATTTGTAAATGATATCTAGTGCTTTCAATTGGTTTGATAGTGTTTTATTGAATATTTTTACCTTAATCAAGTTTCGAATTCAAACAAATTACAATTCAGACATAGGTGGACCATATAACGCGTAACTTTTTTTTGTATGTAACGAAATTCAATTTTTTTTTTGATGGATCAAGGACTTCCATTTCTAGTGCACTCATATTTTTCAATTAGTTTTTTGATAATCTGTTATTTTTCCACACGTGCAAAACAAAGAGCTTTATTTTCGGTGAAAAACCTATGTTTAATAAAACTTAAAAAACAAATACATAATAAAACCAAAACATATTACAATTATATTCGTTGGATAGCTTGTTCCGAGGACTACCATCATCTAGTTGGGTCTGTGAAGTCTCCTCCATTTTCATCCTCAACCTAAGCTTTAAAGCACAAAATTCTAGACTTTTTTGGTGCTAGAGGGTGAGAAGGTGGGAAAAGGGGGGTTTAGGCAAACCAGGGGGGGTTCAAGAAAACCCCCTTTTAAAAAATGTTTTTTTTGTGTATTTTGGCAGGAATGGTGGGACCTTGCATTTAATTGGTTCACTCGAACCAAGGTTCATTCGAACCCTTTTTTGGTTTGCTCGAACCAAAGGGTTCATTTGAACGCCAAAAACCAATTTTTTTTGCATGGGGTCATTTTTTGCAACTTTTGTCGAATTGTAAACCACTTTTGTGGGTTTACCCACATCAAGCAATTTTTTTTTTAATGTATAGTTCAAATATTCTCCTTGGAGATTCTTGCTGATATAATAAATTACATACTCCTTATTTCCATCCTTCTAACCTGAGACTACTCCAATTGCAAAATTTGAAGCATCAACATGTATGTGAAATGGAAGAGTCCAATTAGGCCCTCTCAACACTAGTGCTTGAGTTAGAGCTTTCTTTAGTTCATCAAAGGAGTGTTGACACTCAGAGGTCCAATCAAATTCAATGTCATTACTTAGCAAAACGAATAGTGGTGCAACAATATTACTAAAATCTTTGATAAATCGTTTGTAGCAGCCTACATTACCAAGGAAGCTCCTGGTATCCCTTTATTTCTGAGGAACAGGTAAAGTATATATTATCTCTATCTTGTGTGGGTCAACTTGAATTCCTTCACTAGATATAAAGTGTCCCAACACAATTCCTTGTGTCATCATCATAAAAAACTTCTCATTATTGAGTGATAGGTTGTGTTCCTTACACCTTTTTAACACTTTTTCCATGTTATTGAGAGTTTCCTCATAACTTTCACCTTAAGTGGTGAAGTCATCTATGTATATCACCATGTAGTCATGTGCATAATTAGAAAATATGCTAAGTATTTCTCTTTGAAAGGTAGTTGGAGCATTGCATAAGCCAAAGGGTAGAATAGAGTAAACATAAGTCCCCCAAGGACATGTAAATGCAGTCTTGTCTTGGTCCTCTAGAGAAATTTTAATTTGGTTATAACCACTAAAACCGTCAAGAAATGAGAAGTACTTCTTCCCAAATAGAGAATCAAGTACTTGATCAATGAAGGGAAGAGGAAAGTGATCTTTCCTAGTGGCTATATTCAATTCTCTGTAATCTACACACACTCCATTTCCCACCTTTCTTGGGAACAATTACCAAAGGTGAGACCCATTCACTATTTGATATTGGATAGATAAAACCTACATCAAGGAGCTTTATTAGCTCAAATTTTACTATCTCTCTGAGAGCAGGATTCATGCACCTCTATGGTTTCCAAATGGGTCTATAGCCATCATTAATATAAATCTTGTACATACATAAATCATGATTTATTCCTTTCATATCACGGTAATCCCCTGCATATGTGGCTGAGTATGCTTGTAACCCTATTTGCAGAGAATTATGCTCCTCCTCTATCAAGGAATTATTGATATTTAACATCCTTCCTAGCATGATTTCCAACTCCTTTGATAACTCTTGAACTGATGAGAGACCAAGGCTTGGTATAATGGGAAAACATTGTTGAGGTGGCAATGAATGAAATACATGTGATATCTCTTCTGTAGAATTGGTGGGTATGATACTTTGCAAGGGGTCTTGTAGGCATATGAGGTAGTCTTGTTGTTATGGGATCCTTCCACAATCATTTTGGATTATGTGAGAAATGAGCTCATCTTCATCCTGGTCATCCAAGAAGGGGGTACATTCTATATTCATCAATTTTTGTAGAGAATAGTTGTCCTCCTCCTCTTCACCCAAATTAGGCCAAATGGTGTGCTCCAGGTCTACATATGGTTGGGTTGGTGGATAAAGAACTAGGTTCTTTGTAATTTTCCCATTGGATATTATCATTTTACCAGACCTACAACCTATAAATGCATCGACTATAGCTAACTAAGGCCTACCTGAGATGAGTGGGTAACTTGAAAGGTTGACTTTGGGTTGTAACACTATGAAGTCAATAGGGTACTCCCAAGAATCCAATGCAATGACTAGGTCTTCAATAATCCCCTCAGGCTTGACTGTAGACCTATCAACTAATTGCAAAATAGTTTGTGTGGGCTAAAGGTTGACCAACTGAAGCAACTGCATTGTTTCTTTTGTCATGACATTGATGGTTGGCCCCAAGTCTATCAAAGTATTCTTAATGAGGGTTCCATTAATCTTATCATCCATAATTGGATTACCAAGATCAATATACTTAGGGACTGTAATGTTCCTTAACATGATTTTCTGCAAGATTTCCCAAGACATGAACTGTCTATGGATCTTTTCTTTTCCTACCTGGTTTCTTAAGACACAAATCCCTTATAATTTTGGTATAGATAGGGATGCATTTGATAGCTTGGATAAGTGGAATTTTGATGCTCACATCTTTCAGTTGTCCTAAAAGATCTATCTCAGCCCGTGTTTGATGCTTTTGTATAGCTAGGCATTCAGGAAAAGGTGGCTTGGGATTTGTGGTAGTTTGGTGTACCTAATTTGTCTCAGGTTCTAAAGATGGTTTATCAGAAGCCTCAACTATAGGATCATCATCCTCCATTTCTATAATTTGGGGGGATGGAATTCCAACAAGTTGTTTCCTTGATCTCAGGTGGACATCACTCACCTCTACCACATAAGTGGAGTATTGAATAGCTTCGTTAGTATAAGCTTGTTGAAAAGGTTTAGTGTTAGGGTTAGGTGCAAGTTGGGAAAATATTTTCCGTTGCTTGGGTGGATAGGATGCAAGGTTTTATGGAGGCATTATAGCTTGTTGTTGTTGTGGAGGAGGGAGCATGGGCTGCTGGTAGTTCATATTCTGTTGTTTCCATTGTTGACCTTTCTGCCACTGAGGCTACCATTGATTCTGCTAGGTTGGCCATTGTGGATTGTAATTGGAGCCTTGAAAATTTTGTTGTGGCCAAGGATTTGGCTGTTGGTTCTAATTTGGCTAGGCTTGCGGCCATTGTTGGGGATTTTTCCACTAGCTTTGGTTTACTTGCTAGGGCTAAGAGTTCCAAGCAGAAATTTTTTGATTCCCAATAGGAAAGGATGAATTAAAGCTAAGGGGATCTTGTGGCATACCTTGTCTTTGCTGCCATGGCCTCCTTTGTGCTATATAAAAGAGTTGTCCATCTTCTCCCTCAATGGGCTGGAAATTAGGTTTCTCAACTTTATCTTGCTAGATACTGGCCACTCTTTTGCATTTACAATTTGCTTTTCTTTTCCGATAGCTTGGACAATATTCGGTGAGCATAGCCTCAACTTCCTCCTACTTTTTCTTAATGTGGACAATATCCAAATGAGTTGCCAAATGACTGATTATATCCTCCTTCATGTTGGATAATAGATTTCTTAGCTCTATTTTTGAAACCCTTGTAGATGATTTACCAATAATTGATGTTCTATCTGCTCTTGGCCTTTTTGTAAAGGTATTGGAATAATTCCCATAGGCCTTACAAATGTCTGAAAATGGTAGTTGAGAAATATCTCCTTGGCCAATGAGGTTCAAGGCATCCATATAGTCTTCATTGAATCCCCTCAAAAAGACTAACTTGAGAGACTCTTCTGACAACTTGTTCCAAGGGTTTTTATTTAGAGAAAACTGAAATCTTTCCACATAATCTTCTAAGGGCTCATCATCCTTTTGTGTCATTCTGAGTAATCATATTTCCTCCTGTTAGGTCCTCTACAGTAGTCCTGATACTTCTCTAAAAACAATGTCTTCATAGTGTCTCAATTAGGAACAACATCTTTACCTAATCCCATAAACCATCTTAAAGTTGTATCTTTGAGAGTGGCATGGAAAATATTTAACCTATGTGCATTAGAAGTATAGTCATAACTTCTGCATAAGACATCAAATTCAAAGAGGAATATATTTGGGTCCTCAGTCATTAACCCATAGAAAACTAGTAAGGTCGAAGGAGGAATATTCTTTAGCACTGTAGCCCTTTTCTGGTTAGTTATAGGGAACTCAAATGTTGGTTGGTCTACATCATCATATACCGCATCACCCATGGTGTGGTATGTTCCATCTATACATGTGCTAGATGTTGGTGAGAAGGAAGTGTCTTCTTTAGTTGTACCTTCACTTTGAGTACTATGATCACCAATTTCTGCAATAGCTTCCTGACATGTGGAGGGGAGGAACCTACCCAAGTAATCTCTCTGCCTCCGCATACATGAAATATAGCTTTAGATTCAGCGGTCCTACAAAATGTTAGTATATGCCTAGTGTTGAAAATGATGGTATCCAATAGTCCTAATGCTTGAAAAGAAAAATTAACTATGAAAACTAAAAAAAAAATCTATGAAGATAACACCATCCCCAACAACGATGCCAAAAATGTAGAGTCTAAGCTAATGTATTGTAAACTTGGTAGAATCTAGAACTCAATTCAGAGGTTGAACTAGCTGAAAAGTCCACTCTACATCGCTTGAGACTAAATTAAATTGTCAACCCAAGGCTTGTAAGCTTATGATGGTGCAACATTATATATGCCTTCATGGACTTAAAACTACTTAAACTATCCTACTTAAGTTATTCTAATTGCTAGAAATTAACATAACTGCAAAACTGTAAGAACGTAAACCAGAACTAGTTGCTACGGGTTCCTACAACAAAGACTGTAACCAAACTACTATTAATGAATTAATACCATATTAACTGAAAGCTTAATAAATACTAATGACTCAACTGGACTACCCTCTGGAATGTTACTAATAACAATTACATGCATATTCACAAACATTCATTCATAATAAGCAAGAAATGAAATTTCAATTAACTTGTATATGATTCATGAATAATGATAAACTAATAACAACTATTAATAGAAATAAATAACTGAAAGGTGAAGTGAATAACAATACCTTGAGTGCCTTGCTCAAGTAACTGTTCCCACTCTAACTGAACTCAATCTAACTTATATATTCTATGCATCCCATAAGATCAACTCCACTTATTGCATATTGTAAAAGATTATAGAAGATCTTTCCATAGATTGGACTCAATCATTTGGAATATTTTTCATGTCTTGAAACAAAAAATAACTAGTAACACAAACCTGATAAAATCAACTAACTATCCCATGGATTCAACCAACAGTTATATACAAACTGAGGGAATCTTTATTAAAAACAACAACTAACTGAAACCATTAACTCCACTCCCAGATAATAGAGCATTGAATTAAGATTTGAATTATTCAACCTATAACTGAAAAGGAAAGAGAAATCCTATCAAAAATAGAACTCTGCCAAAATAGTTTTGTATGTAAACAGACAATCCACTTGTCAAAATTCCATAGATAAAGGAGACCTCTTCTTCAACGTTTTATTAAAATGGTCATAATAACACATGTCTAATCTTCATTAAGTACCTCTGATCAACGATCACCACGTTCAACTTAACCCAGAGCTTCCCCTGCTTTGGTGTCCAGTCATCCCTTTTGCTACAGGTTCACTCTACAACTGTTGCGCTATGGTTTCTTTTGAGCTGCAAACAAGTTAATTCCACAAAACATGTACACGAGGATAACTATCACAATTAACTCATAGCATTCCATCAATATTTCATGCATTCATTCATATAAACCATATAATACTATTATATTATAATCATAATTTCATCATCATAATTAAGGTTTAAGTCCGCATAATGGATGTTAAATGATAGAGTAGTATAGAAACATTGTCTGAAGAATATGTTTAAAAGTATCTTAAAATAGGTATAAAAACAACAAAAACTAAGCCATTTTTTAGACCTATCACCCACCAAAAAATATTTTATTTTTTTGAATCACTCTATAATTCACTACTTAAAAACGACATTGTCTACCAATTTGCACAAATTTATTATGGATATTAATTTTTTCCCCACAAAGCTATCAATCTTCATGAAAATTAATGCACTTCACTAGGATTTCTCAAGATTTTATAAAAATCTTCAAGGGCCTTTTCTTAAAGATTGGGAATAGGGGTGTTTAGGAATACCATTTAGTAATTTTCTATCTCATGAGGGTCATATTCTCCTTAGCTAGACCCCTAGGATGGCCAATTGAACAACTTAATAACAAAGATATAGCAACACAAAAATATGCAATGAACCTAAGATGTTGTGATGCTATAAAAATGTTGTTATAATAATCTCATCTGAATGCTCTTAATAACCTTTATATATTCCTCCTTAATATCAAATGAATGAATATTCTTAAATACCACATTACATAAAGGACACTCTAAGCAAAATGGACTTGTGAAAAGGGCATATTATACAATTTAAATGAAATATTAAGTTTATTGATTTAAAAAGTCACATTATATACAAGATTTTTGAAAGTTCAAAACAACTAATTTACCCACTAAAAAGCATGTCACCTCTTAAATTACAAATTGAAATACCACATTAGTAATGATGATGGATGCTTGATAAGAGAACAAACATCACAAAGTTGTTTGTTAATTTAGTAATCCTCTTTAGTAATCCTTTTTGACCACTAGATTACCAAACACCTCATTGAGTGTACTTTTAAGTACAAGATAAGGGGTTTGACCCCTAAAATAACAAACAATTCACCACTATTTCATTTATAAACATAGTTGATACTACATAACTTTTTTTATTTATATAAGAGAATTGGTAGCCTAATGATCTTGAACCATCTTAATAGGGGTTCAAATCACAATAGTGTGGGTCATTATAACTTATGCTAACACAAGTGCCACTTGCCATATGAGAGACAAATCAAGTTTGAACTTACTATCACTATCAATATTTTTCAAGCATAACCATCCAATCTCTACATAAGAACTAATCTATATAACTTTGAAAAGCCTTTTTAACTTCAACATAAAAAAAACTTCGTATGAACATACAATTAAATTTTTACTCCACATTGAAAAGCCAAAATATCTCTCATTATCCAAAGACATGTTCCCAATAAATTAATTTCAATAGCATTAAACACATCAACTAAAAATAAAGACAAACCACAAGCAATGACCAAATTCGAAAACTTGGAGCCTTAAATCATGATAATATTATTTAACATTAATTACAACGGTCCAATAAGAAAGCCCCTAGATTTAGCTAACCCTAACTAAAGATTGATTAGAAGAGAAGCCAGCCTATCATTTAGTATAACTTCCCACCAGGATCGTAGAGAGAGCTAATTAATGTACAATTATGGTTTTATCAGCCATTACACATTAACTTCCCGCCAATCTAAACCCATTAATGGTGTTAGGTATATCAACTACTGATAAAACGGTAGAAACCCTAATAAAACTACCATTCATTCTTTTCGAAGTACAAATAACTATAACTGATGTGTTGGGAACCTAAGACTGTACATATTAAATAAATGGTATTTAATTTAAAGTACAAAACATCTGCATGCTGGGGCATGTGTACTCCTTGATACCTGTGAACCCAAATTGTGCTTAATGCAATTAGAAGTAAGTGGAAAAAGTTTGGTTTTGTATTGGTTGAATTCAAATCCATGTAGGATAATACTGTCTGTAAGAATTTTTAATGTGATTAATATCATTGTGCCTGGTGCATTGTTGGGGGTGAAAGCAGAATCTTTTGTGCTATCTGTGCTTGAATATGAGAAGATTTTCTGCTAAAGTTGAAGGGTGTAATACACCCATTAAAGGTTGATACAGCCATTAAAGCGGTCAATTTATTCATATTCATGATTTTAATGTGGGGTTGATACACCCATTAAAGTTTTGTTTAAATACTCGGGCTTATCAAGCTATAGGCACTTCTGTTCATGTACTCGGTCTTTATATATACAAGTATGATGATGTTTAGTACAATGTGTAAGTTGGTTCTGATAGCAGGGTATGCTGTCAAGCAGGTGGGAGCCTGGTAGTTATTTGTATTAATTAGGAGATTTTAGTGAGCGATATAACTGGAACTGTCTAGATGGAAAGCGGGTAACAGCAAGGTGAAATCATGCACAGCCTGTTTTGTATCTGAGCTATTTGGGAGCATTGATCATGTTAGGATGTCCTGCCACAAGTCCTACTCCAGAGTTTACTTCGCTTCTACCCAATTAGTGAACCAGAAGAAAAGATCATTTGATGAAGTGCATGCCATTCAAAGGCAAAATTGATTTCCTTTCCATGCAATCCATGGCAAGTTTGCCCAAGGTCCCCAAAATTGAGAAAGTTGATGACGACTCTGCTAAGAATTACTGGTCTGATGAGGCCAAATCCATGGAAGATGGCAGGTCAAGGGAAATAGAGTTGTGTTGTGAGCCTTTGCCAAAAGGTTGGGAACAATGTCTGGATCTTAAGGTATACCGAATTATCCTTTGTCCTATTTTGGGTTTTATGTTGGTGGTCTGGATCTCTGATAACATAAAAGGTAGATGAATGTTTGTGTCTGGGTGAAAATTTGGGCTTTTTAGTGGCACATTGTTATTTGAAAGGTAGGATTGAAAGAAAAAAGATATAATTTTGTTGAATTCAGAGTGTTATATGGCTGCTAATATGATCTTTAGTGATATTATAAACTGTTTTAAAGGAATCCACTTAGAAATTGGTATCAAGGTAGGTCAAATTGTGTAAGCTTGTACATCCCAGACAATCTTCTGTACAAAATGCTTTATTGTGTGCAAGTGCAGTTTAAGTCAAGTTCTTCTCCTTTCTGATTTTCAACTCAGGACTGATGCTATGAGTACCACTTGTGGCTATTGGAAAAAACTGCTTATCGATGGATTTGTAGGACTCTGGAACTAAGAAATATGATTGATGGATTTATTCTAACTTTTTAGGCTTCAACTTAGGCTTGATGGTTTGAGTAAATTTGCAGCTTCTAGAAAAACTGCTAACAGAATGCAATAATATTCTTTACAGTTTTAGTGGTAGGGTTATGGCGAAGAAGCATGTAGGAAGTTTCTTCATTTTTCAGGCTTCAAGTTAGGACCTGGGACTGATAATATGAGTGACTATGTAGTTGCTACAAGAGCTTGCATACAAATTACCACATAGGTGAATGGTATTGAAGGAAAGGCGATTATGCTGGAAGAAACAGGGGAATAAACATACTCCAGGGTTAACAGCATAAAGTTTCCACAGTTCATGATCATCAAGTGCTAGTTGTTTCTGGATTGAAACTGTGTAAATTTTTTATATCAACGTGTCGGATTATACTCCATAATCCATCATCAGGATGATATGCAAGCAGAAAGAGAAAAGAATGACAATATCATTCTGATGATAGATCATGGAGTATGATCCGAAATGTTGATATAAAAAATTTACACAGTTTCAATCCAGAAACAACTAGCACTTGATACTCCAGGGTTGCACTCTTCAAATTAAGGTTTATAAAATGTGTAAATTTACTATAAATTAATGTCTGCCATTTGAAAATTACAAAAGCTTAGCTCTTCTGGAAATGCCACTTGAACTGTTAGGAAAGAGCGCTATAAGAACTTTTTAGCACCATCTGGACTTGATGCCACAGATATTGAAAATTTTGTAGCACTGATCAGGCAGATTATAATGCCGTTTTTTAAAAGAACCCACTTGTAGAATTTTTATAGATGTGTAATTATCCAGTTTCATGATTTTGCAGACAGGGGAGTTGTACTACATTGATAGGAGCTGTAGGAAAAGAACAAACAGAGATCCTCGTCCCATTCTGAAGGAGGTTGAGAAAGACATACATGCTCTGATATCTTCTGTTTGTGGCAATGCAGAAGCTAAGGATTCGGACTCGAGTTTGTCTACTCATAGTAGTAATACAAGCTCTGACATACCTATTTTAAACAATGGTTTTGGATTTAAAAAGCCTGTTGAGGGCAATGGCAAGCTGGTAATTCTGAAAGGATGCAGAAAATGCCTGTCATATATCTTAATACCGAGAGGAATTAAGAAGTGTCCTTCATGTAAAGCTTTTCTGTTCAACGTATGATAGACTCATTAGAAGACGCCAGCTTAAGAAGTTATTTTTCTGTAAGATGCAAGATAGAATGCAAAGAACTGAACAAAATCGAGTAATGTGCTGTGCAAATTTTCAGTTTGAGTTCCAGGAGAAAACATAAAATATTGGAAAGCTGAATAACTGGTCTCAGTTGGTTTTGGCAAGGTGCTTCATTCATTGTACAGTGAAACAGCAAATCTAAACATTATATATCATCTAACAACCATTTTGATTTTGGATCAGGCTAAAATTTCTTCATTGGTGCTCTATTAGACCTCCTTAAATTTTTGTGGGGGTTAGTTCAGATTGATTTAATGACTGCTCTCAGTTGATTTTGACAAGTTGTCTCTAACTGTACAATGACACGAACATTATCTTACACAACTGCAAATTTTGGAATGCCTGAGAAGCCTTATATTCCATCTGACATCGATTTTGATCCTGGGTTAGGCTAAATTTTCATAATGGACGCTTTATTAGATCTTTTAAATAAATAAATTATTTGACATTTTTCAACTGTTACATTTCTTCACACATTTATTGGCCTATTTTTTAAATTATAAATATTTATTCATCTATAATTTAAATTATATTTAGACAAATTTTTCACCTATCACAAAAACTATTCTTTAAATATTTTTTCGTAAACTATTTCTTTGTTTTTCTTGAAAACTTTTTAAACTGTTAACTTTTATTTCTTATAAGCTTCACAACATGAATGATCATTATTGTATGTTTTTAAGATTCTTGTGTTTTAAGTTCAAAATTTATCCTTTTCAAGGAGTGAGTATGGAGTGAGTATGGGACTATTGCAGTCTTTTTATGAGCATTTGAAGTATATCTCATGTGATGCTCTTTTCCATTAGAATTGCTCGAGAGAATTTGATTTTGATTAAGAAAGTAAAAACTGATTTTGAAGGGGCTCTGAAATCTTTTGTATAAAGTAGAGAAACAACAAAAGCAATGTCAAAACACAACAAATTGTTCGCAACAAACCTTTTAAACATTCAACAACAAAGACAACTTAAATTGTCAAACATTTAAAGAGAATGCAAGAAAAAATCCCATTTACATTTGCTTGAGAATTTCAGCAGCCTCCAATTCTTGTTGGTAGAAATTCTCATGTAACTTGACAAAGTCTACAAGGTCCGTTTTCTCCTCTTTGAAAGTTTTCTTTTTGTTGGCCCTCATGGAAGGTTTTCTCCTCTTTGAAAGTTTTCTTTTTGTTGGCCCTCATGGAAGCCCTTTAGCTTGTTTGTAAGGATTTTGATATCTACAACATTGTTTTGAATGATATATTTACTAATTTGAACTACATACTTAGAGATTATCTTTGATGGCCATGAGTTCCTTTTCAAGATTGATTAGTTTAATAGAGTGCAAGTGTTTCTAGTTTTCCCACTCGATCGACTTCACCATATTTTTGTTTTTTCAAAATAGATAATTTTTTCTCAATTTTGTTTCTTGGGATAATTTCCCAACCTTGAATAATATTAGTTTCATCCTCCCCATGCATCTAAGTTTGACAATCAATTTTCTTATGAATAGTTACCAACTTAATATTAAGAAAATTGATTTCAACAAAATACTATTTAGTAATAATGTATTAGGAAGTTACAACTTCCTTCGTTGTGCTCAATATGTTGGAAAAATCCTCTTGAAGAGGCATTAGCCACAGAAATAGAGAAATAAACTAGGGATATTAGGGGTGGGGTTCAAAATCCCAAGGAAGGAAACCCCTTGAGAGAACTTGTTATGAAATATATTAATCATTGTTTTTTAATACCTATCTTTTTTTTAATAATTTTTTTAAAGTTAATTATTTTGTCAATGTTGTTCTTGGTGGGTTTTACTTTTGAGTGAGGGTAAAAGATGAGTTGTGAAGGGTTTCAATTTTTTATACAATACATAAAATATATGTCAATTAAGCCTATCAAATAATGAAGAGACAACACAACAAAACAACCAATACTCATTGCTACACCCAAAAAGGATAGGAATTAACCGGTAATGTGTTTTGAGAGAAAATATACTTTTATCTTTTATCAATATAAATTTTAATTCTATTGCCTCTTATATATTGGTAATAGTATTTAATGGTTGATAGGTATTTATTTTTCAGTCTTTTAACAGTCTCTCTTGTAAGGTTTGGTTGAAAAGCCAACCCAAAATGCAATGAATGAAAGAAAAAAAAGCTAGAAATTAGAAATGAAATAGAATGCATTGTATTCTATTCAATGAGAATTCAAAGCATACAATAAAAAATGAGATATGTGATATTAAAAAATGTTTTGCTTATATAGGTAAGGTGAGAGATAGGATTAGACAAGATCATGACAAGTGCATTAATCTTATGACATGAGACAACAAATATTAAATGACCTAAGACACAAGATGTAAATGACGTAGGATAAGATAAAATCTAATGAAAACTAAGACTTCTAGAAAGATTTCCAAGACTTAAGTAAATATGTGAATATCATGTATTAAGTGAATTAGTTAGGTAGAAAACTTTATTCACATCAACACCCCCCTTTAAGTGCAACTTAGGGAGGAACCAACCAATGCAAGATGCAAAAGATAGGTCCCAACAATAAAGTCTGATGAGGTACCCATGTACAAAAATCTCAAATATGATGTATTGGTAAAAAAACTTCCCCCTTATGAGAGGATGAAAAAAGAAGGATTAATTCCACCCCCGTCCCCCGCCCCTCCTGCTCCAGAAGAGATGTCCTGCACCCCCAAGAGAGATCGAAGATGAACATACTTGCTACCAATGAAGGGTTTAGTGAAAATATATGCAACCAACTCTACTATAGGATAATAGCACAAATCAATCAGCTCCTTGAGAAAACAAATATGGATTTTGATGTGTTTGGTCCAATGATGATGAATTGGGTTCTTTATGGTTTGTATGTGTTGGAAGAATAAGAAGTTTTTCATTGACTTGTTTGTTGGCAACATGAGCATGGAGTATGAGCATAAGTTGTGTAGTATGCAATTCAGTGTTGTCATTGATGTCAACATTGTATTCTGGTATGAAGATCATCGTGCAAATCAGGTTGTCCAACTTGAGCATGTTTTGAGATGGTAATCCAATGGGAATTTGCAAGAAGGTTTGATACGGTGAATGCAGTTGATATGAAAATTGACTAAGTGTCAATATAGGCATTTATGTGTACAAGGCATCCAGTTATTGGGTTCTCATTGGTCCATTGTATAAGATATTGCTTTATGCTTTTGATATAATTTCCTTGGTTGTTAGAGAAGCTTATATCTAGAGTTTCATATTATTTTGGCTTCTAGTGAAGAAGTTATGAGTAAAAGAAGTTCGATGATCTGGAAATAGCAAAGGTTTCTAGTTCAGTGTACATGTTTTGGTGAATCTACACTTCCCTGTAGATTGGAATCTGGCTTTGTAGATTTGTAGGAATATTGACAAGTGTCAATGACACCTATATTCCAAGAGGCATAGAGTTTGGAGGTTTGTGTGTCATTTTTTGGATGAATAGTTGGCGAATTCTATTATTAGGTCATTACTGTTGCTGACCTAATAAGTTTTGTGTATTACAGAGTTTGAATATGTATTGATCCATTATGTGGGAGCTATTATAGATCCATGCTGATCTATTTTGATTTGTTATGAATTTTGGATCTTGGTACGAAACGTGTATGTATGTATGTTGAGCCGACAAGGCATAATTGGTATGATACATCTAATTAGGTCGACCTAATTTGATGTTGTAGGTGTTTCTAGATGTAGCTAATATATATGATTAGGTCAACCTAATTTGATGTTGTAGGTGTTTGTGGATGTAGCCAATATATATGTAAGTTCTTTTTCGGTATTTTGGAGATGGTGAAGTGATATGATGTACAGTTGATGCGAATTGTGTGAATATAAAGTGAATGTAGAGAAGATCAGAGTGTTAGTGCAAATCAATATGAAGTGTGTAAAGTTTGTATTTTGAGCTTCAACAAAACTATAATTCATGCATATGCTAGATGCAATTGTAGCAGTTCAAATCTTGGTTGTCTGCTACCACTCTTTTCTTCTTTCAATGGGCAGTGAGTCCACTTGGACAGTGAGTCCACCTATAGTGAGTACTTTTATAATATACTATAACTAATTATAATATATTGTGAGCTAATCCTCATTGTGGTTTTTCCCATTTTTGGTTTTCCATGTAAAAATCTGGTGTTTATGTGTTATGTGCTTTGATGGTTGTTTTAATACATTCCTTTCCTGCTACAAATTGAATATGCTATGTGGAATGAATGTTTAAATGTTTAAGTGGTTTCAAAGAATAATGATTCACTTCCCCTCTCAATATTACAAGTGTTCAACAATTGGTATCAAAGCTTGGTTCCTTGGAAGGAGTTTAATTGCTTGGGGAAGATCTTGGAGGTTGAACACATGGCTGTTAGAAGTTTTCCTACTCTGGAAGAGATACATACTATTGGTTTTACAAAAGAAGAGTGCATGGTTGACATGAATGGAGAACTCAAAATAGCTCTTGAAGATTTGGAAAGAATTGAAGGTGAAAACTAAGATCTGAAAGAAAATGTCAAAGAAGTAGATGAATGTATCAGAAAATTAAGAGAGAAAACCAAAAAGTTTAGAGAAAGACATAAGGAAAATAATGAGCAGCTAAAGCAAGCAAATGAAACAATTACCAATCTGAAGGTACAAGTTGAAGAAGGAAAAAGAATTGAAGAATTTATGAATGCAAAGGTGAAAAGAAAATATGAGGAATGCTCAAAACTTGAAGAATAAATTGTGACCTTGAGATCAAATCTGGAAAAAAAAAGAGACATGAAGACAAATTCAAGATGAGTTCTACAAATCTTGATGAAATGATTACAAATCAAAAAGGATCTAAAGATAAAAGTGGATTAGGGTTTGAGATAGGAGAGAGCTCAAAGACAGATCAAACTCCAAATCAGCCTAAAAAGAAGACTGAAGACAAGAAGAGCAATGGAAAGCAAGTCCAAAATAAAAAGAGAGACTTCAAAAGACCACATATGAGACAACCAAATGCATAGAGGTACCCATCTTTTAATGGATTTTTTAATTCTTACAATAAATTTAGACATAAGGCTATGGAATGTAGAAGTAGAATGAATCTGAATATTTCATCTCTTCCTGATCAGTGCTTTACATGTAAGAGGTTTGGTCATAAGGCTAGTGAATGCATAAATCATAGCTATAACAATGGTAGAATGGTTCAATATTTCAATGGCTATTGTTATGCATGCAATGTATTTGGGCATGTAAAGCTAATCAATGTAGATCTAGAATGAATGGAAGTAAACCTGTTCAAAAGAATGTCATATGTTACAATTGTAGTAGACCTGAACATATTTGTAAGTTTTGTAGAAGCAAGAAAGGGAAGAAGAAAATTTTGAATGATCTAGTGAAAAAGGTTGATTCAATAGAGATGAAGAAAGAGATGGATAAGATTTGGATAAAGAAAGAAGATAGTGAGACTAAGCCTAAGTTTGTACTAGCATCTGGTGCAGATGTTTCTTCTAGAAACTAAGAAGAGAGCTTTGTCTTAGGGGGAGCATTAAAAGAAGATTCTTTATCCCCTACCAAAGAAATGGTGCTGATGTTTCAACACATGGATATGAGGTGTGAATAAATGTGCTTGATCTATTGAAGAAGATCTTGGTAGAAAATACCACGATGTGAAAATTTGTGGATCATTTGAAGTTGACTATGCATATGGTTAGGGTTTAACAACTTTATCAATGGAAGCATTCAATATAGAATTAGGTCAATTTTAAAAAGGTTATAAGTGATTTTTCTTGATCAAAAATCATTTGCAAACAATCATTTGAGAAGAGCAAAACAAACAAAGAGCGAAGTGGAGTAATCAAAGTGATTGAGATTTGGCATGAGCAAAACCCTAGCCAAAAAGCATTTTAAAAGGTATTTGCAGTTCCCATTTTCCCTAAGTCCTCAAAAGAACTTTCAATTTACTCAAATATGTATACACCACAAGTGGTAGAGGTTATAGAGATCCTCACCCTAAATTCAAATGACATCCCAAAAAATCGTTAGTGGATGATACAAATGGTGCATTTTCACATATTTCATATGGAATTTTGCACACAAAATACATTAGGGAATATATTCTTGTTAAATTGGAAGAATATAATCATACAAAATTGAGTGATGTATGGTACAAAGAGCTCACCGGAGATGATTTTGAGTTGAAATCAAAATTTGAGGTTTTGGTAGAGAAGAAACTTGATGTCTAGGCCAAGTTAACTATCCTTTGCTATATGGATATGAGTGGGTGAGATACACCCTAAGCTGCATTTAGGATAAGTTCCTCTGGTTGGATATTCCACATCTGATAAACAAGGAGGCTATTAGGGCTGTTACAGGATTGTGCTCAACCATACATGTTTTGGTGCTTAAGTCATTAAAGAATGAGGTTTTCATGGAGCTAATTGGTGTAACGTATGACAAGAGAGCCTTGACCATCAAAAACATCAAAAATCTTGTGGTCATTTATGCCACGATAATGATCAATTATAAGATCTACTTCTCTAACGTAGAGAATTCAGTTTCAGCCACCACGATTAACACAACATATGAAATGGTGGTGAATGGTGCGAACTTTGATTTTTGTGAGCTGTTGAGAGCATCAATGATGGATAATTTACAAAAGACAAAGGATTCTAGTTATCCTTTCAAATATGGGACATTGATCATATGTTTTTTGTTTTACTTCTTATGAGAGCTACTCGGTACAAAGAGTGTTGTATGGTTAAAAGGTAGACTAGTAGCATACCAAATTAGAGACTTTCTAAGAGAAATTGGTGATGCAGAGGCATAAAATGAGGCTGTTTTGGGATTATTTTTAGTTTTCCAAAAGAGAATGAAAGTAAGAGAAAGCATTCCTCACAAGATGACCTGGAAAACAACAAAAATGAAATTACATTCCTGGTGACTAAGGATGAATGCATCATACAGGATGTTGAGCCTAGGATAGTTTGGATCTCAAAAAAATGGGATATGAGATTAGAGAAGGGGAGATAATTTCTCTAGTAGACTATGTGCTAAGTAAGCCAAGAGACACCTCTAAAGAGAGGTACATGGAACTTATGAAGAAAAGTCCATGAAAGTGCACATGGACCAAAGATAGAAACAAATAAGCAAGACTATGGAGAGAATGATTGCACAAGTTGCAGAGATGGCTGGTCTAAAGAAAGAGGACATAGAGAAATCCAAAGGCCTGTCTAATGCTCTAGGAGGATCATCAAGTGTGAGGAGTTATGGTAGAGCAACTACCACTCCTTCGGTTGCCTCAAAGTCCTTTGGGACTAAACCTACCTCATAGGAGAAAATAAAAGAACTTGTAAGACCTCCGGTGAAGGAGAAGACCTCTCTGGTTAAACAACAAAAGAGGTCTAAAAAGGAAAAGGCTACTCCAAAGCACAACAAACTATCCCTACAAGGAGAGTGAAGAAAAAGGCCACAAGGGAGCAGTACTTGGGAGTGAATGTTGAAGATGAAGAAGAAGGACCACAATTGGTCTAGAAAAAGAAGACTGAAGCTTCACAAGGAGAAGCTAGTGCAAAGAAAGTGAGAACAAATATTGTGGACATAGATGAAGAGGAAGAAGTTGAAGAAAAAATAAATCTTTTGTGATGTAGATGAGAGAAAACAAAGCAGAGTTTAGTAAGGAGAAAAAGACACCGAAAGACAAGAAGAAGAAGAAGAAGAAGAAGAAGAAAAAGAATCTGGTAAGGGATCACAAACCCATGAGATTAGATACCTTGTTTAATGAGATTTTGTAGAATGAAATGCTAGAAGAGACTGCTACATTATACACTGATGGTGATGAGGTGGATAAAGCCACCATTGTAGAAGAAATTTTCAAATGCATTGTTGTTTTTGAAGTTAATATGTAGAATATTGAGAAGCAACTGGAAGAAGACTTAAATAATGTATTATCAACTAGAAGGAAATAGGCTATTAAGGAAGAAGCAAAGTTAAAATCTTATTCTTTGAAAAAGATCAGTGCACCTCTCTTTGAAGAGAATAGAGCCACATTGGCTCAATTATACAACAAGGATTTTCAAACAAAGAAAAGGTGACTACCCTCATGAGAAGAGATCAAAATGATCTCAAAAGGCTCTAGAATGAGATAGTGGAGAAGGTTGCAAAGTTAGCTCAGTGATTGGGGATGAACTCAAAGAGCATAGAAGAAATGCATGTTGATATGCCAGCTTCAGATGTGAAAATTGAAGAAGAAGCACAAAATGATGAGGCTCAACAAGAGAATGACATTGAAGAAGGAGATGTGCAGGATAATGTTCTTATGGAAGTGGAAGAAATTGCTAAAGAAAATATTGCAGGAGAAGATAATATTGAAGAAGTTATTGGAGAAGACATTGCAAAGGAAAATACTTCAAAGGAGGATAATACTATAGATCATCAAACACCTCCTCCAGTATTTGAGATAAATGTTGAGAACACTCAAGGAAAACTGGAGAGACAATCATTCCTCTGAATAACAAAGAACAATCTACTAGTGAAGATGTGCTTGAAAGGAGTGATGATCAAAGGTTTGAGGAGAAGAAGAGTGAGGATGCATCCGATGATGTAGAAGAGGACACAAAAACACCAGTTAACACTGGTGATAAGGGAAAGGATTTGAAGGAAAAGGTTGCAAAGGAAGAAGTAAAGACTATTGGCCAATCTTCTAGTTCCTTCAAAGATTTCTTAAAGAATCTATTAAATATACAGTTACAATTACAGCCTGTTGTGTTCACTCAATTATTGCAACTTCCAACGTAGCAGGGGTATGTGGACATGAACAATATTTCACCTCTTCACAAGCTTCAATTGGGTGATGTTTTCCACGCATCTTCTTGGAAAGAAATCATTGAGACACATCAAAAGAGTGGAGAAATGATTGATGAGGTAGTAAAGATTCTACAAGAGGCCATGTACCCGATGTAAGTATTGAAAATTCTCTATCTGGTATGGACAATTTGAATTTTTTTCATGATTCTTTTAAGGAGTATGCTAGCAGATTGAAAGGGAAGTTAGAGAAAGAATTAGAGAAAATGATGAATTTCATAAGCTAATGGATGTAATGGAGAAGTGTGCCAGTGCACACAATAATTTTTTGGAAAATCTCAAAGGTGTACAGGCTTGTGTGGCAGAAGCCAAAGTTTTATTGCAGTTTTGTATGAAGTGGCCAGGATCCACAAAAAGCATAAAAGATGAGATGGACTCTATCGAGTCCCAAATTGACAAAGCTTCCAATGCCTATGATCCAACGCAAGATCTGGATGGAAGCACAAGGTCTGTAATAGAGAAATTGCATGACAAGTACTTCCAATTGCAAGCTTAGAAAGAAAAGATCATAATGCAGTTTGGTAATCTTAAGGATTTGGTGAACACAAAGTTCATATCTATTTTTAGTGCCTTGTTGAGTGTGAACAAAAATTTAAAGCTAAATTTGGTACCCAACACTCTGGACAAGTGACCTTTAACTTATGATTAGGTAGGGAAAATAATGGACCAATTTTATTAGGTGGGTAATGTTTTCTTTAGCTTTAGGATTTTCTTGGCCTAGGGGGGCTTTCCTTGAAGTGTTATTTTAAAGGAAAACATTGGGAAAGGAAATAAAACTTAAAATAAATGATACTTGTTATCAAATCTGAATATGCATCGTTGTTGATAAATCAACTCAACTATTTAGTGATATCATGTGAATTGATTTTAAGGTGTGGGATCTTTCTATCTAAAGCCAAATCTCTAGATGAAGGGCTATTTCCCCATTTGAAATAACTTTGGAGAACTAAAAACAATCCTAATCCTACTTGAATTTCACTAATGAAAAAGGTAGAGAAATAACTTAAGATGAAAGTGTGGTGATGCACCAAAAGTAGATAGAACTTTTAACCTATTCTAAAAGAACAAAAGGTTACTACAAAAGACTGATTATTCCCTGCATACAATCTCCAATTTCACTAGAATTTAAATAAATATTTTTTATGAAGGAAAATAAGTTCAATCACATCAATAGTAGGGTCACCAAGACCACAACTATTCATGGATGAATTGTTGAAAATACAACTTGCAACTTGCAAATGGGTGATTTTGTTTTTGTATAAAGGTATAAGGGTTGGAAAGAAATATGAGGGACAAAAATATTATCCACAAATAAAGACCAAAAAATAGGTCGATAATACACAATATACAAAAGAACATAGAAAGGTCAAAACTCATTTTTATTGCAAATCTAGGTCCACAACTATTACATGTCTCTTGTTGTTACATAACTTCTCTTGCCAAATTTGAACAATATTTTTTGTCTTCAAGCCATACATCTATATATAAATACAAGAAATCATGAAGATACTTTAGGAGGCATCCCTTTTTCGAGGAATACATATTAATATCCTTTTGGATGTTGGAGGATATGTTTCCTAGAAATTTCCTCCTACAAACTCTTGAACAAATTGATTATGAACTATCCTTTTTTATTTAGTAGATTCCAAGGTGGTTACATGAAAAGTCCTTTAAAATTGTCCATACCTTTTAAATTATCCAAGCTATCACTAATGCACATCAATTGTTCTTGCATGGACATAGGGCATGTATAAAACTTCATGCAATTGCCTTGTTTCCTATAGGAAAAGATCTTATCCACTATGAAACAAAAATATCTATTAAATTCTCCTTAGAGGACTTGGAAATGACCATGTTATCTCTTTCATTCATGTCTCTCCCATGTTGCATCATTCATGGTATGCCTGATAGATGATTTTTCATGCCTCAAAACCCCTAGTTAGGTCTCCTTTCCTTACATGGACCTTAACACCCATGTCTATATTTTTGAAATAGTTTGAAATTCATTTCATATTGGCTCTTATTCTATTTTGAAGGTAACAAAATAGCTTTTACATCATGATTTCCACCCATTAGGTATTAGGAACCCTGCTATTTTAGACTATAAGGCCACTATTTAAGACCTGCATAAGGTTTGCCCCTATAGTCATCCTTGGCCATGTAAGGTTTGTGATAAATTTTCATGTAGGATTTCCTTTTCCATAGTCTTCCAACCTTTTTCATTGATATCACTATTTGTAACAACTGACATAAGTTTCCATGTATATGTAGGCTTCTATATAACATTTAGCAAGCATTGCATGCTTAGGCCTAATCATCTATAAACCACCTATTGACACTGAATACCACTTTAATTTACTAGAAACTTGTGTTGGCACCTTGAAATTTGCTTCATTTTTAGTACAAAATCAAATTTATTTGGTGACCGAACCTTGTTTCTAGACCTCATGTTAATAGACTGACCTAAAAATTTTAATAGTAAAATCTTGAAATCTGCAGCTCACCTTCAAAATTTGGTTGGAAGAAAGTTTTGATAATTAAACTGAAAGGCTCCCTATAGTCTCATGTAGTATGTCAACATGATCCATGTACACAATAACATGTCCTTAAATCTGTTAGGAAATAATGCATTCAACCCACAATCTTAATCCATTTCCTACATAACCCCAAGAGAGAAAAGCATGCTTTTAAGTAAATATAATGCATAGATCAAATAGACAAGACACAAGATAACACAAGATATACCCTGAGAAAATACTCAAGAGGGAAAATCCCCACCCTCCAAAAGAATCCATGTACTCCATCCATTAATCAACAATAAAGAAATACAAGAGTTACAATGAATACCTCTAAAGCATTAAGCCTCTCGATGCATCCTCATGTGTCCAAGCATGAATCCACACATCCCATGCCATGCTTCACAAATGTACTCCTCAGAAAGAATCAATAATTACAACCCACTCACCCAACCAACCTTAACCACTAAACATGTGCTTGCTTTTATAGATTCAAGCTCACACAAATACAACCATGTGAATACAAAATCACTAATCCCTTATTTAATATTGTGTACTAAGTTTTCATTTTTAAAATATTTTTCCAATATTAAATTATTATCAAATGTCTCCCACACATTAATTAATAATACAATGTTACAATACAACATAAAGTGGTCCCCAAATAATTACCTAGTGTGATTAACCACACCACTTAGGTGCATCACAACTAAATAATTATTTAATTATTTATTATAATATAACTTTTTATGCAATGGTGTACAACACCATATCCCAACATTATCCCAACTATTGTATAAATTGCATAAGGGATCAATACATGAAATACATCATCATAGCCATATATGAAACCACATGAATATGTAACATGCTCTCATGCTCCATCAAGATACCTACAATAAGAACAAATTAATCACCATCTCAAGAAAAAAATCCTCTCATCCTCCAATGTGCCACCAATGGAAGAAAATGAACATGGCAAGGTGAAGATACACCAATCTAAGAACACACACATAAAATCCAAGTGATAACAAAGGCTCTAACCAAGTTGTTTTCAAGTAAAAACCCACATGATTAGAAATAGCATCCACAACACATGCTAATACATCCAACCATCCATACCTCTAAGGTATCGATAACATTAGTAAACTCATGCCAAGAACATATACAAGTTACAAAACATAAACTGCAATCACAAGCTCCCTGTATCAAACCTGTCAATGAAGAACATACATATATAGGAACTCTATAAGACACCCACTTGGATCTCCTTAAATAATAACAACATAAAACTTGTTTCTTCCTATATGTATTGACAATCTCAGGCTTGAATAAAAAATTTAAACTAACAAAAAAGTGGAATATAGAGGATTCAAAATTAATGTTTAATTCAAGAATGATTATCGACATCGAATGGGGTCAGATTCAAAATATATAGACATGTAGTCTCGAATCTCACAGAGATTGATACATTCAGTTGCAACAGATACTGTTTGCATGAATTATAATTGTTTGCCCAAGATTGTGATGAAGATCCATAGTGATGAATTGGTGACACCGAATGATGGTAGAACTGGCACGAGTTTGAATGAAATGATACCACTGAATGATGGTAGAACTAGTGCCAGCCTGAGTGAAACGATGCCCCGTGTGCCTTAAGACTGACACTGATCTCATTGATTGCTTCGCTGCTGACCTAGGCACGGTTGTTATTCTTCTGAAGGCCGCTAATGAACGCTGGTAATCACGTCTTGATGATCGCTGACCAGAGCCATAGGCTTTGCTTGGACGATGATGTGCATAAACTTGCCTCAATGTGATAATCGCTACCCCCTGTAAATTAAAATCGATTGGTGGGCATTGGAGAATATAGATGGAAAGATAGCATGAGTACTCTTAGGTTTGTAGCTACGCACACACCTGAGTGTTTAAGCCAGAGCAACTTCACCCCCTGCATTTAACAAGACCATTTGCCCAATATTTGTGATGAGAAACAATGAAATTAGACTCCTATAATTATTAATATAATCCACCAACATAAAGGATATCGTCCAGAAACTCAAACAAATAGAAATAAAATTTAAATTTATCTTGGTGCCTCAAATGAGTCGGCCCACATAATTTAATTATTTTATTATTATTTTAATAGTGTTCAAAAACACTTTTTGTCTTTAAGTCGGCCTGGGCTCATTTCAAGTGTGAGACATTACAAACTTCCACTACACATGTAATTTCAAAGCATATCAAGTATACTAATCAATACTATATCAAGGTATGATAAATGATCAACAATGAAGAACCAAGAACAATAACAATGATCCACACATGCAACCCAATAGCTAAATAATCTCTCACAACATGTTGCCACCGTCATGCCAAATCATATGAACATGAACCTCCAAGAAGGAACCATGAAGAGAGAAAACCTGTAAACCATAACATGTCCTACCAACACACTAAAAGTGCTACATTGTGTCAAATATGATATCCTAACAACCCCAAATGAGAAGCCTCAACAATAGGTTCAAACCAATGTTCAATCTCTTAGATCAAACACAACATATGAATCAATGTATAATACCAACATGGATGTAAGCCTCTCTAACCAAGAAGATCAAACTCAAAATAACCATTCCCAAATTTGAAAATTAGCCCATAAACCATCTCCTAAACTCCTCATCAATGAATGATAACATAAACTCAAATGCACAAGGAGATAACCATACCAAACATCTCTCAAAATGAATCCCCCAGAACTATCCATAGCTCAAGATCCATATCCATGAAAGATAAAGAAACATAAAATCATGCTAAAAAATCCTCAAATGAGTCTCCACAATTAATCACCATGACTCTACTCAATCCCATGAGAAATCAAAGCATGAAACATAACACATTTGAAAGAAATAATGGGAAAATACCTCTCAAATGATAAACTGCCAAGTAGACCAAGAGTGGGGAATGAGAATGCTCCTCCAGGATAACCAATTCATCACGACTCATTCCAAGAAAAATTTCCTCTATCGGTCCATAATGAACTCACACCCATATCCAGGTGAAAGCTCCTCGGTCTTTCCTTCTAAAACCTCTATAGAGTAACTGTCTCAAGCAAATGTATCGACACCAAAAGAGAAATCTAGCATCACCTACATCTCCAAGTATCCATGAGCACTTGTAACTGATCAATACATGTTGAACTCCAAATGCAACATAGCACTATCATGAAGTAATCAAGCAAATTATCATGTACTTAATACAAATAAAACCACCAAGATCAATGCCAAAGCTCCAACCACATAATTAGGAACCTATCATGACAACATGATCTAATCATATCCTCCTAGGAGATCACACGTACCAATGCATACATTCTGGTCTCAAGAGAACCCATATCATGCGAAAAATCTAAGCTAGCACCAAGAGTATATAATGAAATAATAACAAAAACACTCTAAAAAAAGAAACCACATCTCTAATCACATGAAGATAAACATTACCAATGATGCATCCATGTCACTGCCAACAACTCCCACTAAACTGTGATACCAAGCTAAACATGGTATCATGAATACCATCTCCTCCATGAAGATCATCTAGGTCTACACACATAATTGAAATGTTAGTAACATCAAGTGAAACCAAGATCTCTAAACCAAGAAGATACATACAACCGCCATAAATCCATCACAAACCAATCCTACACCGCCAAGTCATCACTATCAAAAGCTCCCACTGAAAGTGTATAATGAATAAAATGCAACCAGTTGTCATGACATCGTGATAAAAAAACATGCTACAAGTCCCAATAACTGACTAATAATGTACTCTAACCATCTATCCTCTTATCCCAAAGTAACATACCAATGCACAAATGACCACAAACAAGGTCAACTAACAAAACCTTTATCAACACTGAACCAATCTCGTGGATATAGACAATCCACACCGAGTCATCCCACTACAAGAAAATGGGTAGTTAATCCACAAACCTACATAGCTTGTGATCAAAACAATGAAGCATGCAAAATCATCATCACATCAATAACTTGTAGACCAAGATATCAAAGAAGATAATCTTGTAGACATCAAGACTCAAACACCAAATCAAAGACAAGTTTGATTTGCCAAACATGTCCATAAATGAGAAATCATAGTCAAGTAACCAAACAAGCATAAAGGAGATAAGAACAACATCCTAATCATGAAACCAAATCTCCACCAAATAACCACACACATGATCATGTCGTGCCAATGCATAAATATACCTGTATAAGGGAAAAATAGGGTACACCCAAATGCATGAACATGTAATTCCCCTGCCACGCAACCCTAGAGGAAGTTGCAATTTACTACTCAAACATACTATTTTTTTTGTTGTTTAAGTACAAATAACATACAAGATCACTATCCATCGCCAACAACCTCTAAGGTTACGAGACTGAGATTACTTAAAACCCAATAAAGAAACATGAATTAAAAACATATCATTTAATTACTTAACAAATTAAATCCTCATACATTCCATACATGATAAAATTACAATCAAGGCATAAAAGATACCACATTATTCCAAAAATATACCTTACAATATGGTTACAACACTCATTCCCCGAATGAGATACTTCCAAAATATAAGGATTACAATTTACAACCTCCACCTCGATACAAAGAGGGGTTATTAAATTACATTAAAACTGAAAGAATAAAGCATGAAGAACTAGATCCCACGAGCTCTCCAACTGGAAATATCGTCCACACGAACAAAAAGCCGACCCAACAAATTAAGGTGCACGTTCCACCCAACCATGTGATACCCGAAGGCTCACCCCTCATGCTAGGAGATAGTAACAAGGATTCAAAGGCAAGACCATCCACCACTAGACATAGGATAACTAACCCCGACACAACCAATCACAGGAACCATACCACCATAAGAATAACAAAAGTACAACTCTAGCATCACTGACATAAGTCACATTGCTTCTAGAAGTAAAAATAGATCGAGTAAGATAAGAAGACCAAATACATAAACCAAACCAACTGTTGTCATAGAAAGAGTGTCATCACACAGCTCATCATGGGATCTCCTCTGGGAATCTTCATAGGCTCCGCCCCCACTATGAGTTGTCCTGGTGGCCTCTACCGAATCTCGACACCCATGCTCACTCATGCAGAATCAAATACCTCTCGTAAAGACAAGATAGATGACCTTGCCATTCCAGGCCTTCCCGTCTCATCCCAAGTCTATACAAGTCCTTGCGTCCATGAGCGAGGCTCAATTATCTTAATTAGTGTGAAATACTACCTAACTTCTAAGTACATTGATTTAGTTATCACTTGATTAAACCACTTCTGAAGGTTTCCCAGTTTACCTCTTTGGGTTATGGCCCCTAACAGAAGCCACTCTTCTACCTGACAACGTACCAAATAAAACCAATCACCAAGGGAATCTCAAGTGCATACCAACACGATAAAACCACTCCAACTCTATGAGGCACACAAAATAAAACTCACTCTAAACACTGGAGACAACAAAAGTCAAAACTCTCTCCAAACACTGGAGGCAACAAAGGTCAAAACCCTCTCCAACACTAGATGCAACAAAGGTCAAAACCCTCTCCAAACACTGGAGGCAACAAAACACATAATTCATTCCTTCCAAAGGAGGCACAAACCATATAAACCACTTTTAATCCAAGGAGACACAAACTATCCCGTTCGCGAAAACCGAGTAAAACAACAGAATACGGCTATACATATTACCCAAAACAAACCCAAGGTTGACTAACACTTTACGACACCCACGAAATTAAAAGAAACCCAATCTGGAAGACTTCAAAACATTTACTCTATTTGCACATCGACACGAATGAGGGAGAATGCATAAAGAAAGACAAATTAATGATTAATCACCTATTTTAGGATTTCCTAAATCCAGTCAATCTCAATTTCCATTACTTGCATTTATCCAATCAAATATACCAAATTCATTTCACGACGTTGAAGTATTTAAACACCAATCATCTACTCTGAGTTTCGCAATTATATTTCATAATCAAAGCAACTTGATAAATTAAATCATTTATCTAAAATAAATCAGTCTTTATTTCAACCTCGAATAAATTAAGCAACTAAATTTTATCTACGCATGAGTACAATTATAAATGAAATATATATGCATAAAAGTATACACTTGGTATATATATTTAAATTTCTAAACTCATTGAAATAAAACAATTTAATTCAACTAAATAATTTATTTAAAAATATATAAAATATACATATATACATTATATATATATAAATATACTCACTAAAGTATATAATATATATACATAAGTATATGTATAATATATATATATAAATAAATTATTATAAAATAAATATATTTAAATATTAAAATAATATTATATATATACATATAACATATATTTATATTATATAAATAATATATAATATATATATTATATATTATATATATAATATATATTATATATATATTATTATATAATATTAAATATTAAATAATATTTAAAAAAAACAATTTTAAATTTTAAATGAAAAAGCGAACCCCAAAAAGGGGCGTGGGCCCCTCCCATATGGGAGTGGCCAGGCTGCCACGCAGCCTCCCCCGTATGGGGGGTGCTGTGTGGGTAGCGCCGCTGCCTGTGGGCAGTGGTGCTGCTTCCACACAATGCCTCCCAAATGGGGGGTGCTGCGTGGGAGCAGCGCCTCCCATACGAGCGGCGTGGGGGCGTGCTGGGCTTCGGCCCTCCCCTCCACTACAAAATATATATATTTTTATAAATTTTTTTATAAATAAATACCACTGTAAAAAAAAATGCCAAACAGGGTGCTACCCCTGTATTTTTTTAAAAAAAGAACAGAAAATTTTTCCCAGAAAACAAAATGAAAAAGAACATATAATATATTTGTAAATATCTATGTGTGTGCATATGCACAGGTATATTTAAAAATATATATACCCATATTTTAATTCCCAGTTTAAATTGTGCAAATGATCAACATAGTTTGCAATAACAGAGATAAATTGCCAAAACAACAAAGGGTTTAAAAAATTTCAGTTTGAATGAAGATTTTCTTTTGGGTTTTCTTTCATATTTTCATTGTGTAATCTTTGTTTTGATTTTCTTCCCTAATTCCAACAACAATTTTGCAAGTTTTGAAATCATTTCAAATGGATTTAAGGAATAAAAGACAACATTTCCAGATTTAAAGCTCATCCAAAATGAAACAAGAAAACAGAAGAAAGCAAATAGGAACCTGGTGTTTTCTCCCCAAGCTTGAAGACTCCAACAATGGTGATTCCAATCTCCTCTTCAACTCCAAATTCAGCCACAACAAAACAAACTCTCCACCAAAATCCAAGATTGAAAAACAAATGAATTTTCATTTCTTTACATAGAGCTTTCCCCAAATTTGGTCAAACCCCTAAAATATCCCACCCACTAAATTTATTGAGCTTTTGGAGGATATTTTCTATTTTTAAATTTTTAAAACAATTTACTTTCAAAGAATGATATTTCAAAATTTCATAATTCCATTTAAAAACCAAAAATCTCAAAGTTGCAAGAATATGTTTTATTCAAAAACTCAAAAAGTGAAATATAATCCACATTTCTATTTTATCAACATTTAACTTAAATATCTAATGTGATATCCATTTCCATTATAAATTTAAATCTAAATATACAATCATGGCAAAATAACTATTTCATTTAATTTTATGACCATTGGCCTAGTTAACCAATAAACTAAAAAAAATGATTTTATTAATTAAATAAAGATAATCAATGAAATAAATTACATTTCAACATTGAAACTGGATATGTTAAATCATCATTTTAACCATACCCACCATTTAATGACCTTTAAAATAAGAAAATGAAATAGCTAACTAGGGAGGAAAGAACCAAATCAAAACCGCCAAACCCGGCGACAAACTATGACTAGGGTGACGACTTGGCACAGAAAACCTAGCTACTATCTCCCAATCGATAACCGTTGGTCAATGGACACAATCAAACCTGTGAAGTTAGGTGGAGTCGATGTCCTGTACCTGTCAACTTGCGAACAAAGAGAATATCGAACATGCATACATATGATATAATAAAACACACCGTGAAGGGGGAAATATCGGAATCGTAGGGCGCTCGCAAGCGAGTGATACAATCCTGTCTCCTTCACCAATACACTCATCATAGACTGACAGTTCCATCATAAACAAATATCTCATGCAATAACATGTTACAATAACTAATCATCCTTACACCAATTTAAAACATGTCAAATAAAGCATCAGATAAGATACATTGCATCACACCAATAAACTATCTCAGATATAATTATCTATCAAATTGCACACACATGATGCAGCATCTCAATAACCAAAAAGCACATCAAAGCAAACAAGGACACACTGTCCAGCCAGAATGCAAAACGAAGGGCTATTACAGAACAAGAGGATCTACCACTAATTTTTCTAAGGCCCTAAACTCTCAAATTATGTAAAATAAGATGCAAATAACAATAAAAAACTAACCCTAACTGTTATAGAAACTATGGGGGATGTTTTTAGAGCTTAAAAAGTTATGTACCTGGCCAAAAGGTTGCTATTTTTGAGCTATAGAGGACTCATTCTCCTTCAGTGGCGAATGTGTCCTTTTAGGGTTTCAAAAAAATGACTTTAGGGTCATGTTCCTTGATGTTTTTACTCTTAAATTCCCTGTTATCAAGTTCTAGAAGTTGATATGCAATTCTATAGAGCTCTTTCCGTGATCTTGCACTTTGAATGACAACTTTAGCAACTTTGCAACTTTGACAATTTTGCTCCAAATCTTGCTCTTCAACCTATAAATCTACAATCACACACTCAAGGGCAGAAAAACTTGTTTTTTAGTGAGTGGGGGTTTTCCTCTGTCAAACCCCTAGTAAGTAATGAAACCAATTGATGAAATGAATGAAATGAAGCATGAAGCATGAAATATACAAATGATGTCACCTTGGATGATGTCTTGTGAAAAAAATCTGCAAACTAACATGTAGTGGCCATAAAGAATGTAGATCTAGGTACCTTGAATATGATGTGAACAATAGTTGCATGTAGATCTTCAATGCTACATCCACTTCTTTAGCTCAACAACATGAATGAATGCTTCAAACCCTTCATACGTTGATATGATCTTGAATTGCTACAATAAACTCTTGAAATCTACCTTGAAATTCCTTATGAATGCTCTTGAAATACTCTTGTGAACCCCAGTTTGCTTGAGTGCTTGAAATTACTAGATTGCTTAGGATGAAACTATGTGAATTAACCCCTTATTTATACTAAATTAGGAGATTAACCCCAAAATGCAAAGAATTAAGGCCAACAACAGATATGGAAAGAAACATTATTAAATTCCTTCCAGAATGAAATTCAAAAAGGGGGTCTCATTAAGGGAGGACCCATTCGCCACCTTGGGCGAATGGGTCCTGGCTCAGTTTACCAAGACCTAACCCCAGGGGATTGAAAGAGGGTTAAAAACCCATTGTGGATCAACTGAAAAAGGGGGGTCCTGTTAAGGGAAAATGAGTCCTGGCTCAACTTACTAGGACCAAACTTTTCCCAATGAAATAATTTGTTAATTAAATTATGATTGTTGGGATAGATCTTTGAGAGGTGTCAAAATTAAATCCTAAATTTAAATTAAAGGGGGGATAATTACTCCAATTACCCATAATTAATTAATGACCACCTAGATAAATGTGAAAGTTCCTTATAACACTTTACAACACTTAAACAATGTACAAATTTAAATACATTTTATTAAAAAGGGGCCCATTAAGCTTAATTAAGTAAATACATCCTAGAAAAGTGTGAAAGTGTGTTACAACACTTTACAACACCTTTGAAAAGGATCAATTAAGGCATATTTTAGTCAAATAAAGGTCTTAGAATAGTGTGAATGTGTGCAACACATTACAACACTACTCCAAGACACCATTAGTTCAACTTTAATGTCAATTATCAAACCAAGGGAAAAAGACTAGTTTTTCCATTACTACAATACCTACATACCCATGCCACCGTAACCATAGCCATTGATGCATCTACACTCACCTATCACCTATACAAGACTCCAAGTCTCCACTTGTGTCAACCTATGTCCTCAAAACCGAAGACAATATGTATACCTATCACCATCAAAGTCTAACTCTTAAAAAACACCTATAAACTTGTACCAAGAATCACCAAACTAATAGTCGGTTGTACCATCATAAATATAATATAAAAACATGTACTCCCTCAAGGTTTCACCTCTTTACTCGTCTAGATGCTCGCACAATCACACCTCAAATCTTAGGGCATCTACAAGTGATCAAACAAGTACACCAAACACATCTAGCACCAGAAACTGAAAAATAAGTTAATCCATTGTGTATTACATTGTACATGTTCTCTAACACCTATTTCAAATTGAATTTCCAATTCTATATGCAAAAGTTATGCTCAAAATTGTTTACAAGAGACCATCTGGCTTTCAAGCTAAAAAAATGATCAAAATAAAAAAATTAGGAAACCAAACCTATATCACTACGTAGTGCTCGAAACCACCTTTCCAACAAGTATAAAAAGTAAAAAATTCAAGCTCATGGATGAAAGTTATGCAAGTTTGAAAAAAAAAAGTTTGATTTGGCCATGTAGACAACTCCATGTGGACCCCACCTACTTATTAAACAAATTTAATTCAAGAAATATTAAAGATTTGAGATTTTTTCTATGTGGCATATTTTTTAATATTTAAAATAAAGGCTTCATAAAAAATGTGTGTAAGCTAGGGGCGACTTAAATTAAAGTTTTTTTAAAAGTATAAAGATTTTCTTAAAAGACTACGATCATCTTTATTTTATTAATTTGTTTTCAAGTCATTTAAAAAAAGAATGTTTGATTTCCATTTTTTATGGGTGGTTCAATAATTTCTGGGCGACATGATAGGGGTGATGTGATAGGGGTGGATACGAGTCGATGGACCCCGTCCCCCACTGTTACTTTTTGATTTTTTCTAATAATTTTTCCATAAAGATTTTAACTTTTTATTTTTTAAAAAAAATTGTAGGATTTTTAAAAGAGTCGTAGACTTTGATTTATTTTTTTAATATTTTATTTTTGGACGACCTACGACTATACAATCGGGGGTCTTAGGTCTAAATTTTTTTTTCCCTTTCATGTCATTTCATGTATTGAACCTCTTGGATCCAATGGTGAGGTCTGTTTTGTCTTAAGAGGTAATCCATGAATTTTCCTCTACAAAATGCTCATATGAAAACTCAAACCAAGAAAACCCTTTTTATCTAAATTTTGGAAACTTTAGATTTGCAAAAACCAACAAATCTTGACAATCCAAAAGCTCAAATCTACAAAAACTTGCAATATGTGTTCCATATCTTGTAATGCCTTAAATATATCATGCATAGCCATGACTTCAACTTTGTAAAAAATTCTCAAACTAGGGTTATAATAAGAAACCCATCAACCATGAAAGCTCTGATATCACTTGTTAGGAAATAATGAATTCAACCCATAATCTTAATCCATATCCTACATAAACCCAAGAGAGAAAAGCATGCATACAAGTAACCATAATGCATAGATCAAATAGAAAAGACACAAGATATACCTTGAGAAAACCCTCAAGAGGGAAAAACCCCACCTCCAAAAGCATCCATACTCCATCTATTAATCAACAATAAAGCAATACAAGAGTTGCAATGAATACCTTTGAAGCATCATGCCTCTCAATGCATCCTCATGTGTCCAAGCATGAATCCACACATCCCATGCCATGCTTCAAAAATGCACTCCTCAGAAAGACTCAATAATGACAACCCACTCACCCAACCAACCTTAACCAATAAACTGTTGGTATATGGAGCCTAATCAGACTCGGAGGTTAAATTTTCCCCACTTTTATTGGCGCAATTTCCCCTCAAATTATTTAACGGGGTCAAGGGGCAGCGCCCCTTGCGGGGGTTTGGGGGCAACACCCCCATGACGGGGTCAAGGGGCAGCGCCCCCGAAACCTCTCACAATTTTTAATTATTTTATAAAGGAATTGGGTGCTATTTTTTCTATTGGTTGACATAAAAAAACCCTAATTTTGTAACCGACATAAGTCTTGATAAAAGGCTAAGGGTTTGGGTTTCTGTTGATATTGTATTGTAGCATTTGCAGCGGTATTGAGTTGCAATGATTACTGTTGTAATCGGTTCGATTTACTGGATAATAATATTGGACTCTTTGTTGGTGGACGTAGCCCAAGTTTGGGTGAACCACATTAAATATTGTCTCTTGTTGTTATTATTTCTGTGTTTTTCATTCCTCTATTTAATCTTTATTTGCATTTAATTGATATTTTCTGCATATAATTCCTAACATAAACATGTGCTTACTTTTACAAATTCAAGCGCACACAAATACAACCAAGTGGTAAGATAAAACTATGTACCACAAAACTATGTGAATACAAAACCACTAATCCCTTATTTAATATTGGGTACTAAGTTTTCACTTTTTAAATATTCCCCAAGATTAAAATATTATCACATGTCTCTCACACATTAAATAATAATACAATGTTACAATACAACATAAAGTGGTCCCCAAATAATTACCTAGTGCACCGTGAGTAACCACACCACCTAGGTGCATCACAACTAAATAATTATTTAATTACAACATCATAATATAACTTTTTATGCAATGGTGTACAACACCATATCCCAACCAAATCTTTCCAAAATTAATTAATCATCACCGTTGATAGTTGGATAGTGTTGTGGTTATGTATGCACAAAATATAAGAGGTTTTGTTATTGCATAAAGGAAATATGACCGTTTCAAAATTCATGGATAATGTCAAGGCTATTGGAAAGTAACACCATCTATGTAGAATTCTTTATTGAATCATTTTTCAGAGTTCTAGAGTGCCCTTTTTGTAGATTATAGATCTCTCTAGGTCTTTTGATAAATTATTGAGTGTGGTTTTAATGAAGCACCCTTGATGGCATATGAAAAATTCACTGCCAACAATTCATCGATGGAAAATTAACTACCAACAATTCACCACCATGAAAATTCACCACACAAAAAAATAATTGCATGATTTTTTCGTGGTTAATTTTTCATGGCGATGAATTTTCCCGCAGTGAATTGTTGACACAACCCTATGATAAATATGCTTCTAGGCCCAACACATTGAATCAAGCTTTCAAAACATGTGTCAAATTGGAAACATCAAATTTACACTTGACAATCCTTGATGGTTGTTGATAGTCTTGAATAGGTTTAAACATCCTCTTTAAAATATCATAAGAAAGTGAATTCTTAATGGTTGCTCAAAATTTACTTATAAACAACATTGACTCATCCCAATTGATAATATAATATTTGCATCGTGTATTAAGTACTTTTAAGTAAGTTTTTAGTTAGTTTTATTTAAATATCTTTATTATTAATACATATCTATGTACCTTTGTTACATAATAATAATATATTTATTAATTATTCATAATAATAATAATTAATTATTATAATATTAGTTGAATAATTAAGTAATATAAATTATTATTTATTATATATTTAATAATAAATAAATATACTTATAATAAAATATTGCATTAAGGTTCAATTAGCATCATAATTTAATAATTATAATATATTACTATATAATAATTATTAATAATATTATATATATAATTACTAATATATATTAGTAATAAAAATATTTAATCTTACAAAAAAATTTAAATAATAATAAAAATATAATATACATATAATAGAAATATAACATAAAATAACTAAAATTTAAATAAAATATAGTATAATATAATATAATATATTTATTTTTTGTTATAATTATGATTTTCCTTGTTAGATAGAGTGCTATAAGAAGTTTATCAATTCAAATTTTTTGACAATGTAATACAAAATAAAAGAAATATAATATAAATAATAATAATAAAATATTAATTACTCAAATATATTAGTAATAAAAATATTTTAAATTATAATAAAAGTAAATAATAATATAGATATAATAAAGGCATATTATAAATATGAATGGAAAGAAAGATCCATTAATATTACTTTGAAGTGCCATCTTGAAATTGTTAGCTTATGTGGATTGAATGATGGCAGACAAATGCAATGAGGTTTGATAGACCCGCGTGGCCATGTGAGGTTGTGGGCTACTTCTTTTTCCTATGTTGGCATGTGGAGTGGGGGTGTTGTGTGGTGTGGGGGTGGTGGGGGCTCTCTTCCCCTACTTTCCTTTTCTTCTAAATTCTCCTGCCTTCCATTTTCTATCTCATCAACCTCTTGATCATAGGGTAACATCTTTTGCTCATTTGTGCATGAAAATAAATTTAAATATTCCTTTATTAGAAAATCTTGAAATCAAGTTGGGAGGTATGAGTTGGCTTCAATAGGTGGAATATGAAGCTGTTCCCTTTCATTGTCAAACCTATCATGAATATTGGCATTTGCAATTTAGAAATTTCCCTAAGCTGCGCACTAAACCCCAACAACCTTCAACAGGTGTGCATGCAAGCACTTCCAAAGAAAAAGGAAAAGCATTGATTCAAAATGAGGACCCTAATCCAAATGGGTTTATACCTATAAAATCCTAGTCGGGAGAAAAGGCACCAAACCACCAGAACAAAATTATGCTCAAAGAGGCTTCTAGTAATAGATTTGATGCTTTTGAAAACTTTGAAGACTTGGAGTCAATGGAGAATGATCTCAATTTTGGGAATCAGGTTTTCCAGGGATTGGATCTTGTTGGTCAATAATCTTTGGTTTCCAATCCAACATTTGACATGCATGCAGCTCCACAGGAAGGAATTATCCCCTCTTCGACCCTAGTTGAGGAGGGGACTCATGGACTTGCTTTTGTGTGAGCTCCTATGGGTGTTTTGGCTCCTACTCCTTTGGAGGAACTCCCTCTTGAGAATCCAAACATTGATGGGATAAATGAGTTGGGCACTGATTCTAGAGCTAAGGATGATGGTAAAAAGAGGAATGGACCTCTCCTAGGCATTCAATAGAAAACATTAAAGAAAGTGATTGATGACAAGATGGATAAGGTTGGGAGGAAGAAGGACTTGGAGAAGATGAAGATTATGTGAGAATCTTTTATGGAATTTGGTGTTGTCAAGACATTGGAATCACACTTTGCTTCCTCTCATAAATGATCATGTTATCCTGGAATGCTAGGGGTTTGAGTAGCATCCCTAGACAAAAGGCTACTCACAATTTAGTCCATGATCATAATCCTGATATTTTATTCATTCAGGAGACTAAGCTTTCTGTGGAAGACATGATGAAGATTGATCCCAAAATTTGGAGGGGCTATTGTCAATTTGTTGGATCTCATGGTTTTGCTGGAGACATGGCTTGTATGTGGGACTCTTGTGGAACCTTTCCCCTATGGTGGATGGCTTGAAGCAATTCCCTTTCTCTGCTTGCAACTTGTTTTGACTTGGGCATGGTGGTTTTGTTCACCAATGTGTATGCACCTAATGATTTCCTTGGTAAGATTATGCTTTGGTCTCATATTAGATTTACACATTCCCTTGCTCCTTCTTATCCTTGAATTCTAGTAGGAGCTTTTAACTCTATATGCACCTTAGAGGAGAAATTGGGGGGAATTAGTCGGTTGGGGCCCTCATCTTCTTTGCTTCAGGATAATATTAAATTTCTCAATTTAGTGGATGTTTAGCCCACTAATGGAACCTTTACTTGGCATAATCGGAGATGTGAGGAGGGTTATATGTCTAAGCGGTTGGAAATGTTTCTAGTTTTAGTGGAATGGATTGGTAATGACTGGACTTCTTCTTAAGAGATCTTGGGTTGGAAGGGGTTTGATAATTGGTTGATTAAGTTCTCTTCTTCTTAATTCTCTACTATTAAACACCCCCCTTTTAAATTTCAACTGATGTGGCTTAGGGATCCTAGCCCGCACCAACTTGTGGAATAGTGGTGGTTTGAAGGGAGGCCTACCTTTGGCATGACAATTTTTCTTTCTTCAAGAGACTCCATTTTGTCAACTACAAGTTTAAAAAATGGAATAAAATAGTTTTTCGTAATCTCTTCCATAGGTGGAAACAAATTTAGGATCAACTTGATTGCATCACTTTCAAAATCAAGGAGGAGGGGATGAATTTTTATCTGCTTCAGGAAGAAACCAAATACGCTAGGGATCTAGTTGAATGGGAGCTTCAGGAGGAGATTTTTTGGAAAAAAACATCTCGGATTTACTAGCTCAAAGAAGGTGACAAGAATATTGCTTTTTTTCATAATTCAATTAATGCACATAGAGGAGGAAATGTTATCTCCTCTCTTGTTTCATCTTAGGAGGATCATTTAAAATCGTATCAAGCTATTATTGAGGAGGTTGTGTGTTTGTTCTCATCCCTTTTCTCTAAGGACAATCATCCTACCTCGGAGGACAATCTAGTTTTGGCTTGTATGCTACCTTTGGTATCATTGGAAATGAATAATTCCCTTCTAGTGCCCATCTCTCTGTAGGAACTTGAGGATTCTAGATGAAGAAAGGTATGGCCCCTGGACCTACTAGCTTTCCAATTGAGTTCTTTCAAGAATTTTGGGATATCATCAAAATGGATTTTCTCAAGGTGGTTTGGGAGTCTTAAACTAACAAACAAATTTTTAAAGTTATAAATTCCACTTTCCTTGCTTTGATTCCAAAGATAGAGGGTGCTAATTCCTTAGATTCTTTGGAGTAGGGTGGTTTTGTCAAGGGGAGGAAAATTGTGGATGGTATTGTGGTGGCAGCTGAAACAATTCACTCCATGTCTTCTTCCAAAGAAAAATCCATGTTCATCAAATTGGATATGTCCAAAGATTATGATAGAGTCAAGTGGTATTTTATTCAATGTTTTCTTTTGGCTTTTGGGTTTCCCTCTGAGTGGATCTCATGGGTTATGAGCTATGTGACCACGTCTTCCTTCTCATTTCTTGTTAATGGCTCCCCCTCACCTACTTTCTCTATTAGCTGGGGACTTAGGCAAGGGGATCCTCTATCCCCTTATTTTTTTATTCTGATGGCTAAAGGTTTTGGATGGCTACTCAAGTATCATGGATATAGAGGCTTGATTTGTGCCTAGATTAGGGAATGGGGTTTGGATGCTCATACTCATCTTCAGTTTGTGGATGATACTTCTCTCATGGGTGCTACTAGGATTGAGGAGGCTGGTAACTTTAGGAAATATTTGGATATATATTTGCTTGCTTATGTCCAACAAATCAATGAGGGTAAGTCTCAAATCCTCTTCTTCAATCCTCTTGATTTGATCTAGCATAGAATTTCCAACATTGTTCACTTTCAAATTGGTCAACTACCCTTGGAGTATTTGGGGATTCCCCTTTATACTAAAAATTTGAAGAGGAATTATTGGAAAAAGATCTTGGATAAATTCTAAGCTAAGGTCAATTAGTAAACCATTTGATGGCTTTCTTTGGCTAGCAAGGTGACCCTCGTGTATTTTGTCCTCCACGCCCTCCCTCTTTACAAGTTTATGGTGCTATTTGTTGGAATCAAGGAACACTAAGAGGGGGGGTGAATTAGTGTTCTAAAAAATTTAACTTTATTAACTTGATCTTTAAACCACTTATAGCATTGAATCAAAAGAAAGATGCAAGAACACAAAGCAATCAACCACAACACCAGAACACAAGGATTTTTACATGGAAACCTAATGCAGGAGCATCCTTGGTTCTTGGAAATCCTACATCAACCAAAAATACTTTCTTTCAATTTTTGTTCTTGTTTTGTTCTTGCTCAGTTCATGTTGGTGGATTCTTTATATTTTCTCACCATACCCTATTTATCTATGTTTACATCGTGGACATGTTCATTTTTCTTATTCCAAGATTTGAGTGTGATTGGATATTTTTTCAACAAGTTATCACTTCCGGATTTAGTGGCAATTTCTTGAACCGCCACTGGAATAATTTTCTAAACTAACGACTAGTTTGATCGCTTGTGGATCTTTCTCGTAACTTGTGGATCTTGACAGTGTGATTCAAATGGTTCCATGGAGTGTCCCCAACCTTAATTATAGGTTCACACTTCATCCTATGCATTCACCGAGGAGTAATTCAAATTTAAGGCCAACCTATTCATGCACATGTTACATTTTATTTCATTGGAGATTGTAATGATCTTTGGCCAACGCGGAAGATTCTAGATCTACAGATATTATATAAATCTTGTAATAGATCATTAGGATGACAAGAAGAATATTAAGTAGATTAATGTAGATTGGATGTGTAATATTTTTGCTTGCATTAAGGAGCACATACAAATATTGTATTTTGAGCATGTTGTATCAAGCCTGTGAGCCGAATCTATAATCCCAGATGTTTCCGGCCGATTGTAATCAAAATTTATGTTAATAAGAATGTTTGAATCTACATTTTCCTCCAATTTATGTGTTGCTTCTATTGTGTGACTCTTGTTGCACGGTCCAAATTGTTCTCTTGGAGGACCCTCCTACCGTGGTTGCACTAGATTGGTATCAGAGCGAGGTTCATTACATGAGGGATCGTCAAAGTTTGCGAAGTCTTGTTGAAGATTTGTTGTGGGGTGGCAGACTGAGGATCCGACCTGCAGCTGCAAAGGACTTTTGTAAAGATGGGGGGAAGAAGAAATGTTAGAGGAAATGAAGCGCATGGAAATTTAGCCCCAACTGTAATGGAGATATTAAGAGGAATTGCTGCTAGAGTAGAAGCAGTCAAAATGGCCCAAAGGAGAGGTTGACTAGTTGATGATGTGAGTTATGAAGAGGTAGAAGTACAGGAAGAAAGGGAAAGAGAAGATCAACCTGGCCTTGATTAGGGAGAAGAGAGGTTCATAAGAGCCCTAACTAGGGTAAATACCAAACCACATTTCAATCCACCGGATTATAGTGGTAAGTTGGATTAAGATGAATTGCTTGATTGGATAATGAAGATGGAAAATTATTTTGATTTTGAAGGTACCGCTGAAGATAAGAAGGTATAATTTGGTTGTACAAAGTTGAAAGGACATGCATCCCTTTGGTGGGAACATTTGTAGAAAGATATGCAAAGAAGAGGAAAAGAAAAGATAAGATCATGGGATCAGATGGTGAATAAGTTGAAGACAAAGTTTATGCCTGCAGACTATCAGATCAGTTTGTTCCGAAAGTTGCAAAATTTGAAGCAGAAGGAGTCAAGTGTGACAGAGTATACTGAGGAGTTCTACAAGTTGAATATCAAATATGGACATTCAAAGGATGAGGTCGAGCAAGTAGCCAGATATGTGAATGGCTTGAGGTCGTCTATATAGGATGAGATCAGTTTGATCAAGTTGCAGAGTGTGGAAGAGGCATATCAATGTGCCCTAAAAGCAGAAGAGAAGTTGAATAAAAGACATGAGAAAAGACAAAGAGGAAGAGGTGGAAGAGAATATTTTGTAGATCAAAATAAAGATAAGGAAGTTAGTAAGAATGATAATTTGTACCGTAAAGATGATGGAAACTCTTACCGAAGAGGAGGATATGGTGGTTACCAAAATGAGGGTTATAGAAAAGATGATAGATTAAAGGAGAAAAGGGTAGTCAAGGGAACTTGTTTTAAGTGTGGTGGAGAAGGACATAGAGCATTTGAATGCAATCAGGGAGAGACAATCATAAAGATAGAGAACAATAGAAGAACAACCTTTGTTGAGGAAGATCATGTTGGGTCATCTAATAAACTGGAAGAGGGAGAAGTGGTTGTGAACAAAAGAGTATTATGTCAAAGTGAGATGGAGCAGGAACTGTTGCAGAGAAAGAATTTGTTTCGGACTTGATGCAAGGTAGCTGGTAAATGTTGCAAAGTGATTATTGATAGTGGAAGCTCAGAGAACCTGGTTTATGAAGAAATGGTGACCAAATTGAAGTTGGAAAGATTGAAACACCTGAAGCCCTATCAGATAGCATGGATTCAGATGAGCATAAGATACTGGTAAGTGAACAATGTTTGGTGAAATTGAAGATAGGAAATTATCATGATGAAGTTTTGTGTGATATCATGCCTATGGATGTATGCCATGTTTTGTTGGGAAGCCCTTGGTAGTATTATAAACAGGCTATTCATGATGGAAAGAAGAACACATATACCATTATTGCTAATGGGATGAAGCAGACTTTGTTACCATTGGAGGATGTTCCTAAGGTTTAGGTTAGTACGAGTGCTAGAATTTGTTTGGTTGATGGAAGAATATTTCTGGATGGATTGAGACATGCGAACATGTGCTATGCCTTGGTTCCTAAGAAGGTTGAAGAGTTGAAGCATGTAGAAGAACAACCAGAGGAGATAAAGGAGTTGCTGATAAAATATGAAGCTATCATTTCAGATAATGTACTTGATGGATTTCCACCTATGAGGAGTATTATTCATTGTATGGATTTGATTCCTAGAGCTAGTTTTCCTAATAAAGAAGCACATTGGATGACACCAGCATAGAATGAAGAGTTAAATAGACAAGTTCAAGAGTTGTTGAGGAAGGGTTTGATCAGTGAAAACTTAAGTCCATGTGCAGTACTTGTTGTGATAGCACCTAAGAAGGATGGATAATGGAGGATGTGTATAGACTCTAGAGCCATAAACAAAATCACAGTGAAGTATAGATTTCCTTTGCCCTGGATGGATGACATTATGGATTGTTTGAGTGGAGCTAAATACTTTACAAAGATAGATTTGAAGAGTGGATATCATCAGATCAAAATCAGAGAAGGGGATGAGTGGAAGACAACATTCAAGACAAATGAAGGGTTGTATGAGTGGTTGGTGATTCCTTTTCGATTAACAAATGCACTGAGTACTTTCATGAGGCTGATGAATGAGGTATTGAAGAAATTCTTGGGTAAGTTTGTGATTGTTTACTTGGATGACATCTCAATTTTTAGTAAGACTAGCGAAGAAAATTTGTTGCATATAAGATAAGTTTTGCAGAGGTTGAGAGAAGAGCAGTTGGTAATAAACATTAAGAAGTGTAGTTTCATGAAGGAAGAATTGGTATATTTGGGATTTGTGATGTCTGTGGATGAATTGAAGATGGATCATGAGAAGGTAAGAGAAATTGTTGAATGGCCTACACTAGAAAGCGTTGGAGAGGTAAGATCATTTCATGGATTGGCTAGTTTCTACTAGAAGTTCATTAGGAATTTTAGTTCTATTTGTAATCCTATGACAACAACAATGAGAGGGGATAAGAAATATTTTAGGTGGAAATATGGAGTAGACCAAAGTTTTGAGTTGTTGAAATGAAGGTGACTGACCAGCCTGTGTTGGCTTTACCAAACTTTAGTGAGGTATTTCAGGTAGACTGTGATGCAAGTGGAAATGCAATTGGAGCAGTATTAAGTCAAGAAGGAAGACTAGTAGCTTATTTCAGTGAGAAATTGAATGATGCTAGGAGAAGGTATTTAGTGAATGATCAAGAGTTTTATGCCATAGTTCAAGCCTTGAAGAAGTGGAGACATTACTTGTTGCCTAAGGATTTTGTGTTGTATACAGATCATCAGGCATTGAATTATTTGAACAATCAAGGTAAGCTAAATCAGAGACACATGAGATGGGTAGAATTTTTGCAGAGTTATAATTTTGTTTTGAAACATAGGAGTGGAAAGTCAAATTGAGTTGCTAATACCTTGAGTAGGAGAAGGAATTTACTGACAGAGATGAGAATGGAGGTATTAGGCTTTGATGAATTGAAGAACTTGTATGAGGAAGACCCAAATTTTGTAGAACTTTGGAGAACTTGTAAAGAACCAGTCTTGGAAGATAGGAGTTAGTGGTTGGATTATTTCATTCAGGAAGATATGTTGTTCAGAGGAAATCAGTTGTGTATACCCCAGAGTTCAATGAGGGATAGCTTGGTGAAAGAAAAACATAGTGGAGGATTGGCAGGACACTTTGGAATTGATAAGACAGTAGCATTGGTAAGTGAGAATTAATTTTGGCCACAGATTCATAAGGATGTTAGGAAATTTGTGTAGAGTTGCAGAGTTTGTCAAGTTGCAAAAGGGAGTCGTCTGAATGTTGGATTGTATAAGCCTTTGACAGTTCCAGAGAAACCTTGGGAGGATATCAACATGGATTTCATACTTGGTTTTCCAAAGACACAAAGAGGTAATGATTCTATATTTGTGGTGGTGGATAGATTTTCTAAAATGACACATTTCATACCTTGTAAGAAGACAAAAGACCCAGTACATGTAGTAAAATTGTTTTTCAAGGAAGTGGTCAGATTGCATGGATTACCTAGGAGTATTGTTTTAGACAGGGATATACAATTTGTTGGTTACTTTTGGAAGACACTTTGGAAGAAGTTAAAGACAGATTTGAAGTTTAGTTCTACTTTTCACCCACAAACTGATGGAAAGAAATAGGTAGTAAATAGGAGTTTGGGGATTTTTTTGAGATGTTTGGTTGTAGAGAAGGCTAGAAGTTTAGTTCTTGCACAAGAAGATTTTTCTTACAATAATTCAGTGAAAAGGAGTACTAGAAAGACACCATTTGAGATTGTTACTGGAGTTCATCCTAGAGGTATATCAGAGTTGAGAGACATCAGTATGGAAGATAAAGGAGTGCAGAAGTAGAGGAATTTGTAGAACATATGAAGAAAGTGCATACTCAAGTAAAGGAGCAATTGGAAGATATGAACCAAAAGTATAAGGAGAGAGCAAATGAAAAGAGGAGACATAAGGAGTTCCAAGTTGGAGATGAAGTGATGGTGTATTTGAGGAAGGAAATATTTCCAGTTGGAACATAAAATAAGCTCAAGATGAGGAAGTTTGGACCCGTATAAGGTTTTGAAGAAATTTGATTCAGGAAATGCATATCAAGTAGAGTTACCGAATGACATGGGTACATCACCTATATTCAACATTGCAGATCTACACCAGTACCATGAAGTAGAATTAAATGAAGACAGTAAAGGAAAATTGGAAAATCAGTTTCCTAAACAATAGTCAGACGAGATAGAAGAAATTTTGGATACTAGAGATGGGAGGAAAACACGTGGAAGACAATACAAAGAATATCTTGTGAAATGGAAAGGAAGACCGGTGGAGGATTCTTCTTGGATTTCTCAGGCTAAGGTAGACCATCTTGGTTTTCCTTTAGCCCCAAAAAAGTGAGGGATTCACTTTTCATCAACCCCATATGTCTGATACAGGAGCATCCTTGGTTCTTGGCAATCCTACATCAACCAAAAATACTTTCTTTCATTTTTTGTTCTTGTTATGTTCTTACTCTGTTCATGTTGGTGGATTCTTCATATTTTCTCTCTAGACCCTATGGATCTATGTTTACATCATGGACATGTTCATTTTCCTTATTCCAAGATTTGAGCGCGATTGTATCTTTTTCTGGCAAGTTATTGCTTCTGGATTTAGTGGAAGTTTCTTGAACCGGCACTGGAATAATTTTCTAAACTAACGGCTAGTTTGATCGCTTGTGGATCTTTCCCATAACTTGTGGATTTTGACAATATGATTCAAATGGTTTCATGGAGTGTCCCCGACCTTAATTATAGGTCCACACTTCATCCTATGCATTCATCGAGTAGTAATTCAAATTTGAGGCTGACCTATTCATGCACATGTTAAATTTTCTTTCATTGGAGATTGTAATGATCTTTGGCTGACATAGAAGATTCTAGATCTACATATATTATATAAAGCTTGTAATAGATCATTAGGACAACAAGAAGTTGATTAAGTAGATTAATGTAGATTGGATGTGTAAGATTTTCACTCGCATTAAGGAGCATATATGAATATTGTATTTTGAGCATGTTGTATTAGGCCTATGAGCCGAATCTGTAAGCCTGGATGTTTCTTGCCGATTGTAATCAAAATTTCTATTAAGAAGAATGTTTGAATCTGAATTTGCCTCCAATTTCTGTGTTGCTTTTGTTTTGTGACTCTTGCTGCATGGTTTGGATTGTTCTCTTTGAGGACCCTCCTACCGTGGCTGCACCAAAACTCTGTTAGGGGAAAAACCATGGTGGAGGTCAATCCACAATATGAGTATACTCAAATATAAGTGTTTACAAAATGAATGCACATGCATTCAAGCACACTGCCTAGAGCTCACTGCTTAGATACAAAAGAAGACTCACTGTCTTACAAAAGAATTTGGATTACATCTAGAAGATTTGAACTGAGAGAATAACATTTGCTAATGCCTAATTTTAGTTCTGGTTAAGCACATCAATCACATTCTCGACCTTCTGTCTAATTCTACTCTTATGCTCTGTCTGCTTTAATTTGGATTACAAATCCTTTTCTGCACAAGTGAAATTGTGCATAATCACTTTACAATCCTTTTTACTTTCACAACACACATCAACACACATCTTACATACATCGAAATGATATAAATGATCACTTATATATATCCGCAACTAAAGATTTAATCAACCACATGTCGGCTTCAACAAAATATAAAATATTTACAAACTGTCAGCTCAATCCATAAATAATTTTCAATGCATACCAACCAAAGTCGGCCACAACATAGTGAGAACCCAAAACAACATGATCAAATATAAAACACTTCAAACAATTACTCCTCGAAGATCCACAACATGCTATATTCACTTAGTTGGCCTTCTTGCACTGTTAGATAGAAAATCAGTCAACCAGATCTTCTAACTTTCACATAAATAGATACGAGGCCCTAAGATTAAAGGATAACATATATCATACATCAAAAAACCTTCCCTAAGATCCACAAAAAAAAATGATAACAAAAAATTTGCATATGAATCAATGAACACAATTCTATTAGATCCTCTATTCTAACTTGACAATTAATCACAAACTTCAATTTGACTTCTGGTACAAACAAGTACTGACGTGCGGATCGAATCACTAACTAGGGTTGCTATCAATGACAACACCAGATGACTTGTGCAGTGTCTCTTGCCAACAATCTCCCCCTTTGGCATTGATGGCAACACTTAGTGAAAAATGACTAAGTGTCGGATCAATACCAACATGAATACACTGCCAACCTTCAAAACTTAAAAAAAAAACTCCCCCTGAGATGATTATGAAATTTTTCACTATCCCACACTCCCCCTTTAACATCAATGGAAAAGGCGGGAAATCCACATTCCAAAAATGAACAATATGCATATGTACACACATGCTTCTACAACTTACATAAACTTGAATATATCTGCAAAATTACTCTTCAAAAAGCTCAAACTAGTGTCCCAACTCTTTTTGAGACTCTCCAAAATAGTCATGTGACCACATAACAGAGAGGATTGCATCTCTACTGACTCAAGGTTTGTTGGATCACTGAAAGCCATAGCATCCTGTGCTTCAATGCACTAAGCATTGTCTCCATCTTAGGACCAATTAGTCCTCTAAGCTCACAAACCCTTTCAACAATTTTTCCTTCTTCATGCTTCAAATTTTTAATTTTTTCAATTAGGGATATGAATTAACCTTCTTGCTTATTCATAGAAATGGTTAGGGGATCAAATGCTTGAGAGATATCTTCTAACTATTTCTCATATTCCTTCATTTTATTTTCAGTGTCTTCAGTGAACTTTGATAATGATAAGCATGACTTATAAATGTTTCCACCTTCAGAAAAAAGCACCTTGAATATTCTTTACACAGGTAGCTAACAAATATTTATCATTAGCAATCATTCCTTTCAATCTATTGAACCTTTTAGCATCAAATTCCTTTTGAACCTTATCCATAGCCGACTTTTCAAGTGACTCAAAGTGAGTACTTACAGAATTTAAAAGTTTCTTCAGCTGACCGAATGGAGAATCAAATGAATCCTTGACATATTTAGGCATGATTTTCTCAAGGATACCATATGCAAGACTCAACAACTCACTATCTTCAATATGAGATTTTAGTATTTCCTCCCTTGCTTTGGCTTGAGCAAATGATGCTACCTTCAACTTCTCAATGAGAGATAGAGTGGCCAAGTTGATAGGACCTTTAACTAGTTCAGGATCAAAATCCTCCTGTTGTTCTTCCAAAAACTCCTTTACTACCTTAGCAGTGTCTCTTGCTTCCACAACAATCTCTTTTACCTCAACCTTCTTCTCTTCAACCACAAATTCTTCCTTAGCTTCAAGAATATCAATTTCATCAATTGGCACAACTTTAGGAGCTTCAGTATCCATAGGAATTTCAACATCTTGCATGTCAAGAGGATTCAAACTATCCTCAAATGTATCTTCTTTTCCTTCTTCAATTACTGGACCAGATGGAGCATCTTCACTATGAGCTTCTTAAGAAAAAACATTATATCTATTCTTTAACAAAATTTCCTTAAGGATTTTCTCAGTTTCTTTTGCCACCTCTTTAGTCTGTTCAATCATCAAATTGTGCACCCTTGTTTTTCTCTTAAAATCCCTTTTTGCATCATTGAGGATCTTCTTCATCTCTTCTATTGACATCACCAGACATAGATTAACAAGTATCTGTTCTCTCATTTTCTCTTCATCATTTCTTGCATTCACTCTCCTCATTTCTAAGACTTCATACAAACCTTTAGGTAACCCAGACATTATTTCAATGAGAGTCATATTGAAATTATTCAAATACTTTATTGTGGCTTCCTCAAGAATTCTTTGACCGACACTATCAAAGGTGTCATACCATTCACAAAGTGGTCTAAGATTACCATCCTTAATCAAGGCTTTTTCCACTTCTTCTACAAACATACCTAATTTGTTAGTTTTCATCTTTTTCTTTGCTTTCTCTTCACCAGAGGGCTTGTCCTTAGAGACTTTAGATGCTTTTGAGCCCTTTTTCTTAATTTCTCTTACCTCTTCATTAGATTCAATTTCTTCATCATCTGAAACAACACCATAGACTCTCGTGCTCTTATCCTTCTTCCTCTTTCCTTCTCTATTGGATGTCTTGACTTGAGCTTTTACAGGGCTTTATTTCTTTGCAGGACCGGATGAGAGAGAAGAAATCCTTGTAGATATAGATCTAGAAAAGGATGTTGTTGGACTAGCAAATTCATTTCTAGCTATCTCTCCTTCTTCATCTTGTTCTCTTTTCCTCCTAGCTTCCCTTATTTCTTCAACTGATATACCCATGCTTTCTACAAAAGCTTCCACTTCCTTTCTCACTTTTCAGATTATCATAGGCTTCTTCAATTGTTCATGCATTTGCATATCCTTTTCCTCAAAGGCACCAAACCTTTCTTCTGTTGGATCTCGAGGTTTACTTAGCAAGTTTTGAGCTTATAGCTCCAAAATGTGTTCCTCAACCTCATAACCCATAGGAATTATCCACACTGTTCTAGTTTTCGCAACTTCCATCAATCACTGATCAATGTCAACCATGAAGCAAATTGTGTCCTTGTACTTTTCCACAATAGATGTGGGAATCCTTTCCTTAGCTTGCATTTCATTCTGAAAACTTTTGAAATAACCCCAAATAATAGTTTTTCTAACTTTGTTCTCACCAATTCCATACAAGATGTCTCTAATTTGAATAGCTACTGGTTTATCACCTTTCCAATAAAATTTTCCAACTCCCGAAACTTCATTCATGAAGTAGAAGAATAGACACAACAACAGATTACCATACTTGAAAGAGTTAATTTTATCCTTCTTGATTTTGCCAAGATTCTTAGTTAACTAGGTCTGGAGTAACTCACATAGGTCATATTCTAGATTTTCTTTGACCATCTGATATGCTGCATAGATTGTTGTACCATATACAAAATTATCCTAGCTGGAGTGATAGATTTTGTACCCAATGACCATAGAGGAAAATTTAGCATCCACTTTGATAATATCATCAATTGTCATAGCTCTCTTATCGAACACTGAATCGGTTGCATATGTGACTGTTTGATTCTTCATAGCTTTCAATGTGGGAAATCCACCAAATGAATTCAAACCAGTAACAATCCTTATAGCTTCCTTTGTGATTTTAAAAGGTTGAATTAACCACATAAACTTGGCATGCACTCAACTCAATTTGTACCGAACCCATTCACTTTCTTTGAACATGGGAAATTTCACAATTTGAGTGAACTTCTTCTCCTCCAGATTTTTGAATTCAATTTTTACACATAAATCTTCTCCCACATTGATGTGATTGGTGTACAAATTCAACAACTGGGAGCTTCCTAATTCTTCAACATTTGCATGAATGTATGCCCTAATATCTTCGATATGCAAAACACCATATGGAACAAAAGAAAATGCACATAATGGTTCTGTCTCGATGGATATGAATGGGTGCCATTTGTATTTCGGATGGGGCCTATCCTTAATATCAACAACCAATGGAGCAACCATTTTCAAAATTTTCAAGTTCACAAGTTTACAAATAAATACCTTTCGCTAGATTAGGGTTTGATCACCGAATTTCCTTTAGACTTGTATCTCGCCAAATTTTGCTTGCAGATCTCTCCAAACTTCTTCTCAAAATGCAATGTGACAAATGAGGGATAGAAATTACTTTTTATCATTCATGCACCTAACTTTTTCATCACAATAAATGCTTTTTCCCTAGGTCTTCCAAATATCCTGTTTTCACAGACTGTGAAAGAAAATTCTTTTGCGGGCCTTCAATTTTGCACAAATCTCCTCCACAAGAGATCCCAAAACATCTGCACATCACTAATGCAATCAATTCCATCTTCCACATTTTGGTACCAACTACCGACAAGGGGGTTAAATGATTTTCTTGAGAACTCCCCTAGGCCAAAGGCCATAAACTAATTCCTAGAGGAATTTCTAGTACCAGATTCTAGTGTTGGCTCATTTCCTACAATAGAAGGAGTCTTCTTCACCCATGTCCTCTTCATTTTCTTCCTGATCTCATCTATAGTAACTTTTCCTTTTCCCTTTTCATCCTTCTGCATGTTTTTCCTTTGATTTTCCAGACCCTTTCTACTTCTACAAAATCTAGCAATGTGATCGGATTTGATGCAATTGTAGCACATCACATTCCTTTGTCCAGACCAGTTGTTCCATTGATTTTCTCTTGATCTGCACTGGTTAGCAATATGACCAAATCTATTGCAGCTATAACATCTGACATCTTTATTGAAAAAGTTGTTCATCATTTTTTTTCATTCAACTTACTTATGACCATACTTATTGCAATTGAAACACTAACCTGAGAATGATGGAACACTTGGATTCATTCTGCTTCTACATTGAGCAACCATATGACCAAATTTATTGCAAAAAAAATAGTGACCATTGAACCTTTGAGCATTAGGTTGTATTACTGGATACCTTCCAACTTTGTTCATCTGATTTCCTTGCCTAAATCTCCTTTGTACAGATCTACAACTTTCTCCTTTCTCATATCCAAGACTCACCTGTCACTTCCAGTTCTCTAAATTTTAATCAGTTCATCAAGCTTGGCTGATCTAATCTTGAACTTCTCCTTGAATTCATTTGTAGTAGCAAGTTCATCTTTGAGATTTACAATTTTCTTTTCAATCTCTTCTTCATTCTTTCTAGATTGTTCCAATTCAAGCTCCAACTGATTGAAACCATCAGTAATTTGATTGCATTCTTCAGATTTTTCTTTCAAGGAATGAGCAAGATTCTCTTCATTCTTCTTTCTATCTTCAATCTCCTTGGCCATCCTCATCACAATAGATTCCATCTCATGCTTTAGGAAAACATTATCTCTGGTAAGCTTTTCACATTCTTCTTTCTTTTCCTTCAAGGCTTGACTTAGGTGTTCACCTTCCATGCTCTTACTTCATTTTTTCTTAAGCTAATCACAAAGTTCCTTTCTCTTTTCCCTGGAATCATTGATTTTATCTTTCAATGATTGAATGAATTTCTTAGCATTCATGAGGCTTGCCTGCAATTCCCGGACTTCATATTTGGATTGATCAAGATCATCTAGTGCCACCACAAGTTGTTGTTCAAAACTACTTGAATCCATTGAATCACTTTCCCAGATATTCCCTAAGATTTTAAACTTCTTCCAAGGAACTAGGCTCTGATACGAATTGCTGGAATCAAGGAACACTGAGAGGGGGGGTGAATCAGTATTCTACAAAATTTAACTTTATTAACCTAATCTTTAAACCACTTATAGCATTGAATCAAAAGAAAGATGCAAGAACACAAATCAATCAACCACAACACCATAACACAAGGATTTTTACGTTGAAACCTTGTTAGGGGAAAAACCATGGTGGAGGTCAATCCATAATATGAGTATACTCAAATATAAGTGTTTACAAAAGGAATGCACATGCTTTCAGGCACACTTCCTAGAGCTCACTGCTCAAATACAAAAGAAGACTTACCGTCTTACAAAAGCATTTGGATTACATCTAGAAGATTTGAACTGATAGAATAGCATTTGCTAATGCCTAATTTTAGTTCTGATTAAGCACACCAATCACATTCTTGACCTTCTATCTGATTCTACTCTTCTACTCTATCTGCTTTAATTCAGATTACAAATAATTTTTTGCACAAGTGAAACTGTGCATAATCACTCTACAATCCTTTTGACTTTCATAACACACATCAACACACGTCATACATACATCCAAATGATATAAATGATCAGTTATATATATGTGCAACTAAATATTTAATCAACCACATGTCAACTTCAACAAAATATTAAATATTTACAAACTGTCAGCTCAATCCATAAATAATTTTCAATGCACACCAACCAAAGTCGGCCACAACATAGTGAGGACCCAAAACAACATGCTCAAACACAAAAAAATTCAAACAATTACTCCTCAAAGATCCATAACATGCTATACTCACTTAGTTGGCCTTCTTGCACTGTTAGACAAAAAATTAGTCAATCAAATCTTCTAACTTGCACATCAATCGATACGAGGCTCTAAGATTCAAGGATAAAATAGATCATACATCAGAAAACCTTCCCTGAGATCCACAACACAAAATGATAACAAAAAAATTTCATATGAATCGATGAACACAATTTTGTCGGATGCTCTATTCTAACTTGACTGTTAATCACAAAACTTCAATTTGACTTCCAGTACAAACAAATATTGATGTGCAGATCAAATCACTGACTAGGGTTTCCATCAATGACAACACTAGATGACTTGTGCAGTGTCTCTTGCCAACACTATTTGCTCCTAAGAGTGTGCTCAATGAGCTTGAATCCCTTACTCGAAAATTTTTATGGGATGGGAATCTTGACATAAGGAAATTGAGTTTGGTGAGCTGGGATCAGGTTTGTAGGTGTAAGGAGAATGGTGTTCTGGGGCTTAGGCAATCGAAGTAGAATAGTCTTGATTTGGTTGCTAAACTTTATTAGAGGTGGTGTAAATTTCCTAAGTATCCATGTGTGCGGATTCTAATCTTTAAATACTTGGATAGAGTGGCTAGTGAGGATATTTTAAGAATGGACTTGTCTAACAAATGATCTATGATTTGGAGAACTATTAAGAAGGGTTAGACTCTCATTAAGGATGGTATTTTTTGGATCATCTAGAAAGGGGAGCAAGCTATCTTTTCAAATGATTCTTGGGATGGCCACCCTCCAATTATTTCTTCATTCCCTCATCTCTGATCTCTAAGTGAGATTTTGTGGCTGTTGGCTGGTCTAGGGTGAGCAGTTTCAAATGTTCATCTTATTTGGGAGGCACTAGAGTTTATCATTGGAAAAATCCTAATAGTTGGTTGGATGGCGGTTCTCAAGAGGAGCAAAGCACTTTGGCATCTATTCTTGTTGAGAGGCCTTGTTGTTCTTCCAAGGATAGTGATTTTTTGGCATGGGGTCATGATTCAAAGGGTATATATTCTGTTGCTCAAGGGTATGCAGCTTTGATGTCCCACTAGGTTGAGGTGAGAGTTTTCCCTTGGTGGAAACATATTTGGAACAAGGATGGGTGATCTAAGTGTAATATGTTCTTATGGTTGTTGTGTCATAACAAGTGCCTTACCTAGGAGAATATCAAGAAGTGAGGTTTTTGTGGGGCTTCTTTCTATTTTTTATGGGGTTGTAGGGAAGCAAGCACTAATCACCTATTTTTTTAGTGTCCTTTTGGTCTAGAAATTTTGAGACTCTGGTGGAAAATTTGGAGAAGACCACTTAGGTTCGCTCCATCTTTGTAAGAATTTTGGGAGAATTTGTTCCATCCTCCTATTTTTGCATCTTGAATGGTTGCAGCTCAGGGTTTGGGACCTTCCATTATTATCTAGCAAATTTGGTTGGAGAGGAACCAATGCATTTTCTATGAATGTTGTCAGGAGGTTTTTTTGGTCTGGTACAAGGTGTAGAGTATTATAAAAGAAACTATCTTATCTAAATTTGATTTGGGATAGTCTATGTCTTCTTTAGACATGTAGATAGCTTTTAGCTTTGGGATTTCTTCCTCTCTAGGCCCTTTGGGGTTTAGGGGTAGCAAGCCTAAACCATTTAAGAAAGTGAATAGGGAGGGGAGATGGTGTCCTCCTCCTACTAGGACTCTCGACATCAACAGTGATGGTTTTGCTTAGGGAAATCCTGGTGATGCTGGGATCGGGGGAGTAGGGTGTGATAGTAGCAAGAGCATGCCATTTTTCTTTTCCATTCATATGGCTATGCAGTCTAATAATCAGATGGAGGCTTGTGTGATTCTTAAGGATTTGGAGAGAGCTTATGAGTTTGGATGGAGGGATGTGATATGTGAGACATATTCTATAATTTTGGTCTCTCTTATTAATAAGAGAGATTTTCAAGATTCCTCATGGAGATTGGTTCTAATTGTGAAGCAAACTCTTCATCTTGCTTTGAATTTTGATTTTATCTCATTTGTTCACATTCCAAGGGAATGGCACAAAGTTGTGGATTAATTGGCTAAATGGGCCTCTAAAGGTCGGGGGACATGGAATGTGTCTAAATGGAGACAGTTGGACCTAGATAAAAGAAACACTTTGTCTAGATATATTTATGAGGATCAATAGGTCTAGTTTTGTGTTATTGTTGGATGGTCTCTCTTGGTACTGGTTGGTCTTTGGCATGCCTTTGTATGGCTCTATTGTGATGTGGTGGACTTTGGTCAATTTGACCTTTTATTATACTTGGCTGATCTATTTTGAATAAAAAATTTCACCCCTTTTTAAAAAAAAAGACATTATAAATATGATATAGAATAAATAAAATTAAAATAACATATAATATAATATAATTATAATATATCTTTATTAATAATTACAATAACATATAGTTATTATAATAATAAATTAATAATAAAACATAATTATAAAATTAAAAAACTTAATATAAATACAACTATAAGATTATATACAAATTAAATATTTAAATAATATAAAATTTAATTAATAATAAAAGAATAAATAATATAAAAAAATATTAAATCTAAATAGTTATATTAATAACAAATTAATAACTAAATATAATATTAAAATAATAAATAATAATATAAAAATACTATAGTAATATATAAATATAATATAAACAATATAGAACTATAATATATAATAGTAAAATAATACTTAATTTTGTAAAATAATTAATAATAATATAAAATAAGTAAATTATTATTAATAATGTATTTTTATAATATATTTGAAGGATTTTTTTTATTGTTTTAAAAAAAAAATTACATTATTTTTTAAAATAAATATAATATTTTAAATATTACAAGTATATTTACACTTTAATATGTCAAAAATAAACATTTTTTATTTTATTGTATTCATACAAACATAAAAGCATATTTATACATAATTTATTAAATATAACAATATTAATTATTATAATTATTTAATTATGTTTCATGAAGATTAATTTATTTAATTAAATTATTTAGAAAAATAATTAATATATAAATTTATATTATTATTAATATATTGAATAATATTATTAATCTAATAATTATATATATTATTAATATTAATATATAGTAATTCACTACTATGTTAATAATACTACATTATTAACAAAGTTAAATATAAATGAATTTATTAAAAAATTTGTAGAAGGATATATTTTCAGTTTATTTTATATAGATTATTTAATAAGATAGATAAGGGCGGGTGCATGGAGATGGGTAGCCAATTTGTTGCCACGTTTTAAAAAAGTTTTGAAAACTCATGACACAATCACATTAAAACGTGCTTGTGTTATGGCTTGGTGTGCCGAGCCTGAAGCTTGACCACAATGAGCCCATAACGTGAGCACGTTATTGCATTATAATGCACTCGCATTAGAACATGCTCACATTATGACCTATTAAAGCCAAAAAAAAAGTAAAACAAATTCATTCTTGCATTTTGACTGTGTTTTTTCTTTTTCCCATGACCAAAACCCCCATTTTCCGTGCTCACATGCTAGGAGGAGGTATTTTGCAAAAATCTTCATCAACGGTTGCTATTTCATCGCGAGGATGTCGCCACGTCGACGAGGAGGTGTGAGAGGTAAGGATTGTTTGATTTTTGTTTTGAATTTGTTAGTTTTAGGTTGTATTTGATATTTATTTTTTTGAATTTGTAGGAGATGCAAATCAACCTGCAAACCCTCAAAATCCTCAACATGTAGAGCAAAAAAATCCTCAACAACAAAATACTCAACAAAAAAATCAACCACAACAACCTCCTCCACCAATCCCTCAGCACCTTCCTGGCACTCAACAAAATTTAATGAGTGAAATTGAGAACAAAAAACAACTTGAGGATTTAATCAGGAGGTTGAGCGATCCAAATAGTTCAACTGAGGAAAGAATGACCCTGACAACTTCATAGAAATATGTTAAAAAATGTAGATTCAATTAACAAACGAATAACTGGATGACAAGATAGGAGGCAGGTAGTTAGGGATTATTACGTAGATAAATTATCATATAAAGATGTAAAGGATTTTAAAATTATAAAAGGTGATTTGTGCTCATTATTCACTAGCCCACACACAAATCAAAATCTTACCCTCAATGTGAAGATGTTTCCTATTCATTGGTGCCACCACCAATAGATTAGAAACTATTTTTATGATAGGTGGTACATAGTTTTTGATTACCCATCATGCAACAATTGTGAAATCCCATAGTATTTCTTTAGGAAACTATACTATGAGTTCATATTAGACAAAATCCTAAATTATTTTGATATGAGGTACTTCTAGGGGATAGGTGGGGGGTCAACTCAGGATAGACCTGATGCACAGCTAGATCCTATGCAGCAAGGGAGAAGAGCTCTTGCTAGGCTACCTCATGAGCATGTTGTTATCCCGTCCATCGCGAAGGAGAGTGCCGATGTAGAGACATTGCAGGCGATCAACACTTTGACCCAAAGTTTCATCCAACATGCTAGACCTATTCTACAACGCCATCCAGGGGAGTCTTCAAGAGGTGGCCTTCAAACACATTTGTGTCGATCTTGGGGGGCGACTTGTTCATATGACCCCACGGACACTCAGGAGGCTACTACACAGGATCTGTCTGTAGCTATAGAGATGAAGAGGGAAGCTGACATTTTGCATGAGGCATATGTCATTGATACTCAGGTAAAAGTTAGCATGTTCATTGAATTTAATTTATTAAATTTTGATTTTGAAATGCAAGATTAACTAATTTAGTTTTATGATTTTAATAAAATTGCAGGGTCACAGTGTTGAGACTGGATACACCGGCCCTACACCTACTTATTTCTGCAATACACCTATCGGTGGGGTATGTAACTAGTAAACAATTATAAATTTATTACATGTTAATAGCATTGCTTTATGAATGGTATTTTAATGTGATTTTGGATGTTGAATAGGCTAATGTTGGAGGTTTCGAGGGAACACCTGCTAGTGCCAGTGGATTTACTCAAACCTACAGGCAGGTAATAGAATAAAGAGTTTAACTAATGAATTGTACTTAATAGATTTGTGTAGTTTATATTCATATCGTTGATTACATTGCATTGCACATCATTCAAACTCAAAGAATTAATTCACATTCCATAACTAATAAATAGATGTTGATAGATGACAAAATTTCAACTACAATATAGTTGTTTAGAAAGTCAACATAAGCAGTGATGCAATTAATTCACATAGCATAAGTAATAAGTCTAGGAGCAACTTCCAATTGCATTTGCTTGTCATGGCATTCCATGAGACCACTTTTTACTGCTCGACATCTTTTAAAATAGTTCACTGCCTTGTCTATGCTATGGATGCTTGGAAGGAATATATGAAAGAATAATAGTAAGCAATAACATAGACAAGGCAATGAGTATTTTGAAAAAATGCCTCAAAGAAATGTGGTCTCCTGGTGATGTTCATCACCATGAGACCCAATTTCTTTGAGGAACTTTTTCAAACAACTCACCACCTTTTCTATGCTACCACATTTTCCATACATGTCTACCAAAGAATTTTATCAAACAATTCATTTCCTCACTACTATGGCTAAAAGCTTAAAAAAGGTGCTTTCCAACGAACTATGGATGCTTGGAAAAAATATATCAAAGCATAATAGTAAGCAATAGCATAGACAAGGCAGAAGGTAGTTTGAAAAAATGCCTCAAATAAATGCAGTCTCATGGTGATGGAATGACATTCCATCACCATGAGACCACATTTATTTGAGACATTTCTTCAAACAACTCACCACCTTTTCTATGATACCACATTTTCCATACATGTGTACCAAAGTATTTTATCAAACTACTCACTTCCTTGCTACTATGGCTAAAAGCATGAAATAGGTGCTTTCCAACAAACTATGGATGCTTGGAAAAATTTCTATCAAAGCATAATAGTAAGCAATAATACCATAGAGAAGGCAATGAACTGCTTGAAAAAATGCTTGAAAGAAATGCGGTCTTATGGTGATGGAATGCCATGACGTGCATTTGTTTGTAATGGCATTCCATCACCAGGAGATCCCATTTCTTTGAGGCATTTTTCAAATAGTTCATTGCCTTCTCTATGCCACCACAATTACGTACATGTCTACAAAATCATTTTATCAAACACTTCGCTTGCTTGCTGCTATGGGTAAAAGCCTAAAAACACGTGCTTTCGAACAAGATATGGATAGGGAAAATAGTAAGCATGATAGTTAGAAATATATAGTACTCAAAATTTTGTTCATTATCTTATACATTATAAGTCATGATGTGGATCACTATTGTAGTTTTTGTGATTGAATAATTTTTTATTTTATTTTCAGATGTTGCAAGTGGAAACACCTCTGAATGTGACGAGGGAAATGGAGATCGGTGTTTCATCTGCTATAGAATCCTCGATGGCTTTGATAGGGAAGGTATGAGGCAAATTACTAAATTTCAATTTACATTCGTTGTTATAGATGTTAGTGAAAAAGAAAACCATTATTGATTCATAGTTTAATTTCTATTTGGATGGTTTATACAGGGCTTTAGCACACCTCAACATGGGTGTGTGAATATTTCCCTCATGGAGAGTGATCATCAAATGGCGGTAAGTGATTATTTTGTTAAATATGTCATTTTTTATAATGTAATTTCTATATATTAATGACTTTACTTCTTATTGTAACAAATAAAACTTCACCAAGAATGAAACACTAGGAGGAGTAGCAGGAGCACTCCTCGAGTGCAACATAAATGAGTGATAGATGTATCGCCATCCAATCGACAAGAAAAGGGAAAGAATTTATTTCGAGAGCATGGAGAGCAATGAATTTTGATTTGAGAGCCCTTTGTTGTATGCCTACATGGCAGTTTTGTACATATTTTGTATTGGATATATTTGACATTGTATGCCTATATGGAATTATCGTAAGCCTATATGGCTATTTTGTACCTATATTTCATACTTATATCCACATATATTGATGTATGCCTACATGGCTATTTGGTTAATACAAATCTTTTTTATTGATAGTGTCCATATTTGCATTATAAATTCATGGTTCAATAGATATGAGTTACGTGTATTCAAGTGTATATTTTACGACTTACGTATATACTTTGTGACTTATGTGTGTTCCAATGTATACTTTGCAACTTACGTGTTTTCATGTGTATACCTTGTATTCGTGCATATACATTGTATTAATTTGTGTATACTATGTATTCGTGTGTATACTTCAAGGCTTATGTGTTTTTGAGTACTTGTGCTTCCCATATTCACACGTACATGCTTGAATTATTCACATGTATACTTATTAATTGGTTAGCCCTAGCATTGATCATTGTTGTTCTTCATGGTTTGTTTTCAATATTAATTGATTGATGCTAAACAACTTTATCTAAAAGCAAAAAACATGTTTTCAATTGGTATTCCATGAAATGATTCATAAATAGATTCCAATATATTTAATCCTTTGATTAGAACAACTCAACTAAGCAAAGGAAACATAATCTTCACAACACTTGCAAAACACAATATTCAGAGTAGATGAAGTAGTTAACTTCTTGACACATTATCATACAAACAATAATCTTGAATAGTCTTTAAACATTTTCACAACATAATCCTGATAGTGCAAAATGAATTGTTATGTTATTGATCCATCACCATATAAACACGTTGAAAGATTTTTATGTCAACTTTTTGTAGTATTATTTCTTGTATAGGAAATGGACTTGGGAGAAAGAAATTTATAATTCAGAATACAAATAAGAAATGGACTCAATGTTGTCCTAGACCCCCAAATAGGTCTATTTAACAAAGAAACACCCTCTCAATCACTCTTCCAATTGCAAAACACCATTGGGAAACATTTACCAATCTGCAAATCCACAAAATCCACAATTTTTAGGGCGTGATTGGCCCTCTAACCCCACTATCCTCTAAACCCTCACTTTTCTCAAATTTCACTAGGGTTGATTGAAAACCCTATATCTAGACCTCATACAACCTCAAAACCTCTTCCCACACTCTTCATTCTTCCTACACAAACTTAATTGACCACCAAATTATGTTGCCCCCTGACTTTACCCACTTTTACTCCCTCAAACCTCTCTTTTTCATTCAAAACCCCTCTTTTCCTAACTAGGGCATCATGCCATCACATACTTTTGACCTCCCTTGTCCTTGCAGACCTTTTGAACACATCAAACTCCACAACCTCACCCTATTTCCAACCTATTCTAACTTATTCTCAAGCAATTTCTTCTTTTCACCTCGTCTAGCCTTGCTTTTAAGGCCTAAATTATGAATTTTCAACAGGGGCAGCATTAGTAATCTCTTCCAATGCCTTTACCAATGCTATTTTCTTATACCTACTCCCTATTGTACTTACATAATTGAATCAAATGACCCCACACTAACTCAAAACTAAAAGAAAGATTACAAAATGGCCTATCATGGCCTTATTTGACATTATCATGACTAAAACCACTGAACTAGACTTTCTTGATCAAATGGAGGAAGAAGGTGTTCTGCATGAATGATCATACACTTTTTGTGTGGAAAACTCGGACTTCTCAACCGTCATGTGTATGTTTCTTTTTTTGATTGTTTTGCATGCCATCATAAGGTATCAAGTTGATTGAATGTAGCTCGGAGCAATTCCTTGGGTGTGAGAAGGATCATGCGTAGCATAAACCTACCTATCGAGACACATTGGAATAGTTTTTTTGGTCACACGAATTGCAAAACGAAAGTTGCACCACTTTGCAACTTTACACTGCTTGCATTTGACACTTTTTCCATCAAGTGAAAACTAGACACCATAGGAAAACAACTCTGAGATAACAAAAACCAAGAGAGGTTATTGTAGAGAGTCCCAACACGATCATGTAGGCTTAGACAGAGAGTTCGTAAGCATTACGGTTTTTGAGTAATAGCCAGTCAAATTTTGCTTCACTTTTGCACTTTGGACCCTTAAGGGATCAAGCCGGTTGAATGTAGCTCGGAGTGATTCCGCATGTTTTAGTGTGAAAGATGACCATTCCTAGCGTAAACATACCCATCCGGATGTGTTCAAACAATCCATTTGGTCACACGAGTTGTAGAATGAAAGTTGCATCACTTTGCAACTTTCAACTACTTGCATTTGACAACTTTTTCTCCAAGTGAAAATTCACCACCACTGGAAAATTCCTTCGAGATAGTGAGAACTGATAGAGATTGTTGTAGAGGGGCTCAACGCAATCCTAAAGGATCAAATGAGAAGTTTCTAAGCATCATGGTATCCGAGTAATAGCATGCTGAAGTTTACAACTATTTTTTAGTTTGGACTCTTAAGGGATCGATCTAGTTGAACGTACCTTAGAGTGATTTTGTGTGTTTGGGTGTGAAAGAGGACCATGCCTAGTGTAAACATACCTATTCAGATGCATTGGAATAGTCTGTTTGGTCACATGAGTTGCAGAACGAAAGTTGCACCACTTTGCACTGCTTGCATTTGACACTTTTTCCATCAAGTGAAAATTTTCCACCATAGGAAAACCACTCCAAGATAACAAAAACTAAGAGAGGTTATTGTAGAGGGGCCTAACGCGATCACATAGGATTAGATGAGAAGTTTCTAAGCATCATGGTATTTGAGTAACAACATGCTGAAGTTTGCAACCATTTTGCACTTTGGACTCCTAAGGGTTCGATCCGGTTGAACGTAGCTCAAAGAAATTCCTCATGTTTGGGTGTGAAATAAGACCATGCCTAGTATAAACATACCTATTTGGATGTGTTTAAACAGTCTATTTGGTCACACAAGTTGCAGAATGAAAGTTGCACCACTTTGCAACTTTCAACTACTTGCATTTGACAACTTTTTCCCCAAGTGAAAATTTGCCACCATGGGAAAATGCCTTCGAGATAGCAAAAATTGAGAGGTTATTGTAGAGGGTCCCAACATGATCCCATAGGATCAACCAAGAAGTTTCTAAGTGTCATGGTATCCAAGTAACATTGGACTCTTAAAGGATCGATCTGGTTGAATGTAGCTCAGAGCGATTCTGTGTGTTTGGGTGTGAAAGAGGACCATTCCTAGTGTAAAAATACCTATTCAGATGTGTTGGAACATTCTGTTTGGTCACACAAGTTGCAGAACGAAAGTTGTACCACTTTGCAACTTTCAACTACTTGCATTTGAGAACTTTTTCTTCAAATGAAAATCTACCACCACGTGAAAACCACTACGAGATAGCGAAAACCGAGAGAGGTTTTTGTATAGAGTCCCAACGTGATCCCATAGAATCAAACGAGAAGTTTGTAAGTATCATGACATCCGAGTAACAACATGCTGAAGTTTGCAACCATTTTGCACTTTGGACTCTTCAGGGATCGATCTGGTTGAACGTAGCTCAGAGCGATTCCATGTGTTTGGGTGTGAAAGAGGACCATTCCTAGCGTAAAAATACCTATTCAGGTGCATTGGAATAAATAATTTGGTCACACAAGTTGCAAAAGAAAAGTTGCACCACTTTGCAACTTTCAACTACTTGCATTTGACAACTTTTTCCCCAAGTGAAAATTTGCCACCACTGAAAAATGCCTTTGAGATAGCAAAAACAAAGAGATTTTTTTGTAGAGGCACCCAATGCGATCCCATAGGATTAGACAAGAAGTTTCTAAGTGTCACGGTATCCAAGTAACAACATGCCAAAGTTTGCACCATTTTGCACTTTGAACTCTTAAGGGATCGATCCAGTTGAACATAGCTCAAAGCAATTCCGCGTGTTTGGGTATGAAAGAGGACCATTCCTAGAATAAACATACATATTCAGATGTTTTAGAACATTCTGTTTGGTCACACGAATTGTAGAACGAAAGTTGCACCACTTTTCAACTTTCAACTACTTGCATTTAACAACTTTTTCCCCAAGTGAAAATCCACCACCACGGGAAAATGCCTCTGAGATAGAAAAAATCGAGAGAGATTTTTTTAGAGGGACCCAACATGCTCTCATAGGATTAGATGAGAAGTTTGTAAGCATCACGGTATCCGAGTAATAGTATGCTGAAGTTTGCAGCCATTTTGCACTTTGGACTCTTAAGGGATTGATCTGGTTGAACGTAGCTCAGAGCGATTCTGCATGTTTGGGTGAGAAAAAGGACCATTTCTAACATAAACATACCTATTCAAACATGTTGGAACAATTTTTTTGGTCACACTAGTTGCAGAACAAAAGTTGCACCACTTTGCAACTTTGCATTGCTTGCATTTGACACTTTTTCCATCAAGTGAAAACTGAACACCACAAGAAAACCACTCTGAGATAACAAAAACTAAGAGAGGTTATTGTAGAGGGGCCCAACATGATTTTTTAGGCTTAGACAATGATTTTTTAAGCGCCATGGTTTTCGAGTAATACCCCGTCAAAGATTGTTCCCCTTTTGCACTTTGGACCCTTAAGGGATCGAACCAACAAGTATCAAGAAATCAACTCCAAACCATAAAATAACCTCAGGAAGCAGTGTATCAAGTCTCAAAACCTTCAAACTTTCAAATTTTATCAAGTTTTATGGGGTTTGTGTTGCTGCCCCTGTAGATTTTGATGAAGGGCATGAAAAATGAGGTTTCACCCTAAGGTTTGATAAAATATTGCATGTAGAGGTTGGGTGATTGTATTTTGAGTTTGTGGAGGTGATTTTAAGAAGTTCTGAGGATGTGGCATGTTGTGGTAAGGTGTGGAACCATTCCTTTCAATAAACCCTCCTCATACTAGCATAAAATAAGGGTTTTATGGTTTGGCATGGTGGAGTGAGTTTCTCCTAAGACAAATTATGGATTTGAGGGTTTGGATACATGAGAATTTCTTCCCCAACAAGTTTAGGGGGTTGTTGAATGTTTAAAGGTATGTTCCTTTGTAAATTAGGCCTAGTTATCACTTAGTGGACTCTCAAAATCTTGTTTTGAGGGTTACAAACCAATTATGATAAAATTATTGTTATTTCCTCAAATCTGAGTTAAAAAACTTCAAAATACTTTCAAAATTTTCCTAACTCCTTGTTTTGAAGAAAAATAATCAATAATCAAAGTATAAGGTGTTGTACAATCGGCACAAGCTTGAAACAAAAAAGGAAAAGTGCTACAAATATAGAAAACATCATCATTTATTTACTAATTTCTTCAAGAATACAAGTTCTACTCTTTTCCACGCCTTTACAATGATTTATATAGCTATTACAAATAGTTATGAATGCTTCCCCTACATCTTCCATTGACTAACTACCCTTTCTAACAAGATGACTCTTCATCTTCTATAATTTTGCAATTGTGCAACTAATGCAAGTTTTGCATTTTTACAGCAAATGACAACTTTTGTGCAATATCACTTCTCTAATCACCTAATGACCCGTTTGAGACTTTGAATACATTACATATGACCTTCACATGACCTTTTTCACATGTTTACATTTGAAAATTCAAATTTTGCAATTTTCCTATTAAAGGCATTTAGAGAACAAGGTGCTCCTGCACCAAACATGAACTCCAAAATTTCAATATTTGAGTAAATCTCATTACAATGCCTTAGGTACTCCATTCTCATAGATATTTTACAATGTCACTCATATATTCAAGATTCTCTTTTAATGTCTATATCATAGGTGCTCATTATGAGGTTAACTTCAATTGAGTAACTTGAGATTCCCTCACTAAGCTTCACACACTCTTTTATAATGGCTTTAAATTAGAATTGAGATTTGTCAAGATCATCAAAATAAGGATGTTGCATTGCTTTTTTGGTTGAGATTCTCTTTGATGGCTCATAAATCAACATTTTCTGCAACAAGAGACCAATCAATTTTTAGTGGTTTACTTACAAATACACAAAGTGAAAGAAGGAAAAGAAAGAGAATCCAAAATGGAAATGAAATGAAAATAGATGGAAGGCACTTACAGATAGGCATGCCAGTCTCTCAACCTAGTCACTCTTGGTCATACATCTTCACTAGGAGTTCCAAGATACCTATTGCACACAACACCTCTCATGAATAGAATAACATGAAATTCGAGATGCTCTTATAATGTCTACATCATAGGTGCTCATGATAAGGTTAAATTCAAATGAATAACTTGAATTTCCCTCACCAAGCTTTGCACACACTTTTGTAATGGCTTAAAATCATAATTGGGATTTGTCAAGATCATCAAAATAAGGATGTTGCATTGCTTTTCTGGCTGAGATTTGTCAAAATCATCAAAATAAGGATGTTGCATCAAATAAATTAATGTGCATACAAGTATAAATTAATAAGAACCGATGTGCATACTTACAAATTAATCCAAAGAACCATCCAGGTCTGCTTTACTCTTTATTGTGTCAAGTATTGCCTCATGGTTAGACTCACAGACCTTCCACAAGACCTTGTTCAAAGGTCTACCCCCCATATTTGGTCATACGAACATTGGATGCCATGACAAGGTTTGAGTAATGAAGAGTCTTATGATGCATGTCAAAGTCCTGAAACAAACAATGTTTAACACTCTTATGTGGGTACCTTCTAAGCCACGTTCTAGTAACAACAACTGAGCCTGTAGGGAATTTGATGTTTTCTCCATCTATATCTGGGGTCTCTAATTTCTTTTTGGCCTCAAAAAAATGAAACAAGTAATAGTTCATTCCCTCTTTGTTGTCTTCATCTGCAATAACTGCATAAACATAGCCTGCATTGATATATGCAACAAATCTCTTGAAATTAGTCAACATTACGAATACAATACAAAGTAAGCTAACAATATGGAATTTCAAAAACTAAGCAAGCAAATATATTACCTAGTTGAACTAGATCTGATATGTGGTCAAAGTCGACCGATGATTCCATCTGTGTTAGTTCCAATGCTGTCGAAGGGTGATACATGTTAAGTGGGCTAAGGTAACTTGTCAACCATTTTTCAACCCACTCCCTTGACTCACAATCATTCCAGGCTTTCATTGTACATGAAGAAAAAAAGCATGCCATCTTCTATGTATCGATACTCCATGAACCTACATTTGAGCTAAGGAAAGAGTGTAGCTCACTCGATCCTGTTAGTGTACAAAAATCCTTATATGGTGCAATGTTAGTATCATCCATCAACCAAAAAAATCTACAAACTAAAGACATACCTTCATTACCTAGACCCATCGAAGCATTACACCACTCGACAATTGATCTTGCATCTATTAACTTTGCACTATCTTTATACTTTAACTCTTCTTGTGCTAATGCTCTTTTCACGCATGCTCTTGCACCATCATGCTCCCCCTTTCCATGCCCGACCTCAAAAAAATTTCACATATGTTGTACACCTGTAATGACATGCATCCTACTCAACCAGTAGAACATGCGCGAGTTCTTGAACTATGCTGCATAGTTATCTGACCATATTATATGCCAACCGTATGCTATGCCCCTCTGAGCCAAATCACTGTAGAACATCTGAAAGCAACCTTGCATGAACTCTAGAGAATGTGTGTGATCATCACTAATATAAAAGTGATACTCCCTCAATACCTTCCTTTGGTCCTCTGTACTATTAGTTGCATGAATGAATGCTATGTGCACAAATATCAAAACCTGTGTGGAATTGTAATACTGTGACTACACCTCATGCAGTGGTTGTAGAGTGTATTTCTCTACAAATTCAACCATTGATACTATGTTTCCAACTAGAAAGGTGTCCTTGCATAGCTTGAATTGCATGTCCAACCATTGGGCTCTATGGGTATGCCTTGCATACTCATACACTATATTGTCACGAAACATAGACATAAAATGATACACTGGAATCTTTTGAATAACCAAATCACACCTTTTTTCTTGAGACCCATCTTTTGCAGCATATTCCATTGTTTTATACTTCCTAAACTCTACTAGTTTTTGTCCCACCTCATCTGTGCTTTCCATATGTTGGCATACTGGCATACGTTGCAAGCCACCACAACACTCGCATGAATTATCCAAGCATGCTATCCTGTAGAATATTTGGCCATCCTCTATTTCACATAATTTTTTTGATAAGAACTCTTTTGAAGATTTTGGTGGGGCTTCTATACCACAATCCTACAAAACATCGTTAGTATGCAAATCCAAACATATAGAACGATAAACATCATAATGGTTAGAGAATTCAATATGCAGTCTACAACAACAAGTAGTGCATGTGTGATTTATCTTGACATAAAAAGGTTTAAGCATTTCAAAAAATCTTTGACAAATACTAAATTGAGGATAATCCTTTTGAAATTTATGAAAAAATTGGGTTTGAGTCGTATCAAAAAAATGTTTTGGATGTGGCTCACAGTTTTGACTACCGATTCTCCTTCTTAACACATCCATTTGATTCAGATATGGCCTTGTGTTATTCTTTAAATACTCTTCAATTAGTGTTCTCAATGCTTCAACAATTTTTTTATCTTTTTGTGGCAGTCTCCCCAAGAATGACCATAATTAATTTGAATCAGTTCCCTCAATTCTTTGCTACCTTTGAACGACTTTTGATAAAGTTTTTCTACTAATTCTCATTTATTCACTCGCATTTCTAATGAGACGAGCTCTATTTGTTTGACTGCTTACCAAATTTGATGTAATGACACATCAGGTGACATTACTATCCTTTGAGTGTGAGGTCTTACCCACACTCTCATAAGCATCCATTAGATTCTTCACAATAGTGTTTTCACTTGATGCATTTGATGTTCTCAACCCAAGAATCTTCATGATGTTTCTTTACTTTATACCCTGCATCATTTCAACAAATAGTTGACATCTTGTGGTCTCATTTATCCTTTCAAAGAATTAATTCCAAATATTATCAACATATCTTCTACAAGAGCATGTTGAAATCTTACCTTCAATATGTTGCAAAATATCCTCATCAATATTAATCAAATAATTTGGCTTTCTATGCAAAATTCTAGGTGGTGTTCTCCTAGGTACATGCATCTCAACATTAGAAATTTCATCAATATTTAATTGAGGTGGGCTAGATTGTGTACCTTCAGTCGAGATTGGAGTAGAAGACATACCTTGAGGTTCACGTGGGGATGATGACATACCTTCTTCATCAAATTCAAGTGATGATGTACTCTCAACTTGAGATGTGGTGGATGGTATCCAACCATATTCACTTGCGGTAGATGGTGTCCCTCCATATTCACTTGTGGTAGATGGTGTCCCTCCATATTTTCTTGTGCTTAATGGTGTCCCTTTGTATTCAGTTGTAGTAGATGGAGTGTCTCCAACTACGGTATCTGAATCTGTCCTACCACGACGCTTTTGCATTCGTGCCCTTTGTGTTTCCAATTCCTATTCTCTTTTTGATGGTTGAGGTTCCTCTTCAATTGGCTTGTTTTCATCAATTGTACCCAATTTATTCCTTTTATGATATGCCGCCACCCGTTCTCTCTCCTTTGCTTTGAAGGTTTCATACTCTTTGTCTATTAGTTTTTTCATTGTTCGTTTCTTCGAGATGGTGGATAATTTTACCTATAGCATGGTAATGAGATGAATATTAGCTCCTAAAAAATGTATCTATTCAAAGAAATAAAATATATGTCATTCAAGGCTTCATAAAAAATACTTACAATCATCATGTACAAGAGTATTTCTAGCATAGACAAAGGTGGTGCAGGGGCATGCCATGATTACAAGATAGGCTCAAAATGGAAGCATGGACAAGGCATGTGAATTGATTTTCCTTGGAAAGCTAGTGGAGCATTGGTGAGCTAGCTCACTCACTAGCTTTCCAATGCGGTAGGGTGTCCACATGGTCCTAAAGGTAGAGGAAGTAAGTTGTTTAAAATTGGGTGAAGCCCTAGGGAAGAATTACATTGTTTTCCTTGTGTAAATGGGGTGTTAAAGAAGGGTTTTGATGAAATGTTGAAGGAACCTTCCATGTAATGGTTGTTTGAGTTTGTGCAGGGTATTTTTGAATTGTTGTTGGTATTAGTGAGGTCTAGTAAGCCCAGTTGTCAAGACTTTCAATAAAACCTAGGTTATTTGCATGAAAGTTGAAGGTTTGGTGGTACAGTGTTTTAAAGGTCAAGGCTCTGAGAAATAATGGTGGAATTTGTTGTTTTGTACCACAATTAGTGACTGTTAGTTGATATTTCATGAAAGAAAAGTGTTTTGGAGGTACCTCCTTTGTAAAAGAGGGTTATTTGGTGGCCTAAAAGGCAGGGCAACCTATTGGTTTTCAATATTGTTGCAAAGAAACCTCTTGAAACATTTTGGTATGTTGTGTTAGGAGTTGAAGTGTGTCTCAGATGATGTTTTTTAGGTCTCTGTATGACCTTCCATAAAAGATATTGAGAAAAAGCAATTTTGGAGGGCTATAAGCCTTTAGGTGTGTGTTTGGGATAAGTTGAGTGTATAGCGTTTAAGGGGATGGTTTCTTGTTTCAGTTTGATCATTTTGAGTTTGTTGGGGTTTTCACCACCTAGTTTTCTATCACGCTGCCCCTACCTTCTCAACCCTACCCTATTGGCAAGCTAGCTCACTCACTAGCTCGCCAATTTAGTAGGGTTGAGAAGGTAGGGGAAGCGTGTGCCTCATAGAAATGGGGTCTCACGGTGATGTATTAGAAATGGAATCTCACAGTGATATACATAACCGTGAGACCCCATTTCTATGAGGCATACGCTACCCCTACCGATGATATACATCATCGTGAGACCCCATTTCTATGAGGCATACACTGCCCCTACCTTCTCAACCCTACCGCATTGGAAAGCTAGTGGAGCGTTGGCAAAATAGCTCACTCACTAGCTTTCCAATGCGGTAGGGTTGAGAAGGTAGGGGCAATGTATGCCTCATAGAAATGGGGTCTCATGGTGATGTATAACACTCCATTTTTATGAGGCATACGCTGCCCCTACCTTCTAAACCCTACGGCATTGGCAAGCTAGTAGAGCATTGGCAAGCTAGCTCACTCACTAAAAAGGTGTGGGAATGTTGAGTAAGTACAGGGGAGGTCAAGAGTTGAGTTGGGCATGAAGCCCCAGAGTGAAATTTGGTGTTTTCCATGTGAATTTGAGAGGTTTTGACATGATAAAGTGAGTATTGTGTTAGGGAAGCATTTTTTCTTGTTGAATTTAGTTTGTGTAGGTCATTTTAGACCTGTTTGAAGTGGTGGCATGTTTTGATAAGGTTGGGAAGCATGTTTTCCAATAATGCCTAGGTTATTTGGCTTAAAAAGAGGGTTTTTGGTTTTGACATCTTGGTGGATGAATTTCTAAGAAATAACTGTGAATTCTTTGGTTTGAATACATATAAATTTCTTCCCACATATGTTTGGAGGTTTTGGTCAAGTTTCAAGATAAGTTTCTTTGTCAAAGTGGCCTAATTTGAGACCTAGTTGGTGTAGAAGGCTTGATTTGAGAAATTCATTACAAAGTAACAAATAGTAGTTTGTTGGCATGTGATTGTGTACCTTGAAGGGTCCTTGAAATGGTTCAAGTCTTGGTATGAAAGAATCTTATCAAGAAGAAATACCCGATTGAATGAGTTGGCAATGCTATAAGGAAGAGTGCTGATTTGGTGAAAAGTGAAGAGTTCTGAGAATTGTGACTTGTGAATTGTTGTTGTTGGCTGATTTTTTGTGTTGAGTTGTGTTGCAAGACCTCCCCTAGTTGCATCATAATTCAAATGCTTTGTCCATGCTTCCATTTTGAGCCATGATTGCAAGATAGGCTGCACCTTTCACCATGTCGCTAACTTAGCCTTGAATAAAGAGTCTTGTAACAATGGAGAGAAGGGATAGAATCCCTTGTAGGTAGACTAATCAAATAAACATTTAAAATATATCACAACTAAAATTGATGAGGTAGGTTTAGTGATGAGGTAAATTTAGAAATAGAGATGAAAACCAAAATAGTTTCTAAGATCTATCAATGTGGGAGGAGTATATTCAATTTTTTAGAGACATGTATGGAAAATTTGGTAGCATAGACAAGGAAATTAGCTGCTTGGTACAACTGTTTGAAAAAATACCTCAATGAAAGCTTCAAAGAGTGGTATGCACATCCATAATAAAGGATTGAGAAATGATGTTTTGTTTTACTTCCTTAAAACGTATGTCATATATATGTGTATACAAAATGTGGAAGCATACACCAGGTAAGTCAATTGTTAAGAGTTTACAAAATGCCTCAAAGAGATGTGGTTTAAAAATGTAATTGGAAAGTGTATAGAATTGTGTAATGTAAAATATGCATTGACAACCTAAGGTTATAATGACAAACAAACAATGATCAATATGAAATATGCAAAATAACAAAAATGAAAGCAATTCATAATAGAATGAAAGAAAATGTGTAAAGACTTCACATACCTAAAAAACTAGAGTTTCAAATGGATGAGTTCTACCCAATTATGTAGCCTTAGCTTCTTCTTTCTTCAAACTCCTCAACAATTTGACTTTTTCAAAAGCTTGTTCCCCTCCAAACTTCAATTGTATATCAGTTTTCACTCGAATTCAAACTTGAATTGATATTATATGTCTTTCAACATGAAAACTCTACCATTTCATGCAAAGGTGGTGGAAAGATCATGAAAAAGGTGGTGGAATGTGAAAAACATGCATGCATAATTCACAACATCATCAAAAAGATACTTTTTGTCAGAGCATACGCAAAACCAAGAGAATATGTAGAATGTAGGCCTTGAGATCATGGGTATATTGAGTTTTTTACCATTTTTAGAGCAAGACAAAACACGCTCACGTTATAACACGAGCACGTTATTTATTCCTAAATATGGTAATGTCTCTACTTCTTCAAAACATGCTCGCGTTATGAGAAAGTTGATTTTTTAATAGATTCCTTTTCTCTCTTTGTCTATACCCTATATACCCTAACTCTATCTCTCTCCCCTCTACCCTTATACCCTAATTCCATCTGTCTCCCCTCTACCCTCTACCCTTAACCCTTATACCCTTAACCCTTAAACCCTATTTTTATCTATCTCCCCTCTACCCTCTACCCTTAACCTTTGTACCCTCTAACCTCTACCCTTTATTTCCCTCCCCTCTGCCCTCTACCCTTAACCTTTATACCCTCAACCCTTAAACCCTAATTCTATCTCTCTCCCCTCTATCCTTAACCCTTATACCCTCTATCCTCTACCCTCTATCTCTCTCTCTCTCTCTCTCTCTCTCTCTCTCTCTCTCTCTCTCTCTCTCTCTCTCTCTCTCTCTCGTCTCTCCCTCCTACCCCCTCTCCCTCTTTCAACTCCCTATCTCTCACTCACTCACTCCTATCTCTCTCCCCTCTACCCTCTACCCTTAACCTTTATACCCTCTACCCTTAAACCCTAATTCTATCTCTCCCCCCTCTCCCCTCTACCCTTAACCCTTATACCCTTTGTAAGAGAGGGGGACCACCACGTGCAAGACCCCAGGTCACAAAGGGTCAAGATATGAGAGGCTTCCCTAACTTACCTCAGATAAGTGTAATGTAAGGGGATGCGAGGTGAGTGTAACAAGGACCGTGGGGCCTCTCAGTTACCCTGAAAACCTAAAATGAAGAAATGGGCTAGGCGAGCTAGTTTCCAAGTCTAACACCATGCCTCTAGGAGCTCTCTGCTTGAGGACAAAAGCGCGGTCTTTGGATGATAGCGCGACACACTGGAATCTCTAAAGTGTGCTGGAGTCTATACAAATAGACAATAGTAAAGACATGGTTAAACTAAGGAAAGCAAGCTAACAACCCAGCTGACTAACTAAAGGGCTAGAATGATACGAGTAAATAAACAAAGTATTCTCTAATGTTATAAAGTAGAAATGCAAGTGTAAGAAGAATAAGAAGGATCTCACCAAGGAATTCATTCACCAGCTGATCCTCCAAGAAGCACACACACCTACACACAAAAAGAGAGAAAATGTTGGGTGGTTGAATAGGGTATTGCCTTAGTTAGACCCTCGTTTAGGTTTTTCCACCTCCACGAACAGCCGAGGAAATGAGATAAAGAAATAGTGCAATAAAGAGAATACAAACACTAGAAAGCAATATTATGCTACTCAACCAAGTGATAGAGGAGAGGAGAGGGAAGCTTACCACCTCCACCAAGAGCACTCAAGGCTACTTGGGGGAGAAATGAGAGGAACTCAAGCGTCTATTGTAATGGCATGGTCCCAAATGTGCTCTACTGAAGTCACAGACTGAAGATTTGGCTGCAATGGAATGCTTGAATGCTTGAAGTGAGTGAGAAAGTGAGCTTGTGGAGTGTAAGAATGAGAGCTTGATTTACTAAAGAGCTGTGAAGAGTTGGATTGAATGTTGAAGGGGTGAATTTGAAGAGAAAATGAAGAAAAATCACCATATTTGGGTCGGTCAGCCAAAGGGGGCGTTACAACTTCATTGCCAATGAGAAGTGTAATGCCTTTCCAAGTTTAGCCGCAGGAATCTACTAGGGATGTAAGTGTGTTGCACAGACGTCTACGCGTTGTGCATGCATCCACGACAAAAATGCCTCCATCAATGCTCAAAATAGGCATGAAGTGGACTGCCAACAGTGGGCTTAGGTGAAATTAAGCCTCCGAACTTGGTTTTCTAAGGTGGATAAAGGAAAAAGGGAGATTTGCATAGGGGATGCAAATTATCTCTTATACATTTTTCCCCCACTTTAGCGAGCATGAATACTGATGAGTGCTTGGTAAAGTAGATCAAGAAGAGTGTAAGGTTAGTGATGTATACCTAAACCGTCAAGGAAGTAGTACTCAGTCTAGCATACCTGAAGGTGCAGGAAAAGCAAAGGACTCCATAACTGTTCAAAACTACAAAGTTGGAAAAACAAAGCGTCTTATAGGCCCGCAGACCTGCAAGGATGAAACCCCCAAGATCTCTCGCATGAAGGAAGCCCTGTGAAGTAAGCACCTTATAGGTGCTTGGTCCTACAAGGAAGGTGTCCCCCAAAAACTCTAGCATGGAGGAAACCCAAAGGAAGCACCCTACAGGCTCTCAGTCCCATAGGGAAGGTATTCTCCACAAACTCAAGCATGAAGAATACCAAAGGAAGTGCCCTACAGGATCTTAGTCCTATAGGGGAGCTAGCCCCAAGATCTCTCACATGGAGGAAGCTCAAAGGAAAGCACCCTAAAAGTTCTCAGTCTTGCAGGGAGGTATCCCCCAAGATCTCTCGCATGGACGAAACCTGAGAAAGCGGACTCCGCAAAGTCAAGAAGTAGCAACACGTCTACCTAATGATAGAACATGTCAAAAGTGTCTATGTAGGAAAATAAGTGGATATTCCTGCAGAACATCAAAATCTTTCAAAGCGGTCCCTCTAGAACCCTTCAAAAGGAGAGGGGTCCACTAAAGGGACACGCTGTTTGAAAGGCAAGGTCTAATCAGGCTACCCCCAAGCTAGACGTGAAATGGTGAATGGAATGATTCTCGCTGGGTTTCCCCCATGCTAGATGTGAATTCCATTCAGAATAAAGGATTTGAAAGAAAAATCCCTCAAGAACCTGCCGTGAGAAAGAAAAGGGGGGTCCACTCAAGGGACACACAATTCAAAGGAAGTTGTTCTTATTAGAGCTATTCATCATCGTGGAATCCTTTCGAAAGATGTTCACTTCATCAAGGAATTCTAAAGGGAGGATATGCCCCCGTGCGAGGGGAAACCAAAGTCGTTCCCACTTCATAGGAAGGTCTTCAAGTCCTTTCTTTATGAACCCATGATGAAGGAAACATGCTTTGCTAGGGTTCCACATTGAGAATGTGATTCTAAGGAAAAAATTGTGAAGAATTTAGAGAAAAGATTCGTTGTCAACGAATTCATTTTCCAAAAATTGAAGTGTTGAAGAGGAGCGTTGTAACACATAGAAGGGAAAAATCAAGCAAAGATAGAAAGATAAGGAGAAAGAAAAAGGAAAGAAAACACATACAAAGGACACATGGGTAGCCTGAAATTTTAGGGTCAGAACTACTCATAAATATATATAGATAGGTATAATAATAGTATATAAATGAACTATCATCAAGCCCCTACTATATCAGACCATGTGAAGAATGCACGAGAAGACAAAGTAAAAATTAAAAAATTGGGTCAACATGGAAGGGGAGCCTAAATTCCCCCAACACTTTGCATCATCCCCAATTTATCAAAAATCAAGCACAAACATGGAAGAATGATGATACAAATAAAAGAAGGTTTACGACAAAAAAACCAAGCACCAACAGGGGTGACGAGGGTCATCTAGGCACACATAGCACAAGCACGGAGGAACACATCACAAGACACACACACACGCAAGATCAAGAAAGGGCCTCCTCCTAACAATGATCAGCCAAGAGGTCATCTGCTTCCCAATCTAAATCCTCATAAGGGGAAGGAGGGCGAGCCTGCAATGGTGGGATGTTAAGAGGAGGAGTATTTGACCCTCTTACAACAAGGGCCAAGGAAGAGGGCCCCTCAACATCCTCTCCACTGAGCTCCTGTGGAGTCAAAGTCAGTGATTCTGCAAAAATCGCCGATAGGGCCAGAACCTCATTCACAGAGTTAAACATACACCCCAAAGGATCACCTTGTATTACTTCAGCAGATGGGACAGGCGGTGCTTGAGATTCACCGCTAAGCTCACCGAATGACTCAGGAGCAGTGACAAAATCAGGAGAAGCCAGGATAGGTTCTGTCACAAGGATAAAACATGTCAGCACAGGACCACCTTGTGAAGAAGGTGGACTCTTCTTACATCCTTCGTTGCTAGAAGGACCACCCTCCACCTCTTTCTTCATTGGAAGAGATAAACTCCCCATAGAGAAATCTAGGGGTGCAGAGGAAGAGGAAGAAAGAACCAAAGCAAATACAACCAAAGTGTTAACCATATCCACGGGCTTCAGGAAGGGCTAAATAGCCAAAACGAACATCAACAAAGGTGGCTCCACTGAAGGAGCAATGAACACTTGCACCCGTTTAGGGTTAGGTGTTTTCGAGCTCCCAACGAAAGCTGGGAGTGAACTAGACTGGAGAGAATCAGAAGGAAGGGAGGAGGAAGATGCTACAGGAGGTCTTGAAGTAGAAGCAGTTGTTCCTTCCTCCTTCTGATGTGAGGCAGCCTGTTCGACCAGGAGAGCCTTTCGTCGATGCTTACATTCACGTGCAAGGTGGTTTCTATGCCTCTTGGAGTTAGATATTAGAGTTTGCGAAGGGGCAAGAGGTTCCTGGTCAATTATAGGAACGTCCACTACAATTGTTTTAGGTAGAGGAACAGGTTCCAGTACGAGAGAAAGGGGAGCAGGTTGAGGAGCGACAAGAGGAGTCGACTTGAGAGCCTCGGCAATGAGTCTATTTCAGCTTACTGCCTTAGGAGTAGGAGTGGTGGGAGGCGGTGAAGGTCGAGGGAAAGAGGACGCTCCTCGAGAGACCTTCTTCCTATCATACTGAATGGGTCTAGGCTCCGTCGGCAAAACAAGAAGCTAAAATGTAGGACGCTTAGGCTTTCGCCAAGCGGGCACCAAAAGGTTCTCTTGGAAGCGGGGAGCAGAGCCTAATGGTACCACAACTAAGAAAGAAGAAGCGTCATACTAGGAAATGGGAGCAGAAGAAGGAGGATCATAGGACCGCTTCTCTTCTTTCCTCTTTCAAGCCTTAGCGACATCATTGTTAGCCTTCAAACAAGCCCTATGTGAGATGGCATAAGGTGAGGGAGGGTATCTCACTTTTGGCCTCAGACGCCCTTTCTTATAGTTTTGATATGTTTTGTACAAAAGGTTCATCATAGGTGGGAGAGGGCCCACGGACATAGGCCACGGGTGATCCAAGGAATAGCTGCCATGTGCAACTGGTGGTCTATAACTGGTGTCGTGGATTACGTACATAGAGCCTCCGTGGATCAATTTTAAACATTTATGCACAACGGAGGGTACCACGTTCATCGCCACCAACCAAGGGATACCCAATTTCACTCTAAAGAGTTTAGATCCAGGAATGATATCAAACGAGAGATTTATAGACTTAGGTCCAACTAAGACCGATAGGAAAATACTACACAAAGGGGGTACAGAAAGCCCATCATGTGTGCAGATGAAACTCACAGAAGCATCGTATCCATCCTTATGTAAAAAAATTATTAGCATAATCTCCTCTGTTATTATGTTCACTTGTGATGTCGGGTCAATGAGAACACCAGCTACAATGTTTCCATTGATCCATGCAGGAATGTAAAGAGGAGACGATTCCTTGTTAAAGCCCACTGGCATGTCCTATGAAGTAAAGGTTATGCCAGTACTACTATCCACAGGCTGCGCAGAGGGGATGGGTTCATGCAAGAAAGAGGCCATTACACACACTAGACGACACTTTCACAGAATCCCTAAAGGTTAATGGATAAGACGGTGACCCAATTAATATTTTTTCATGCAATACCTTTGGAACCTTCCAACTATGCCAACTAGGGGTCGCAGGCCAGGTTACAAGATGACAAACTTACAACACTCACACCTACAACACTCCTAGAGTACGAGGAAAGGAACTATCAGTATCGCAAGAACAAAACCAAAACAGTTCACATCAGGTTCACCAAAAATGTGAGAGGGGGACCACCGCATACAAGTCCCCAGGTCATGGAGGGTCAAGATGCGAGAGGCTGCCCTAACTTATCTCAGCTAAGTGTAATGTAAGGGGATGCGAGGAAAGAGTAACGAGGACTATGGGGCCTTTTAGTTACCCTGTAGACCTGAAATGAAGAAAGGGACTAGGTGAGCCAATTTCCAAGTCTAACACTACACCTCTGGGAGCTCTCTTTCTAAGGACAAAAGCACGGTCTTTGGATGACAGCACGACGACTGGCATCTCTAAAGTGCACTAGCGTCTGTATGACCAAACAATAGTAAAGACGTGGTTAAACTAAGGAAAGCAAGCTAATGGCCCAACTGACTAACTAAAGGGCCAAAATGATACAAGTAAATAAACAAAGTATTCTCTACTGTTATAAAGCATAAATGCAAGTGTAAGAAGAATTAGAAGGATCTCACCAAGGAATTCATTCACTAGCTGATCCTCTGAGAAGCACGCACACCTACACACATAAAGAGAAAATGTTGGGTGGCTGAATAGGGGCTTGGCTCAGTCAGACCCCCGTTTAGGTGTTTCCACCTCCACGGACAATCGAGGAAACAAGATAAAGAAATAGTGCAACAAAGAGAATACAAACACTACAAAGTAGTATTATGGTACTCAACCAAGTGATAGAGGAGAGGAGAGGGAAGCTTACCACCTCCACCAAGAGCACTCAAGGCTACTTGGGGGAGAAATGAGAGGAACTCAAGCCTCTGCTACAATGGTGCGGTCCCAAATGTGCTCTATTGAAGTGATGAAGTGAAGCTTTGGATGCAATGGAATGCTTGAATGCTTGAGGTGAGTGAGAAAGTGAGTTTGTGGAGTGCAAGAATGGGAGCTTGATTTGTTGAAGAGTTGTGAAGAGTTGGATTGAATGTTGAAGGGGTGAATTTGAAGAGAGAATGAAGAAAAACGACCATATTCGGTTCAGTCGGCCAAAGGGGGCATTACAACTTCATTGCCAATGAGAAGTGTAACACCTCTGTAGGTTCAGCTGTAGGAATCTACCAGGGATGTAAGCACACCACACAAACATCTATGCACCGCATGGGCATCCCTAATAGAAACACCTCCACCGACGCTCAAAACAGGCACCAAGTGGACTATCAATAGTGGGCTTAGGTGGAATTAAGTCTCTGAACTTGGCTTTCTAAGGTGGATAAAGGAAAAAAGTGGATTTGCATAGGGGATGCAAATTCTCTCTTATAGACCCTTTATCCTCTACCCTCTATCTCTTTCCCACTCCCTCCCTCTCTCTCTCTTGAGTCTCTCCCTCCTACCCCCTCTCCCTCTCTCAACTCTCTCTCTCTCTCACTCACTCCTATCTACTTCTTAACCTTAAACCTCAACCCTACCTCTACCCTTAAACCCTAATTCTATCTCTCCCCTCTATCCTCTACCCTTAACCTTATACCCTCTATCCTCTACCCTTTATCTCTCCCACTCCCCCCCTCTCTCTCTCTCTTGAGTCTCTCCCTCCTACCCCCTCTCCCTCTCTCAACTCCCTCTCTCTCACTTACTCCTTCTATCTCTTTCCCCTCTCCCCTTAACCCTTATACCCCCTTAAACCCTAATTCTATCTCTCTACCATCTACCCTTAACCCTTATACCCTCTATACTCTACCCTTTATCTCTCTCCCCTCTCCCCTCTACCCTTAACCCTTATACCCACAACCCTTAAACCCTAATTCTATCTCTCCCCTCTACCATCTACCCTCTACCCTTAACCTTTATTCCCTCTATCCTTTACCCTCTATCTCTCTCCCACTCCCTCCCTCCCTCCCTCTCTCTCTCTCTCTCTCTCTCTCTCTCTCTCTCTCTCTCTCTCTCTCTCTCTCTCTCTCTCTCTCTCCCTCGTGCATCTCCCTCCCACCCCCTCTCCCTCTCTCAACTCCCCTCTCTCTCTCACTCACCTACCTTATTCTCCTCTACCTCTACCCTTAACCCTTATACCCTTCTACCCTTAAACCCTCCTAATTGTATCTCTCTCCCCCAGACACTCTCAGACTGAGGCCTTAACCCTATAATTCTATCCTCTACCCTCTATCTCTCTCTCCCACTCCTCCCTCCTCTCTCTCTCTCTTTATCTCCCTCCTACCCCCTCTCCTCCTCAACTCCCTCTCTCACTCACCTACACCTTCTGTATCCCTCTCCCCTCTACTCCTCTACCCTTAACCCTTATACCCACAACCCTAAACTCTAATTCTATCTCTCCCCCACCCTTAACCCTTATACCCCTATCCTCACCCTATCTCTCTCCCACTCTCCCTCTCCCCCTCTTGAGTCTCACCCTATTCCCTCCCTCCCTCTCAACTCTCTCTCTCACTCACCCACTCCTATCTCTCCCCCACCATCTACCCTAACCCTTATACCCCTCATCCCCCACCCTTTATCTCTCCCACTCCCCTTCCCTCCCCCTCTCTCTCTCTCTCTCTCTCTCTCTCTCTCTCTCTCTCTCTCTCTCTCTCTCTCTCTCTCTCTCTCTCTCTCTCTCTTTCAATCTTGTCTCTCCCTCCTACCTCCTACCCCCTCTCCCTCTCTCAACTCCCTCTCTCTCACTCACTCACTCCTTCTATCTCTCTCCCCTCTACCCTCTACCCTTAACCCTTATACCCTAAACCCTTAAACACCAAACCCTTAAACCCTCTACCCTCTACCCTATACATTAAACCTAAACCCTCAATTCTCAACCCTCAACCCTTAATCCCTCAACCATCAATCCTTAAAACCTAAACCCAAAACCCTTATACCCTCTACCATTTACATTGGAACCTCAACCCTTAAACCCTTAAACCCACTTAGTAAACTCTCTACCCTAATCCCTCAACCCCTATACCCTCTACCATGTACATTGGACCCTCAACCCTAATCCCCCAACCCTATACCCTCAATCCTCTACCCTCAACCTTAAACCCTCAACCCTCTACCCTATACATTAAACACCCAACCCTCAATTCTCAACCCTCAACCCTTAATCCCTCAATCCTCAACCCTCAAACCCTAAAAACTCAACCCTTGATACCCTCTACCCTATACATTGGAATCTTAACCCCAATCCTTCAACCTTATGTTCCCTCAACCCTAATCCCTCAACCCTATACCCTCGACCCAATACCCTAATCCCTTAACCCTATAGATCGTCAACCCTATACCCTTTATTCTCAACCCTCTACCCTATACATTGGATCCTCAACCCTCATATATCTATGTCCCTCCCTCCTCTTCTCTCCTCTCTATCAATCCATCCCTCCCTCTCTACCCTAATCCCTCAACCCTAAACCCTAAACCCTTAAACCCTTAAACACTCAACCATAAACCCTTAACCCTCAATCCTTAAACCCTAAACCCTTAAACCCTCTACCCTATACCCTCTACCCTCAACCCAATACCCTCTACCCTAAACCCTAACCCCTCAACCCTAATCCCTCAACCATTACACACTTAAATCCAAGAAAATACTCCAATTCTAACTCTAAACCCTCAACCCTTAATCCTCAACCTTAAACTCCTCAACCCTCTACCTCAACCTCAACCCTAAACCCTGATCCTCAACCCCTATACCTCTACCCTATACATTGGACTCTCAACCCTAATCCTCAATCCTATACCTCAACCCTCAATCCTCTACCCTCAACCCTCAACCCTAAACCTCAATTTCTAGACTCCCTAATTCTATACATACATTAAACCCTCAACCCTCAATTCTCAACCGTCAACCCTTAATCCCTCAACCATCAATCCTTAAACCCTAAACCCTCAACCCCTATACCCTCTACCCTTTACATTGGACCCTCAACCTAATCCTTCAACCATATACCCTCAAACCTATACCATAAACCCTCAACCCTAAACCCTAAACCATTCAACCCTTAAACCTTCTACCCTATACCCTCAACCCAATACCCTCTACCATCAACCCTAATCCCTCAACCCTCAACCCTTAAACCCTAATACCCTAGAAACCATCAACCCTATAGGTCCTCCACCCTAATCCCTCAACTCTATACCATCAACCCCTAGATCGCTTTCTCTTTATCTATACATCTCACCTCTCTCTCCCTCCCACTCTCCTACCCTCTCTAATTGTCTCTATCTACCCTCTCTCTTTCTATGTACCTCTCGTTCAATCTATCCCTACCACCCTCTCTCGCTCCCTCTATATATCTATCTATCTGTCTATCTATCTATCTATCTCTATCTCCCTCCCACTCTCTCTCGCTCCCTCTCTCTCCCTCTCTCTCATGTCTCTCCTCCCACCCCCTCTCTCTCTCAGGTCTCTCCCTCTAGAAATCTACCTAGGTAACTCTCTCTCTCTCTCTCCCCTCTCTCTATCCATCCCTCCCACCCTACCTAGATAAGTCCCTCTCACTCCACCACCCTCTTTCTATTCCTCTATTAGGTCACTCCCTCCCACACCCTCTCCCTCTCTTAGGTATCTCACTCACACTCCCTCTCTCTCCCACTCCCTCTCTCTCGCACTCCCTCTCACCCCCCTCACACTCTCAAGTCTCTCCCTTTGGCACCCTACCTACATAACTCTCTCTGTCTCTCTCAATTCTCTCTCTCCCACCCCCCCTCTCTCTCTCTCTCCCTCCCTCTATCCCTCCCACCCTACCTAGCTAAGTCCCTCTCACTCCAACCCCTTCTCTCCCACTCTCTAGAATCTCTCTCTCTCTCTTAAAATTCTCCCTCCGTCTAAAGACATACATAAATACATACATACAAGCATAATACATATGTACATACAAGCATACATGTACATGCGTAGATACAATCTTACATACATATAGGAATACATACAATATACACACATTGATACATACATGCATACATACATACATACATACATGACATACAAGCATACATGTATATACAAACATACAAATATATAAACACACATTCAATAAAGTAGCATTTAACATAAAGCAAGATATAATGCGAGTGTGTTATGTCTTGCTAGACATGCTCCCCACAAATGAAACAAACCATGTCAAAATTGAGATATAATGTGAGTGCGTTATAACATGCTCACATTATAATGCGCACACATTATATCTTGCTTTGGGAATCCCCAAGCCTTGGGATTGGTATTTTCCTTGGAATACCAAACCAAAGGCTTGGAGGGCATTCCCAATGACCAGAGACGTGCTTTTGCAAATTCTACAATTTTTCACATAATCGGGTTCGTGCTCACTATCAGGATTGCACATGGTTCAATATCAAGCAAATCAAACATCTAGGTAATGTTAGGTTCTCTCTTAGCTATCCAACGATGTAATTTTTTTCACTTTCTAAAAATGTTAAGCCTTTCATCCATAATTTCTTTTGTTTGTATGTCTCTTTTTTGGCAAAAAGTAGTGTTTGGTTTTTTTTCATTATAAATTAACTGTTCATCAAAATTTCAAATAAATTACATTTTTAGAAACTAGACTCCATTCTACAATTTTATTTTTTTTAAATTCAATTAGTTTCCAAAATTTGTAGGGGTAGCACGGCCAAAATTTTGTTTTTCAGGAAGTGTCCACTTCGAAAATTAGTAAAAAATCGAATATTCATTAAAAAATTATTAGAAAAATCATGCATCAACTACATCTTGTTAGCTAACTTCTGTCCATAGCGATTTTAAAAATACTAAAAAAAATTCACCGTACAAGGGTCGTACAAGAGTTGCTATGTTATGTTTTGTTTGAAAAAAACAACACCAATTTGTGTACATCCCTCGTTTGAACAACTTAATCTCAACCATTTTCAAAATAAATTAGTAGTTTAGAAAGTAGACTAAGAGCACTTTGATCCTTGTTTTTGTTCTATCTCAAACTTTTGAGTGTAACTATCTTCAATTTCACATCAAAGGTCAATATTTCTTGATTTCAGAAAAAAGTTGTCCACTTAAGTCCCCTTTTTGGGAACCATCTTTGTGCACTTACCCATAAGCTAGTTCATAAGGAGCATTCAAATTCAATTTCATGGTTTTTAGAGACTTTTTGATGTCTATTTTTTTTTTTTTGGTATTCTTGAGCAAGTTTGCAAGGCTCGTGTTAATTTCTCCATTCTAATTATTGCAAAAGCTTTTGTGTACCATATTGAGTCTCCAACCCCATTTTTGTGATTGCAGATAGTTTTAGGTTCAAAACAAAAAAAAATTTAAATGGCCTTTCAAATGGCCCTAGTTACAAAGGAGCTCTTGAAAATTGGTTTGTTGTGCAAGTTTTAGTGGTAAAACAAGGATCAACAACATTTATAACAACCCTCTACAAATTTTTGTGGCCTTCAGATGTCGTGTGTGTCTATGTGGCCAATTCCGTCATTTCGACTATGGTGTATTTAAATGACTTGTTTCAAAATTTGTTAATTTTAAAATTATTTTAAATACATGTGGGGGGAAGAAATAACTATTTTAAAACATTTTAATTAATTCCTTCTATATATGGCAGGTGAAATGAGTGAGTTAATAATATTACATCATTTTAACAAAGTTAAATATAAATAAATTTATTGAAAAACTTGGAGGATATATTCTAGCATTTTTATATAGATTATTTAATAAGAGAGATAAGCTAGTTCATAAGGAGCATGCAAATTCAATTTCGTGGTTTTCAAGAATTTTTTATGTCTATTTTAATTTTTTTGGTGTTCTTGAGCAAGTTTGTAAGATCCGTGTGAATTTCTTCATTCTAATGATTGCAAAATTTTTTGTGCATCTTGAGTCTCTAGCTCCATTTTTGTGATTGCAGAAGGTTCAAAACAAAAAATGTTTAAATGGCCTTTCAAATGACTTTGGGTACAAAGGAGCTATTGGAAATTGGTTTGTTGTGCAAGTTTTATTGGTAAAACAATGATCAACAACATTTATAATAGCCCTTTGCAAATTTTTTGTGGCCTTCAGACTCGTGTGTGCCTATGTTACCAATTCCCTCATTTCGACTATGGTATTATTTAAATGGCCTATTTCAAAAGTTATCAATTTTAAAATTATTTTAAATACATGTGGAAGGAAGAAATAATTATTTTAAAACTATTTAATTAATTCCTTCTATGTAAGGCATGTGAAATGGGTGATAATTTTTAATTAAACTTTATAAAGTTTAATTCATGTGCAATACATGAGTGTTAACTGAATATCCACCCTAGCATTACTCCACATGGAACATTTACACTCCATTGCTATTTGGTGAGAAAAGGCAAAATCTAGATTTTTTCTTTAAAGAAATTAAGTATTACCTGATTATGAAATATTTGCATACATATTTAAAACAAAAAAAAATGCAAATGGAAATACAATGTTCCCATCTAATTGTCAAATCAATATTTATCATACTTTTATGTGATAAATGAGATTTTGGAGCTTTTTGTTAGGAAAAATGTGTGTTGTACACCTTGCATTATGTATTTAATGTAATTATTCTTGGGGCCGCTTAATGTTGCATGTAATATTGGGACATAAGTTAATTTGTAAAAATTTAACTATTTAATATTGGGGAAAATAATAAATAAAGCACCCAATATTAAATAAGGGGACATGGTTTGTAATCTCATAGTTTTAGTCACATGGTTTTGTGTAATACCACTTAGTGGTTTTGTGGGAGCTTGCTTCTATAAAAGCAACCACAAAGGTAATTATTGGAAGATGCAATTTTGCATGAGTAGCTCTGGTTAGCATTTGTGAGGGTTTGAAGCATGACAGAGGATGTGTGGTTGCATGCTTGTTCACACAGATTGCTTGGAGAGAGCTTGTTGCTTCAATGGTGTTCATGGAGACACAAAAAATGTATTATAATCTTTATTACTAAATAATACATGAGAGATGGATGCTTTTGGAGGCTGGGTTTTTCCCTCTTGAGGGTTTTCCCAGGGTATATCTTGTGACATATTTTCATGGGTATCTTGTCTATTCTCTTGCATATGGATTCTGAATACTTAGATGCATAGATTTCTTTATGGGTTATGTGGAAATTGTCTTTAATTGGTTGCAAGTTTCCAACAAGTGGTATGAGAGCTTTGGTTGTGGTTGCATAAACCTTGGTTGAGAAAAATATTGTTTAAGTTTGAATCTATGCATGTTGCATGTGAGAATCAAAGACATGGCAAGATATGAGGGCTTTGCAGGTTGTTTATTGCAGATATAAGGATTTTGGAAATTGTCTTTAATTGGCTACAAGTTTCCAACAAGTGGTATTAGAGCTTTGGTTGTGGTTGTATAACCCTTGGTTGAGAAAAATCTTGTTTAAGTTTGAATCTATGCATTGCATGTGAGAATCAAAGACATGGCAATATATGAGGGATTTACGGGTTGTTTTGATGGTTGTTTACAGATTTTAGGTGTGAGAAATTTTGAGTGAAATGGGTTTCTTGGTTTTGCATTCAAGTGGGGGTTTTGTGGGGGAAAATTTATAGATAATCTCTTGGCCCAAAACAAACCTCACGGTTGGATCTGGGTTGGTCGAGAGACGAAAATTGATATATAATTTTCCCTATTTTAGTTACTGAAAAAAATTCAATTTTTTTTAATAAATACCCCATTTTTGTAGTCTTACATATTTGAATATTATATTCAGAAAAAAAAATATTCCCATCTATTAAAAGAAAAAATTTCCATGCATAAATTTTAAACAAAAAATCGGTATTGAATTTTTTTTTTAATAAAAAAAAATTAAAAGCTTTGGGAGGGCGGACCCCCCCAACAACCCCCCCCCCCTTTCCCCACAACCTACCTTGTAGACTCAGGGTGGATGGCCCCTTGTTGGTAGGTACCGCTGCTGGCAAGCTAAGCCACTAGTTCCGGCCAGGGACTACTGGAACCCCCCCACACCGCCATGTAATTTTATTTTAAATAAAAATTTTCATAGCCTCTTTTTTAAACCGCCGATAGAAAATGTTATAAAGGGGGCCCAAAATTTTAAATACTATGAAATTTAATTGGATTTAAATGCTTTTTCGGGTCCACCACCCAAGGAGCAGTGCCACCTAGGTGCGGCTGCCGCCCAACCACCAGGGGTGGCTAAATTTTTTTTGCCTCAGGTGTAAATTGCAATTTTACTTTGAAGGGGCATAACTTTTGCCCAGATTATCCGTTTTTCAACTTCTTGGACTCGTTCGAAAGCTAACTCAGAGCTCTACATTGTGGTGCTAGAATTTTTTTCCATATTTTGGAGTTTTGATAGTGTTTTTCTTGGAAAAATTTAGGTGTTTATTTTGAGCTTTGAGAGGGCATATCGGGTGCATACAGAGTCAAATTTTGGACTTCAAATAGTCAACAAAAAGCTTGTTTAGAGCACTACACAATGGATCAGGTTTGGAAATATTTTGGCATGGTTTATTTTTTGTTTTTCTTATCAAAGTTGTTTATGGGTTTCTTTGACTATGGTGATACTTTGAGTTTATGGATGATTGGATCTTGGAGATTTGATGTTGGATTCATTGTATGCTTAGTTGTACATCTCAGATTATTATCTCATTTGACATGGTTATCAATATATGGTTGGATTTATATGCTTCATTGATGTATCTACAAGTTGTGCAATGTTGTAGGTGGTCTATACTAACATGTTGCATTTATGACTTGGACATGGGTTGTCTTTTCCCATTGATATTTTAGTGTTGATGCATGTTCAATTTTGGTGGCTTGGTTTAGTCACTTGGTTTGCCGGTTTTGTTGTCATGTTGAGGAGGTGAGATGGTATTACCAGTTATAGTTATGAAATGAGACCTATGCAGTTGACTATGATTATGCAGATATGTGGACACGATTGGGTTGAGTTGTTAGTACAGTTGGTGGTAACCATGGTGTCATGAATGTTTCTTTTTCTTTAGAGACTTTGGCATGTCATGATGGTTTATGAAAGTGCATTGTTGGTGGTGTTGGATTGGTTCCTGATTATGGTTCTGGCGGTGTATCTTTGTAGTATGAGGATCATGGTTTTACTATGCCTTTTGGGAGCTCTTATTATATTTGAGTTCTTTGATTGTGTGAGGGCCTTTTGGTTGATATTCATGAGGAGATTGTTATCATGATGTCATGGATAGCTTGATTACACTTTTTAGTGGGAGCTTTTGACAGTGATGGTTTAAGCGGTGATGGATATGTTTATGATGGTTTGGTGGTTGCAGGTATCTTCTTGGCTTGGAGATTTTGGTTCTAATTTTTATGTTACTGGAATTTTAGTTGTTTGTGTAGACCTGGATAATCTTCATGGAGATGATGGTTATCATGATGCCATGTGTGACTCGGTATTACAGTTCAGTGGGAGTTGTTGGCAGTGACATGGATGCATCATTTGGTAAGGTTATCTTCATGTGATTGGGGATATGGTTTTTTCTTGGTTTAGAGTGGTTGTTATTATGTCATGGTTTACTCTTGATATGCATTTAGAGTTTGGTATGTTACTTGTTCTCTTGAGATCAAGATTTATATATGTTATGGTGCATGTGATCTCCTATGAGGAGATGGTTAGATCATGATGTCATGGTTATGTTCTTGATTCATCTGTTAGGACTTTGACTATTGATCTTGGTGGTTCTCTTGGTATTGGATACATTGGTCATTTTCTTGATTACTTCATGATGGTGCTATGTTGCATTTGGAGTTTGGCATGGATTGGTTGGTTATAGGTACTCATGGATACTTGGAGACATAGGTGAGGCTTGAGTTCTCTTATGATTAGAGACATGTGTTGAGATGGTTACTCTTAATGAGATTTTAATAGAGAGTCCGAGGAGCCTACACCTTAGTTGGACATGAGTTCAACATGGACCTATGAGGAGAGTGTTCTTAGATGATTCATGATGACTTGGATGTCTTGGAGGAGCATTCTTATTCCTCACTCTTGGTCTACTCGGCAGTTTCACTTGAGAGGTATTGCCCATTGTTACTTTTAGGTGCTTTTTGTTTTATGATTTATCTTCTCATGGATAAGGATCTTGAGCTATGGATATATGGTTTTGGAGGGTTCATTTGAGGAGTGTTGGCATGTTTATCTCCTTATGCATTGTGATTACATTCATTGATGTTGAGTTTAGGAGATGTATTGGGCTTATTTCCTTCATTGGAAATGGATTTAGTTTGATCTTCTTTGGCTTGAGAGGCTCACATCCATGTTGATTACATGATACATATGTTATGTTTGATCTTGGTGATTGAACGGTTGGGTGTTGTTATGGATTTTCTTTTGGGGTGTTGTGGAGGAGATCATACTTGACACAGTTGGCATTTAGAGGTGTATGTAGGAGATTTTTCTTATAGGTTATTGATATATAGGCTTGCATATCATTGTGGATGATTCCTTGTTTCTAGATGATGTAGTTTACACTTTCTTTCTATATGATGCTATTGGTAAACTTGGTATGCCTTGATCTTTTTCAAAATTTCATTACCCATGCAGTGGGAGCTCTTGGATGTGTATGTCACTCTTTGATAGGTTTTGCACATGGAATTTATGATTGCAGTTTATGGGTGTATATGTTTATGGAATGAGTTTACTATGTTTTGTATACCTTGGAGGTATGGATAGTTGGATGTATTGGCACTTGATGTGGGTGTTATTTCAGCTTTGGGTTTGTGTATCTTGACAACTACTGGTGCATATTGATACTTTTGGATTGAGTGTATGTGTTTGGGATATCAGTTAAGCAGGAATTATGCTTCATTGTGACAGATTGTGTGGCTTCTCTATTGGATGGCTTCTTATCTTTGTGCATTGGCATGATGGAGGATGAGAGCATTCATACGTAGGATGGTGGTCACTTTGATTCTTGTTGCAGGTATCTTGATGGAGCACATGGAGCACTTTGATTCCATGATGGTATATGTGGCTATATGGATTGTTCATTTAATTCATGTTTTGAGGTTACTTGTTCCCCTTATGCAATGTATACAAAAAGTGGGAGAATGTTAGAAAAAAGGGGTGTTGTACACCTTGCATTATGTATTTAATGTAATTATTCTTGGAGCCGCTTAATGTTGCATGTAACATTGGGACATAAGTTAAGTTGTAAAAATGTAATTATTTAATATTGGCGAAAATAATAAATAAAGAAACCAATATTAAATAAGGGGACATGGTTTGTAATCTCATGGTTTTAGTCACATGGTTTTGTGTAATACAACTTAGTGGTTTTGTGGGAGCTTGCTTCTATAAAAGCAACCACAAAAGGTAGTTATTGGAAGATGCAATTTTGTATGATTAGCTCTAGTTAGCATTTGTGAAGGTTTGAAGCATGGTAGAGGATGTGTGGTTGCATGCTTGTTTGCATGGATTGCTTGGAGAGAGCTTGTTGCTTCAATGGTGTTCATGGAGACTCAAAAGATGTATTGTAATCTTTATTGCTGAATAATACATGAGAGATAAATGCTTTCGGAGGCTGGGTTTCTCCCTCTTGAGGGTTTTCCAAGGGTATATCTTGTGTCATATTTTCATGGGTATGTTGTCTATTCTCTTGCATGTGGATTTTGAATACTTAGATGCATAGATTTTTTTATGGGTTATGTGGAAATTGTCTTTAATTGGCTGCAAGTTTCCAACACTTTTACCTGATATTTTGGAGGATTTTAAAATTAAAGGACAATTAGTTTACCATTAAATGGCAATTGAAACTTAATAGTAATTTGGAGGCATTGGAGACTTGTTTCAAACTCAAATCTCACATTATATGGAAAATTCACCACCAACAACAATCCACCATGGAAAAATTCATCGCCAACAATTCACCACCATGACATTCACCACCGACAATTCACCGCCAAAAAATTCACCACCAACAATTTACCGCTACGGATAAAGATAATTCATCACATTAACATTTTTTAATATATATTTCCAGGACCTTGAGATTGTTTTTGTAAATGAATAATCTCCACAACATTAAGAATGGATATTGTTGTATAATTAGTTTACTAGAATAAAATAAACTATATTGAATTTTTTTTTAATTTTTATTATCATAAACCTAATTTTCTAATTGTATATAGATGAATTATCACGGGATGAATTGCTGGTGGTGAATTTTCCACGAGATGAATTTGTCATGGTGATGAATTATTTGATGGTAAATTGTTGGTGGTGAATTTTCCGGTGGTAAATTGTTGGCGCTTGAACCGTAGCCTATTGACTAATAAGCTAATGTATTGTGATAGCTTTCTAATTGGTTGGATTTCTTGCTGACATGGACGGTAGTTGGGGTAGGATTTCTATTGTTTTGAGCCTGAAATTTTTGTCTCAACGTTGAAATTGTCTTCATTCACGTGCAAAAGTCCTGGGCATGATTTTGGAGCCATCTAAAGGGTGAAATATGTTGTTTTAACCTTTACCAACAAATGTTTGAAAAAATGCTAAATTAACTGCTAGAGAAACAAAGAGATTTTGGAGGGTAAAACACTTGGTTAAAAGTTTGTATTCAATACCAGTACCCGAGGTTAAGTTTTTTCACTTGCTATATATGAAAATACAATTGGGCCAATGATTTTCCACTTAGAGACATATTTGCATGGGAATGAAAATAATAAAGGGAAAAAAAAATTAGTTATCAAGTTTAAGGAAAATGAGAGGTAAATGAAGTGCAAAAGAATATTCTCTTATGGTAGATTGTTGTAGATCAAGAGGAAAATATTTTTACAAGTACCACATTTAGGGAAAATCTGGGTTATCTCCCTCTTCTTTAAAGTGCAATTTCTAGTCATTTGAGGGGGCTCTAAGAGTTGGGATTGGCCTATAAATATTTTATTTCTAATATTGTAATGTTTTGATTATAACTGCATGGATATATGTTGGTCTATATAACTGTCTCCAACTTGCAATGAAAACAATTTCTTTGGATAATGTAAGTAAAGTTTTTGATATTCTCCAACACTCACTTGTAGTGTTGAATTATTTTATGTGTTAGTGTCTACTCAAGGAGTAGTGTAATATCTTTCATAGGAGATAGTTATGAGCTATTACGTAGAGTTATATGACTTAGTCATTAGTAGGTCATGTTAGGGTAAGGAAGTGACATTTATTTGAAATGGCTATGTTAAGATTCTTTAGTATCCAAGGGTTTTTTCCATGAATTTCCTAAGTGTTAAACCCTAAAGCTTATAACCCTATGGCTTGTGCCCTAGCCTATCACTTTATGTTTTAATTTGAAAGTGACTTCTTCAACCAGTTCTTGGTCATTTAAGTTTCTGAACGAAGTCCTACTATTCATGTGTTAACCAACTCCTTTGTTCTTGTGAATTACTCTCTTGTTAAATGCTTGTGCTTTTTAAGTCACTTAAATGCCTTTCTCATGCCTTTAAATTTTTGTCCCCACCACTTTCCATGTTGGACCTATATATAAAACCCTTGTTTTATTATGAATAATTATTTTATCGTGAGCTCTTTTTTGGCATTTGGTTAAAAGCCATGAGGTCATGAAATTGTGACACTTGTCTTAAAGGTGTTGGCTTATGTCTTTATCGCATGCTCTTTCTATTTCACAAGTTCACAATAAGGGCCCACATACGAAGTTGTGACTGTGTGAGGTACTACCAAGTATTACTCTAAGAACCTTTTCAACCTTCATGGTATTTTTCCCGATGGTGAATAGGTGGCATATTTTCATTGCATTGCACTCATGCTTCTTATCACAAGCTCAAAATGACTGAATTCCTTTAGTATGTGAGCACACAATAGGTTGCCATGTGTAAAGTGCACAGTTAACTGTTCAATGGATGTTAGACTAGCATCATGAATAAATGGAGCATTTCTGTTGAATCACATAGGTCAGGCTTGTCCCAAGATTCAAAGGAGTTTTGTCTTAATCCTATAATGGTGTGACCATTCAACATGTGGAGCCCACTTAGCATAGGCTTGGATTTCTTCCATGCAATTAAAGTTAACACATAGTGACACCTAGGTTCCACATGTCATGATGTTAGTTTCTCATTGCAAGTTCTAATGGCCAAGATAACTTGAAGCATCGAAAACATGAAATAATGACATGTGTCCTATTTTAAGCCATGTTAGGATATTCATCCAAGCTTTCACAAGATTGTGTGGGGCCACCAAGGAGATTTGTAAAGGGAATTTTTATAACAATAAAGGAAAATTATTTTCAAATATTTTAAAGGTTATGATAGCTATAGATTTGTCCGAGTTAGATGAAGATCAAAGGTTAATATTCAAATTTTGAAAATGGTTACCTACAACCAACCTATTTGTGCATATGAACTTTAATGGTGTTTTATTCTAATATCTATTGAATTATTCTAATTTTTTTAAGGAAATTACATTTTTTTGAGTTCTCAAAAGCCTTACAAAGTATCCTTTGAGAAGAATTTGTGAAATTCAAGGTACCTGAACACTCAAAATGTCAAATTAAGATTCTTCAAGGAAAAAAATAGGTAAGTCTATTTTTTGACCTACATTGTGAATTTTATGTTCTGATTGGTTATTCTAGTTTTTTTAGGTCAAAATTCAGTTGAAAATAAAGAATAGGAGCCCAATAATTTGTGAATTTTCAAAAGGAAATAAAAACCCTAGATATTAGTAAAACCGTAATTCTATAAATCAGACCCTAGTTCCCAAAATGGTCAATCCATCAGGAAGGTTAAAGAGGGTTTTAGATGAGGATATACTGCACAACAATTACTTGGGCCATCTAAGAGAGCCAATCATGATCAAGGTGCCGACATACTTTTAGATAGATTGTTTGATGGGGTAGATGATGTTAGAGATGCCACTATCTTGGCCCAAGGATACAATTTATTTAGATATGGGTTTAAGAAATGCTAGTCACAAAGGCCTATATCAAATATATCAAGTTTGGATTTGGGATGACTGGTTGTCCCAAATGCATTCATAAATGTAGACTTGATCAAAGAAATTGCAAGAAGATATGACCCTAACACAAGGACTATCTATAATGATAAGGGTATAAAGTTGGTAGTTTTGAACAAGGGTTAAATTTGTGAGGTTTTCCATTTAAAAAAAATGCACACGTCCCAATTGACCTCAAATCCCTCCAAAGACAATATTCAAGAGATAGGGAGATCTTTAGAATCAAATTTCTCCCCCATCACAAAAGGAAAGGTCTAGATAGGCAATTGGTGAGATTCACTAGGGATGAAGTAGAGCCCTTCAATTATGATATTTTCGGGACTACTTCATCAACACATAGTATACACTATGCCAAGTTTTGGAAATGGATGCCAAAATGCAGATACCAATACCCTTGTTGGTATTGGATGTAGATGTACAACATAGGGACCTAAACATAAACTTTTATAATGCAACATTCATCTCAAATGGAATCCACAAAGAACTAATTGTAATCAAAGGTGATGAGAATGTTGTAAATTTTAAGTGGTATTCTCTCCTATACCATACCATTTTATATAGTGGAAAAAGGATTTGGACCCATCAAATGTAAATAAGATCATGTGATGAGAATTGATTCATCTTGGTAGTCCAAGAATGGACTTATATTTGGGATAAATATTGTGATAGGTCCAACTATGTGATTTTTGAGGAGTTCTTTGTCAAGGAAGTGATAAGAAATATAGGGATTGGATATTCTTTGAGAAAGATAGAAGATTCTTTAGGCGACTGGACCTAATTGCAAAGTTAGGAATTGATCACAACTAGAGAATTGGTTATTCCATTCCCACTACATAGTAATCAGAATTTATGGTGCACTAGTTATGCCCCATATACTTCCAAGGACAGTGCCAAAATGAATTTTATTTTTGGAGATAATGTGGCTATTGAATGGGGCTAATAAGAATCATTTGAGAAATATGAAGAAGGTGTCTATATTGACACTGAGTATATTTTTCTCTAATTTTATAATCACTTAAAAAGAGGGCTTGGAGTTGCTATACTCCAAACTATAGCCATATAGGATGAAGGTGGATGTACAAAGGAATTGTGATCCAAAGCACTATATCCACTAGGCTAGTACTAAAGTCAATTTGGTTGGCTACACTCATAAATTTGACAAAATTGAGGATTTGATCAAAAATTGCTCCTTTGAGGCAAATGTCCAAAAAAGGAGAGAATCTTGAGTGAGGATTCCAATTGTAAAGGTTCAAAAGAAGAAGGGGTCAAACCCTTCATACAAAGGAGCATATTTAGAGATGAGGACCTAGTCCACAAGATATTGGTAATGATTGCCAATGTTATTAATCTTATAGTTGAAGCTCCCAAATTAGTAATGGACAGGCGTAGGAATGCAACATAGATAATTGTAAAACAACCTACCCAACAAATACAACCTCTACAATATATAGGTTCTCAACATTTTGTTGAGTATCCTGATGATGAGAATGTATACCAAATATTGAAGAGATTAGGTAATAAGTGCATTCCCCATTGTAATTCCCAAAGCCAACATTATTAGAACAAAACCTAATGGAATAATTTTTTTCTTGAAACAACAAAAACAATGCCATTAATGTGCAACATGTCACACTTGCACAACAACATGCACACAAGTTACACGTGAAACCCAATGAAACAATAAAAAAAATAATAAGAACAACCTCACCATTACATAAATAAGGAGGAAATGATAGAAGACTTAATACTCATGGGATAAATCCACCATGATGAAAATATGAGAGAAAAGATAACAAATACATAATGATCAATTATTAATCCATGACCACATTCTCTCACAACACCCCTATAGGATAGGATGAGGGAATCATCAACCTCCAATCCACACCTAGACACACTTACAACATTGAACACAAAGGAAAACCTTCATAGGATCTTTCCTAAGCAAGACCTGCACAATCTATCCACTAACTGGAATGACAAGTCACTTCTAGGCAACAACACACTTCCCAAGAAACAAGATTCAATAAATATTGATGTATGAAACTTGTCAATGAAATTTCATCATGGGAAGAATCAAAAGACTAAGGGGGAGACCTTTTGTATACAAGTTTTCCTTGAGAAATGAACATAAGACCCTTTGAATAATGAATGGTGGAAAGATAGAGCAACTAAGTACACACTAGCACCTATAGAGGACTTTAGCACCCAAGAACTAGTATCCCTATCAACGTGTTCTAGTCTTGTAGAGGAATTTTTGTCTTGGGAAGTGAGGAGAACTAAGCTAGGGATTGCTCCCCAGGACATGCCAAACACCTAGGAACTACCTAAGACTTAACCTGTCAATTGACAAACTCAAAAAGTGATAAAATGACTCAAGACCAACTAGAGTGTTTTATCTCCCAAGTACTCAACACACTATAAGCATGAAAGAGAAGGTTTATAGGGCGATTATGACCTCCCAAATTATCCTACCTCCTAACCTAAGGAAGATAACACTGTTGTCAGTGGTTGTCATTGATGTCAACACTTGTTGAATTATTTGTGGTTGTCATTGGCGTCTTGGTGAGATTGTTGTAATGGTTATATTGTTGTCATGGATGTCAGGACTTAGGAAGATTATTGCATTGTTGTTTGACACTAGTTGTCATTATTGACACCATTCAATTTGAACTATCATTGATGTATGGTTTGGCTAATGTTCATGGTTGGATGTCATGTCTTGTTTATGGTTAATGAAAGAAGTACTTATTGAGTATGGTTGATATCAACAGAGTTGATATAATGATGATACATTAAGATGAGGATCAGAATAATTAAGATGAGGATTAAAATCATTAAGATGAGGATTGGAATTATTTTTGATGGTGAAGAGATGTTGCCGATGGCCTATATCATGTTGTATACTCTCTCTTGTTGTTCCTAAAGAAGTATGTGTTGCTGCAAGTTTATCTTGGTCTCCACAAGTGGGTAAGAAGTTTCTATTTCAAAATGTTGTTGTGAAGACTATTTGGGAGATTTCTTTGCATTCCTTCGTTGTTTGAGGTATGGTCATGCACTTTGGGATTTAATGCTTTTTCTTTGTGGACGTTGCACTACTATATTTTTAGGTCACCAGTTTTTTTGAAGACATTTCTGTTAATTACAAAGGGTTGACACTATTGTTGGCTATTTTAAATTGGTTTGAAAAATTCTCTGTATTTCTCCGCATTGATGCCTCTACTCATGTGGCTTTTTGAATGTGATCTTAGTGTTTGTGCAACATCCCAGTTCAAATTTCATGTGTTAAAGTGGTCTGCAAGTTCACCTGTTAATCTTATATCTCATGGTTGTGCATTCTATGTTTCTAGGATGAAGTATTCTATTTCTGTTTAGTCTATGGTGGCTGTTGATGTCATGACAATATAATAGAAGTATCTGAAAGTTTTTTTGGATACATTCAAGTAACATCTCTTTGTGATTCACAAATTAGTGGTTGATTTATTTTGGTGTTGCATTGTGTTTGAATTGGTTCTTTGGGTTATTTTTGGATGTTTGGTTGATAGGGCTTGTTATGTTGCTTGCACTATGTGCTTGAAGGTTTGCACCAACATATGAAGTTTTGTTAAGATGGATTTAGGTCCTTACCTATCTTGTTGAGGACCTTATTGAGTTAAGTTATTTGGAAGTATGTTTTTGGGCCGATTGGTTATGTGCTACACGTTTCATCTGCATGTTTCCTTGTCAACTTGAGTTGATGTGAACCAACATGTGTGTTGTTTGGGATCACATTGGAAGATATAATAAGGTTGGTTTTGGTCATCTCTATCCCATAGATAGGAGCACATTGATGTTTTGTGGCCAACTTGTTGAGATAATTGTTTATCTTCTTTCTGGCTGACCTAATTGATGTTTTGTGATCTTTTGATGGATATAAATGAAAGATCAAATCAATTGCAAAGAGAGAGTGTGTGGAATGTATTTGAATATCACATAGAGATAGTGATAAAGTGTGTGGAAGAAAGATCAGATGCACTTTAATGCCTCATTCAACATAGTGAATTATTGAAAAATATTGTAAATTTCCTAAATCTCTTTGTATCCTTCTCTAAGATTGTCAATCTCATAAGGTCCTTCTATATTTCCCTAGATTTTTAAAATTTTGTTTTGCAAGTCCCTTGTACCTAAGGTTGTGCACCTTAGTATGCAAGTCCTTAGCAGTGAGCCTAATTGTAATTTTGGAAGCAGTGAGCTTCTATATTGTGAGTTAAATCTCACCATGGTTTTTCCCTGATTGAGTTTTCCACATAAATTTGTTGTTATCTTGTGCATGTCTATTCTTTATTTCATTGCTATTGACCTGGTTAAGGGTTAAATTATTGTATCTTTCATTGTTGAGGGTTGGTGAACTTGTTAAGGTTTAAACTACTATATCTTTCATTTCTAAGGGATTTTTCTTTGGTTAATAAGTTTGTTCTGTGCTGAAGAGTTTAAGTTCCATAGGGGTTTAAGTTTTTGTAGATACTAATTCATCGCCCCCCTCTTATTATCTGGTGTGTTTAAAAAACACATGGGGAAGAAGATAAAACGGTTCTCATGTTCTTCATGAATACACAAGGAACCCCTCAATGGTCCTTGAATGTGCCAATACACTAAGAGGAGGAACCTACAAACTAACTAGGTAGTAAGGGCTTACAACATAACATGAGACCATTTTCTAAACACCAAGGTTAATTTTATATCCAAAAAAATGTGCTCTATGTTCATTTTTATCTAAAACATGAAAACATTGAATGAATACAAGGTTACATGTGTGCTTGGCTCCAAATCTGAGGCACATGACAAGATACAATAATTAAACCACTTAAATTATATATTAAAATCCATCCCAAGAGGGAGGTCCAATAACATATTACAATTACAAGAGTACTCAAATGTCCTTCAACATCACTTAATCATATGAAAAAAATGGAAGAAAATATGAAATAACCTTTACCAAGTTTGAATTCTTCTTCAAATCCAATCATGATCCTCCAATCCCTAATGGTGGTTTCCATGCCACCCAACCTCATAGAATCAAAATATCCACTCCCACCATGATAGGAGATAGTCACATGAGCCACAAGCACACAAGCACACCAAACACATTGGGAGAAGGATTACAGACACACCATACATGGAGTATACACTCATCACACACATCACACAAAATACACAACTGGCATCATAATATGGATCAATCACAAGTGCTCATTGGGCACAAACACCAATGACACATCACAAGATGATCATTGGGAAAACTCACCAATGACATGACAAATATACTAGACACTAGGATAAGATACTAGAGAGCTATTTAGGGAGTGTAATCATGGTGCTCATCGGTATGGAATCGTATGAAATCTAGTACTCCTCTCATAGAAATGAGGATACTTAATTTTACAAGACATGAACTCCCCAAGCTATCATCTCTTCCAAAATATCCTTAGTCTATACTAGGGTAAGCACACAAAGATGGGGGACCAAAAAGGGGTCTTAAGTGGCCATGCTTTTTCTAAAATCAAGAAAGATTGACCTTGGATGACAAATTGAATATAGTTATGTACTCAAAATTTCAATATGCAACAAAAACAAGAGGCATAGTGCTCCAAATATACTTTCTAAACTATTTTTCTTTTTTGAAAATGGTAGAGATTAAGGGGTTCAAAAAGGGGGGGCTCACAAATCGATCCTATTTTTTTCAAAAAAATATAACATAACATCTGGTGTGGCCCCCCTAAAATGTTAACCTCTTTTTAGTATTTCAAAAATTGCTTTAGTGATGAATTAGCTAACACCATGTAGTTTGTCCTCAATTTTTCTACTATTTTTTTAATGAATATATGATTTTTTACTAATTTTCAAATTGGAGGCATCTTGAAAAAAAAATTTGAATGTGCTCCCCCCTAAAATTTTTGACAAATAATTGAATATCATTTTTTTTTAATGTTTAGCATGGATTCTCATTTCTAAAAATGTAATTTATTTGAAATTTCAATGAATGGTTAAAAAATAAAGTTAAAAATACCAAACATTGGGTTTTGATAAAAAACGGATACACCAACAAAAGAAATTAAAAATGAAAACCTTAACATACTCAAAATATGAAAAAATTACATGGTTAGATAGCTAAGAGTGAGCTTAACATTACCATGGTGTATTTTGACTTGACATTGAAACACATGCAAACTTGATGGGGAGCACACTCGAGATTATGTCAATTTTTTCACAATCTACAAAAAACACGTCTTTGGATATTGGAAAGTCACTTCGTGCCTTTGCGTTGGAAGCCCAAGGAAAATCCAAGCAAAGGTTTGGAAATTTCCAAAGAAAAATAAGACATGAGTTCATTATAACACTCTCGCATTATTTGAAAGGTTTCACAAAACACAAGCACATTATAGCACACTCACATTATGTTCTACATTGATTTCTCTCTCTCTCTCTCTCTCTCTCTCTCTCTCTCTCTCTCTCTTTATCTTTCTCCTTCTATTTGAATGAAACTATATACATGAAATAAAAATTTAAGTATACAAACATTTAAGTTCTTATACTTTTGAAACCTATAAAAAGAGGTGCACCAAAAATGGGATTAACCAAATGGGTGCACCTAATTTTACTTAGTAATGTTTCATTCAATTGTGAGGGGTAGAATGCATAAATAACAATAAGAAATAAAACCTAACTATTATAACAACAAATAGGGAGGCTTCAAGATGCTGAAATGATGTGTACCTTGTTGAAAAAGTGTTGTTTCGGGCCTCACTGAGGACTCATTCGCCCAGTGGTGAATGGGTCCCTATTAGGGTTTTGAAAACTAATTTTTGGGTTCTATTTTTCAATGTATACATCTCCAAACTCCAAGTTTTCAGCTCCCGAAAGTCAGAAATAAAATCTATAGAGTACTTTCCATGATATTGTAAGTAAGATGGAAAATTTTACAACTTTGCAACTTTGACAATCTTGAAAACTTTTGTTCTCCACTTGATCTTCAACCTAAAACCTGCAATCACACATCAAGGAAGAAGAAATAATGTTGATTGTTAGAGAATAGGGGTTTCCCTTGGTCAAACCCTATTTAGGTAATTAAACCTTATGATGAAACAATGAAACATGAAACATGAAACAATGATACCTTGGATGAAGTCTTGGAATACAAATCAGCAATCTAACATGAAGTGGCTATGAAGAATGTAGATCTTGATCTTGAATTTGGATACAAAACAATGCTTGTAAATGGATCTTCAATGCTACGTCAACACATAAGCTCACCTACATGCATTATGCACTAAATCTTTGACATGATAAAATGAACTTTGATTGCTGCAATAAAACCTTGATAATATTCCCTTGAATGCCTAGTAATTGCTCTTGAAATGTTATAATGCTTGAACACTTGAAATTGCTAGGTTGCTTGAAAGTCTTAGGATGAAACTAGGTGGAATAGCCTTATATTTATACTAATCTTAAGATTTAATCCCAAAATTCAAATAACACAAGCTGACATTAGATCTAGGATTTAAAATCACAAAAATCCCACCAAGAATAAGTTCAAAAAGGGGTGTCCTAGGTTAAGGAGAACCCATTTTCCATAGGGAAAATGGGTCCTAGCACAGTCAACTAGGACAAGTTTTGAGGACATGAAATAACATGTAAAAACTTGGGGGTCCTAGGACATGGGAATGACCCATTCACCAGGTGGAAAATGGGTTCTAGGTCACTAGCCTAAGACTCAAACCTTGCCAAATTAAGTGTTGTGAAACATTATTAATGAGTGTCAGGATTTATCCTTCAGAAAATGCAATAAATATGGCTTAGATTTGAATTTAAGGGGCCAATTAAGATATAATTAACCTCAATTAATTAATAAATCCCTAGATTACTGTGAAGGTGTAAAGAAACACTTTACAACACCCTAAATAAGGCACAATTAAGTCCATTATATCATTAATTATTCATTTCCAAATTAAGTGTGAAAAAGGGTTACTTTTTTCTACACTACAACTTTAAGTTATATTTCATGTATATAGTTTCAAGATGTTTGCGAGTGATTTTGGATCTCTAGGAGTTATAATGAAAATTATAGTTTTTGGAAGATATTATGATTTTTTAGACTTAGTTAAATTTTAGTAATCAACGTGTCAAATTTTAGTAATGAGGAGATCAAATTTCAATAATCAAGAAGTTGTATCATCTTTATCTCTCTCTCTATCTCACTCATTGTTTATCCCTTATGCTCTAGAATTCTCTCTCACTATCTCCATCCCTTTATCTAACTCTCTCCCTTGAGCTCAAAAAAATACCTCTCTACTTGTCTATCCTTCTCTCTCTATCTCTCTTTATCTTTCTCTCTCCCTCCCTCCCTCTCCCCCTCTCTCTAACTCTCTCTATCTCACTTCTCTCTCCCTCTCTCCATCCCTCCTCTCTCTCTCTCAACTTATCTCTATCTCACCACTTTCTCTCCCTACCTCTCCCTCCTTCCCTCTCTCTATCTCTCACCTTCCCCTTCTAATTATCTTTATCTAACTTCTCTCTCCATCTCTCCCTCCCCACTCCTTGCCTCTCTACATCTCTCTATCTACCTCCCACCCTCCTGCCTTCCCTCTCTACTTCTCTCTATCTCCTCCCTCTCCTTCTCTCTCTCTCTCACTTTCTCCTTCCATATCCAATTCTATTTCACCTATGTCTCTCCTACTCTCTCTCTCCTTCACTCTCATTATCTCACACACTCTCCCTCCCTCCCTCTCTCCCTCATTCCCTCTCTACTTCTCTCTATCTCTCTCTTTATATATATCACCTCTCACTCATCTCTCTCTCCCTCCATCCCTACCTATCCTTCTATCCTTCCCTCTCTACTTCTCTATCTCCCTCCCTACCTCTCCTTTCCCTCCCTCTACCTACCTCTCTCTACTTCTTGAATTTGATGATAAATGGAGGGGGAATTTTTTTTCCTATAGACTGTATGAATCTGTACAATACGAATTTTATGCCCCAATAGCTACACAAAACCTTTGATGCCTCTAGAGAAAAATGTCGAATTTCAATGATTTAACAAGCATTTTATGGGTTTTTGGGCCTCCTAAAAGCAATGGTAGGGTTAGATCTGAACCAATGTGCTCTAGAAATTGGCTACCTCTAAGATGACAACAACTAGCCTGAAATGTAAACCCTCCAAACTATAATAAAATCTGGACTCAAGCTCAACTCTCCAATATGAGATGGACTTTTCAAGACCTATGCTTTAGTACCATGTTGGAAATATTGATGAAAAGTGAAACCAATTGAAGTTGCACACTCTTTTGAAATGGATCAACCATGAAAGACACCATCCACAAGAAAGTGTTGCAACATGAACATGAAGAGTGATGATTGATATGATGATCTAGAATTCATGGGATTAGATAAAATTATACAAATGTACACGCACCTTTTATATATAAGCAAAGTGTGATGAGGTAGGATAATGACCCTTGATACAAACATTAAATACTCAATGCAAATAATAAATGCATGAGATAAATGATGGGAAAACTATTAAATGCCTAGATGACTAAAAGTAAATAATGAGACATGACCCCATTATAACTAACTTCTAGAAATGACAACTAGGATAACTTAACTCCCAAGTAAACTTATAATGTGAATAGTTCCTCACTAATGAATAGTTAGGAAATAACCCCATTCACACCAACAATCCTCCTGTAAGAGGCCAACATGAACCACCTCAAAAAGAAAATCTGCAATACACCAAAACTAACTCTCTTCTTTGGTTCGATCTCCTTTAGCTTCATGTCACACCCAAATCCATTCATCTCCCTAGCAAGAAAATAATAAATTAAAAAGTAAATAGGGAATAATTAAAATATTAGTTTGAATTTATTATTCCTCTTTAATTTCAACATCAATGCATTGGAGAAATAAAATAAAATAAATGAATTACAATTTAATTAAATTCATTCGTCCTCCGCTTGGCAATGAATTGCAATCAATTTATAAATGAATACAAGGAGAATTAAAATTCAATTTCTTCACTTTTTCCTATTTCCTGGTTGCCTACAAAAAATATTGCACCAACACCAAAATAAAATAAATGACCAAACTGAAACAAAATTATATTTTTTTAGGTGATGAGGATTGCTTTACCCTTGGGAAACTCTTGCATTAGACACACCAGGTAAGAAATTTTTTGTGATCTTGGGCTCACATAATAAAGTTGAGTAGTAGGATTACCTCCCAAGTCATGAATAACTTGCAACATATTGCAATGTTGATATAGGTACCTTGCAAACTTTCTTCTTCTCTTCTAGCACTTGGCCAGAACATGTGTCATATTCGTCTGCCAAATCTACCCTTCACTGTCAACTCCTTGTATAGAGTTTCTTCCACCATGAGCTAACTTCTCTCACAAATAATACCTTCCTCTCATTTCTCCTCTTGTGAGATTCAACCCACCACAAACCATCTACCTCCACCAAATTCAATGTTCATCCTCCTTTTTGGGAATTAACCCACCATAATCTATCCTCCTCCACCAAAAAAATGTTGGAAAATATGCCTCAACTTGTTGGCTTGAACCTCTATTAAAGAATTGGAATTTTTCCCTTTATTGGCCTTCTTTGTTAGACTATCGCCAAAATCCAAAATCTTGAAACCTAAGTCGCGGGGTTCTAAAAGTTCATAACTTGGAAACCTCGAGCTTCCCTTTGTTATTGCCATGTCACGAGTTTTAGAAAATTCCTAACCTCCCATGGAGGTTGTGAAGTTCGGGTTTCTCCTGACTTGGCAACATCATTACGAGTATTTCATGGGTTTCAAGAATTTCCTAACCTCTGTTTGGAGGTTCTAAAGTTCAGGTTTCTCCCGACTTGGCGACATAGAGATCGACATGTTGTGGGTTTTTAGAAGTTCATAACCTTCAATATTGAGGTTGTGAAGTTTAGTTTTTCAGTGACATAACCAATGGATGGTGGGACTGATCTATGTGGAAGGTGACATCAGTTGTACGATAGTGACATGGATGTCGCATGGATTGTGGGGACCACATGCCAATGGGCCAATAAGTTGTAAAGAGGATATCACCGGGGGTTTTCTTATATCATTGGGAGATGACATGATGTCTCTCCTATATGGAAATGGTTGACTTGGCGACTCATGAAGAATGTCATGATGGGACCCGATAGGTTGATAAGGACAGATGGTGATGTGTATATGCAGATGGCGATTATCAAATGGATGATCATGCAATTCACATCCTTGTTGTGAATTGCATGGTAGTCATCAGTGTGAACACAAGAAGCTCGCCTGGTAACTGAATTTGGAGGGAAAATTAATTAAACAACTACTCTAGTGACAAACTAAATGAAGATTTGATCTTCATGACGATGACATGATTTGCAGAGGTGATCGAGATCAAATCAGATTGGGTGAACAACAAGATGCATTGAATGCAAATTCAAATCCTCTGTATCAAAATTAAATGGCACAGTTCAATGAAGAGGGTGGTTGAGTGGTTTTACATTGTATGCTTTTACGAGCATTGTAGTAGTGTGAGAGTAACTGGAATCAGTGAAGTGAGGTCAGTCAAGGGATTGTATTGCTATTGTGAGTTAACATGCACGAGTGAAGTCTGTAACTCTATATGTAATCTAGATTTACTATAATACAAAGTGGCTTTACTTGGTGTGTGGGTTTTTCTCCCATAAGGGTTTTCCCATGTAAATCTGGTGTTATCTCTGTGTGTGATGAATTTTTCTATTCTTTTTTTTTGTGAATGTGCATCTCAAATGAATGTAACTTGTTAAATAAATGGTTTTTTCTGCACTTCTCTCCTGAGGATTTTGCATTAGGAAGCGTTTTTGCACCGTTGCTTTCCTTACAAAACATTCATCTTCTTCAACCTCTCTTCTTTCCATACCAATGTAATGAATTCTTCTAGGATTCACCTCAACCCTCAACACATCCATGCTTTTCTTATCCACATTTTCAAATTTAAATTGATGCCATCCAACATAGTTTTCATAATTACAAAAATCAAATTTTACATCTACTGTACTACAATTTTTCCTCTTTCACTTTTAGCTATAGCACAGGTTCCATCATGACCATTCATTACCACCATCTTCTTCATGTCCTCCAAAGGAATGAACACTACTAAAACTTGTATAGCCTCTTCAAGGGATATACTTTCACCTTTATTCTTAATATTTTCTACAAATTTTGTTGTATTCCCCATTTTCATACCTTCAACAAGACGTGTCTTAGCTGCAAAATCCTCTCTTCCTTTCCCTTTCTTATCCTCTTACACGAAGACTTCTTATTCAATGTCACATACTTGAAATCTTGCTACAACCTGTGCCATGGTATCATCTTCTACGCTTATGTGGGTTTCTCCCACATGTTCACCTCTCTATGAAGCTTTCATGAAAGAGAAATATTGTCCCTTATTTTTCCTACCCTCAAGGGAATCCAATATTTCCTAGATTTTTGTTATCTCTTTATAAAAAAAATCTTTAAGCTTTCTTTCTCATTATTCTACAAAACAATTCTCATGGGTCTCTTCATAACCTATCTCGTTCTTTTATTTGAATACACCTTAGTCACTACTAAAATCTACAACTTTAAAAGCTTGCACACACAAAATTTATAGAGCCAATGCTCTCTGCAATTGTAGTTACTCCTTGCAAGAAAATTCACACTCACCCTATCCTCTACCCAATTGAGATTCTAGAATATTCTCCTCTCAAGACTTCCTCTACCCACTTTCCCTCACTAGAGGAAGTTCATGCATCTTATACCCAACTTTATCTCAACTAGAGGACAACCAACACACTTTGCTTCTTTGTAGTTGCCAAAATCACAACAGTTTCCTCTCCACACTTCTCCCAGTGAGCTACCCACTCTGATACCATAATAATGCAGTTGAATTTGAGAGTCTTATTAGATTGTCAAATTTCACAACCAACTCCAATTTAAGTTAACAATTTCATTTGTCAATTAAATTTCACTTAAAAAAATCACAAAAACTATTCTCAATTTATCAAAATATTCCAGGTAAGCAATTGAATTTACACTCAAATTTAAATAGCACCAATATTCAATTGTAACCTAAATTTTTATTTAACTCTCAGACTATAGGAAATAAATTTTATATAATCTACAAGTAAAAATGTTATTTACAATTTCTTTCATTCCTCTATTACATTTCATTCCGCATACATTTATCTCCTTAAATTATATGTTGCAACCTTATAGATTTCTCTTGTTTTCCTATGCCACACCTTTTCCTTCTCAAACTATTGCACATTTTACTTTATTTCATTTTAATTGGAAACTCCCTCTCCCTAGTGCAATCCATCTACTCCCTCTATGTATTTTTATGGTTGTCTACATTTTCAAAGTTTAATTGGTTGCTTGGTATCTTCTCTTACACAACCTCTAATTTTTTTCCCCTATACCACACCCCTTATCCTCTTGTAAGATGCCAACATGAACCACCTCAACAAAAATCTGCAATACACCAAAACTAACTCTCTTCTTTGGTTTGATCTCCTCCATCTTCATGTCACACCCAAATCCATTAATCTCCCCAACAAGAAAATAATAAATTATCAAGGAAATGGGGAATAATTAAAATTTTAGTTTGAATCTATTATTACTCTTAAATTTCAGCACCAATGTGCTAGAGAAATAAAAGAAAATAAATAAATTGCAATTTAATTAAATTCCTTCATCCTCTGATTGGCAAGGAATTGCAATCAATTTATAAATGAATAGGAGAATTAAAATTCAATTTCTTCACTTTTACTAGTTCCCTAGTTGCCTTTGGATAAAATTACACCAACACCAAAAATAAAATAAATGACCAACTTGAAACAAAAATTATTATGTTTTGGGTGATGAGGATTGCTCTACCCCCGGGATGCTCCTACATCACTTCTTCATCAAATATTTGTGGCAACCTATGGTGTGACATCTCTTCAACTAGGGTTTCATACCTAAGGTGACTTTATCTAGTATGTTATTCATTTATTAGATTCATTATTATTTACTTTTCCTTTTCTCCTATGAGAGCACGTGGTAGATAACATCATCAAATTATTGCTATTGTAGAGGTGGGAACACCAACACAAGGTTTGACTAAGGAAACTCCTATACAACACAACCTTTACCCTCTTTCTATGAGTGTAGATTGAGATTTGAAACTAATAAGTTGTAGGATCTACAAAGAAAACTACTATAGGTTGTTGGGACTTATGAACATCCCAAAATACTCAAAATAGGGTGCCCCACACCCCTGTTCTTGTATTCAATATCTTCTTTCAACCACATGTGCCCCTTTATCTGCATATCTAAGATCTACACCCTTTTTAATTTTTAATTTTTTGTTTGTGTAATCATTCATCTTTTTAGATTAGGGATTGCATCAATTAGGTTAATTAAATCACACTCACAAAATATGCCCTCTTTGCAACAAAGGAACATAACCTAGGAATATTTCCTCTCCTTTAAGGTAGTTACCCAATCATAAAACCCTTTTTATTTTGTGTTCCAATGTTAAGCAAAGGGGAAAGATAGATCCAAGCTAGTTCACTTGTTAGATCTAGGATCACTTTTCACCCTTAATGATACTTTGGAAAGCTAGGTTTTCCCTCTTGAGGGTTTTCCTAGGGTATGTATTGTATAATCTTGTGTTATGTCTTTGATCTTTGCATTATAGTATTTTTTAGTTTTTTATGTATGCTTTTCTCTCATTAGGTTATGTAGGAAATGATTTGATTAAATTTGTAGTTCTCCTAACAAAATGTTGATCCAATACCTTTTTAAGATAAGAAACATGGAAGATACTACATATGAATTATTCTATTCTCAAGAAACTCTAGCTCATATGCTACTTCTCCCACCATTCTTATGGTATTATTGGGGCCATAAAATCCAGGCTTCAATTTTTTTTCTCCCTTCTTCAATGGAGACTTCCTATAGGGTTGTATCCTCAAGTAAATCATGTCTCTAACTTCAAATAGTATTTTAGTATGCTATTGATTTTCTTATAACTTCTATGGTTTTGATCATAGTGAAGATGATCCTTAGGATATTTCAATATCAATTGACTCTACTTGATTATATTTGTTGCATTGGGTACCCTATTTTCTATGATTGAAAGATCCACACAAGTTAAATCATTATATCCATTTAAATCCATAAAATGTGTTAGAGTAAAGGTTTTAACTTAATTATATTAATTAAGTCACCTTTATCCCTCTCTTAAGATTTCACTTTAGTTGCATATTGTGACATTTAATAATTATATTAATTATTAAATGTCTACCTATTAGGGTTACTTTTTAGGTTTTGATTGATCTCCTTTTAAGGATTGATCTTTGTAAATAATCTATTCGATTGTTCTAATAATATATCTCTCATATTTCAGAGCTTCAAACCCTCTCTTGCTTTTTTCTCTATTCTCTTCCCTGTGGCAGGTATCCATTTGCATGCAGGTGTTCTTGGACTCCGAAGTTGGTTTTGACAACTTCTACATGGTATCAGAGCATGGGCCTACTGCAACCTGTTCTTGTTTTGAAGATTTTGGAGCTACGAGGATTTGATTGGGCTTTCAAAAGTTTTTAAGTTGATTTTTTGTGGATCTAGCATACTCTGTTCTTTGGGTTCATTTTGGGCCCAAACGGACCTCGCCGTTGGATTCGCAGTGCCTGAAAACCTATATTTTCATATAAAACACGTCTAGTTTGGCCACTGTCAACCGAAAAGGAAAAAAAATTTTCCCCAGAGCCGTGCAGCCCCAGGGCACGCAAAATGATGTGAAAAATTGAATAAAATTAAAATTAAAATTAAAAATTTCAATTTTCTGCATTTTTTTTAATGCCCCCAGTGTATAAGGGGTCCATCGCCCGGCGGCCACCCATCCGCCGCCAAGCGGCCTCCCCAGCACCGCCGCCACCGGTGGTTTTGGCCACCACCCAAGCGCTACCCAGCGGCCACCGGAGGGCCGCTTGGCCAGCAGCGCCACCAGCCAGGGCCGCAAGCTCCTAGCCCCTACGCAACCCCTAAGGGCTTGCCATGTGCCCGACAGCCGTGCCCAGGAGCTAATCCACCAACCCCTAGTCGTTCACATGACCAGGGGCCGAAGAATTTTAGCCCCTAAGGGCTCCACACCTTTGCAAGTGCCCTTTTAACCTACTTTCACTAAATCGGATATAAAATAGTAATTTTTTCTTCGATTTTTGAACAAAAATAGGCATTGGAAAGCTGGCTTTGAGCCTGTCCTGGTGGTGTAGGAATTTTTTCAAAATTTTCCAGTTTGGTTGCATTTTTTCGCAGTAAAATTCAGATGTTTGTTTTGCACTCCGGGGGCCATAACTTGCTCATTTTTGCTCTATTTTTCAAAAATGAATAGGCATCAGAAAGCTCTTCACGCACTCTATCCAGATCTGTAGTCTATTTCATTAGAAAATTCACCAGGTACACAGAGCATTGTCCTAAGCATATTTTTCTTTTTCTAGCTTTTTCGCTGAAAAATCTCTATTGGGGTTTGGTTTCTTGCATTGTGGGGGGGAGTTTTTTTTCTTACTTTCTGTCATTTACTTCAGCCGAAAACACTCCTACTGTTGAACTTCTCACACCTCATAACTATCACACTTGGAAGGCATTCATGACACGTCTTCTCAGATCAAAGGGGTTGTGGTCCTATTTAGACACAGTTCAACCAGTTTTGACACGACCATTTGAGGTTATGCAGCATAGAAATAAGATGGATGAGGTTATGGGTTTGATTTCCTTACATGTTTCAGATAGCTTGTTGTTTCATCTTGATGGGTGTAACAGTCCTCTTGAAATGTGGACCAAATTCAATGATTTATTTGGTACCATCAATCAGTTTCGTGCAATACAAATTGAGGCAGAGTTGACTTCACTTGTACCTGATTCTTTTCCCACTATTGAGGACTTTTTGATGAAATTCAAACAACAGAGATCTCTTCTACAGGGTTGTGGTAAGAACAAAATAGATGAGGAGTGTATTTACCTGATTCTTTCTAAGCTTTGAGGTCCTTTTTAGATCTTCTCTTCAAAATTTTATTCCACCATGGATGCATTGGGAAACCGCTTTACCATGCCTACTTTTGAGGTGTTTCATGATCAGTTGACACAAGAGCAAGCCAAGATATCAGAGTTGGATTCTCTCACTAGATCACAACACCACGCATTGGTAGCACAATCATCTCAGGGGAAGCAGAAGCAAAAGCAAAAATAGAAACCAAAGACCACAGAGCATTGGAAGGATTCCAATTCACAAAACACCTCTAATTCACCTTCTCCTAAGGGGGAATCATCAAAAAAAGATAGACCTAAGTGTGCTTATTGTACTAAGCCAGGACATTCAATGAGTCCAAGTGTTATGAGAAGAAGATAGATGCATATGCAAAACAGGTTTCAGATTTGACAACTCTTCTTGAGAGGAACAATATTCATCACTCTTCTTCATCTACATCAGGTGGGTCTCCTTCTTCACCATCATTCCAGATAGATGGACGGGCCCCACATAAGGGTCATGCATTATGTGCAACCACCAGTTCACATTCATCCAGATGGCTATTAGATTCAGGTGCTTCACACCATATGGCATCTTCTCAGGACATGTTCTCATCTTTCGAGGCTGCATCCTCACCACACATATTGATGGGTAATAACACTTATATGAGTGTATGTGGGAAAGGTTCTATCGACATTGATGATGGTACATTCAATGATGTACTATGTGTTCCATCTTTGTCCACTAACCTTCTCTCCATCTATCAGATTGCTCACAGTGGGACAGGGAAGATAGTTGAGTTCACACCTAATTCAGTGCACATCAGAGACATTCAGACTGGCAACATTGTTGCAATAGGGACAGTTGATCATTCTTCCCGTTTGTATGCATTCACACACTTTGGTCCACCATCTCCACTGTCTAAGTTTTCCTCTCTTTCTACAAGAGAGCATGCAGTATTTGAGGTGAAGTTTGGTCACTTGAACTTATGTGTTCTTCCATCTGTTCATGAGACTAGTGTTGAGACTTCTACACCTCTACCTCCTGTTCAGATCACATCTGTTCAATAGGATTCCTCTTCAGCTATGACTCACATTGTTGCTCCACTCATCGATCCATCAAGTGTAGTTGTTGAGGCCATATCAGAGGATATTCCTTTCCTCACAGAGGACAGTTTCAGCACACCTGTTATCCAATCTTCATTGGAGATTGCATTTCAAGATCATCTTGAGTTGTTTGATTCACCATCCTGTTATTCAGACACTCATACTGCAGTTCCGTTCTTCAATGAGCATCATCCAGGACTTCCATTTTCACCTCACATCCAGTGATTTCCTCTTCCTCGACCGTTGGATCTATTTCTTCCTCCGAGGAGACACATTATTTTGATCATTGGCATAGGGGTTCTCTCATTCTGGGGGGGCTTTGGAGTCTCTTCTCTCTCCTATGGGGGGAACATATTTTGTACTTGTGTGATAGAAGTAGTTCTTGGGGGGTCATGTTGAGTCCTCCTTCTATCTCTCTTCTTCTTTCACTCTTGTTCATCTCTTTTTGGAGAGGAGTTTTTTCCCACTGGGTTTTCTCCTTTACTCCACTTTACAGAGATTTGGTTGTATTTGGGTACCTGATCAGGCCTAGTTGCAAGGACCCAATTTTACTTTCATGCATTGTAGTTACATTTTCTTTTTTGCACATGTTTGTAGCTGCACTCTTGCTCATCTTAAGGGGGCTATTAGAGCAAAGGTTTTAACTTAATTATATTAATTAAGTCACCTTTATTCCTCTCTTAAGATTTCACTTTAGTTGCATATTGTGACATTTAATAATTATATTAATTATTAAATGTCTACCTATTAGGGTTACTTTTTAGGTTTTTCTTGATCTCCTTTTAAGGATTGATCTTTGTAAATAATCTATTTGATTGTTCTGATAATATATCTCTCATATTTCAGAGCTTCAAACCCTCTCTTTCTTTTTTCTCTATTCTCTTCCCTGTGACAGGTATCCATTTGCATGCAGGTGTTCTTGGACTCTGAAGTTGGTTTTGACAACTTCTACAAAATGTACCAATCCTATGGAGATATGGTGGGAGGTGAACATATATAAATGTTCTTCTAAATGTAGCCATTTGACCCAAGATTTTTTATACTTAGAAACATAATTTCATAGGCACCCTTAGATCCATTTGAAGATTGGTAATTTCAATTTTCCCATTCATTTGGGGATGGTATCTTGTGCTATAGTAAAATTTTCTTTTTTCTAAACAAAATAATATATTTAAAATTGACTAAAAAATATGCTATCCCTATCACTTACAATGTTCTTGGGATAACCATGTAATTTGAATACCTCCTCGAAAAATAAACCAACAATTTGGGAAGTATTAAAATAATGAGATATGGAATAAAAATGCACATAATTAGTAATTTTATCTACTAAAAATATAGTCTTTACCATTTACTTTAGGCAACCCAATGATAAATTCCATAGATATACTTTACCAGTTCTTCTCAAGTTTGGGTAAGGGCTGAAGTATTCCAATAAGATACACTTGTTTGACCTTGTCCTATTTTAAAGACGAAACTTTCTTAATGTGCTTGAGCACATCCCATTTCATCCATTTCTAAGAGAATCTCTATCTAATCCATTTGTATGTTCTGAAATGCCTTGTATTCCTAGTGAATGGAGTGTCATTTTTGGGTCTTAAAATAATTTCCTTTGTCTTTGATCTTAGAAAAAAATAGAGCCTCTCTTTATGTATAACTAGATCTACCACCACTTTGAACCTATCATCACATATCCATTCATCTAATTGATCAATATAAAAATCATTCTTCACATATTTAGATATGAAAATGGCGAGCCAATCAACATATATATTAGAAATGGAACATAAAGTGGGCATTCAAGATAATACATATCAACAACTAAAATATTCCATCCTTCACATATTCAACCATTTCTATTGTTTGTTATTCAATTCTTTTTGATTGAGAAAGTACTCAAGACTATTATTCTCTATGTTGACCATAAAATTTCCACACATGAAAAATTATTTGAAGAACTCACTAAGGAATAGGGTATGTGCAGGATCATGATGGTCCAAACAGTGGCGATATGATGGGTATGTGGTTGATGACTTTTTTTTACCCAAAATTGATGAAACAAAAAGGGTTTTTAAAGGATATTCTCAGCTTTCCACCAATATAAATTATGCTTTTCTTTTAATTTAATAAATAATTATTATTTATTTTCTATTTGAATTACAGCTAAAGTCCTGATTGATAAGTTGATTGAAAAACATCTATAACTTTCAAACGATATCACATTTTTTGAATCTGAAACATGTGTCACATTCTATGCTTCGCATACTAGAGGATTAAAAAAAATGAATTTCATGAAGTTTTGACCAACTTAAGGTGGTTAGGCATATGAGTTTTTATATTTTTTTAAAAGTTGCAATAAAAAATTCATAATTAATTAATTACTTGGAAAAAAATTACAAAAAAATATGCATCACATTGGGACATGAGTCCTCTACTTATATCTAAAATATTATAAAAAAATATTATCATTTTATTGTGGTTATGGTGGTCAGACGGACACCTACTTCTTATTTTTCCAATTTAAGTACTATTGCATTGAAATTTCAAATTTTCACCAAATAGATTTTAAAAAAAAAAATAAACCTAGTAGTTTAGAAACTACTTTCAATTTTCTATAGATTCTGTTCTTACATATTTTTGAAATAATATAGATAACTTATTCAAAAAAAAATTTCAAGTTGCCTAACTCTGATTTTTCTGAATTTTTCACCACTTAAGGGCCTATTTTTTCCATGATGATCCTGCACATACCCAATACATGATTTCTAACATCTCCTTGTCATAAATAGACTTTTTTTTTTCTTTTATTAAAGTTTTTTACTTTCAAAATCAATTGGGATATTTCTATTGCATCAAAATGGATCAAATTCCTTCACTCAAGGTATCACATTCCAATATAAATGAAAGTGAGAAATTTGGGACAAAAATCACTAGACATGAACATATTACCTCTTTTAATTTATTAAAAAAATTCTCTACTACATTTTTCCACTTAAATTATCCCTTCCTGGTTAGGTTTGTAAATAGTATTATAAGTTGGGAAAATCCTTTTATGAACCTTGAATAGTAGTTGCACAATCTTCAAAACCCTCTTAAATATAACATATTCTTAGTGGGTTCTTAACCTCTAATGGCTTGGATATTCTATTGGTCCACTTGGAACCCTTGTTTATTGATAACATAACCCAAATTAAAAATATCCTTTATCCCCAACTCACAACTTTGATTTCTTGGAAAAAATGAGAACGTTCCTCCAATATGACGAAGACTTCATAAAAGTTCTTCAATGTGTTCCTCTCAAGTCTTAATGTATATCAAATATCATCAAAGAAAAAAATTTCTTAATTGGTAGCTAAATTCTTGGTTCATGCATGAATGGAAGGTTTCCAAGGCATTAGTTAGGCTAAAGGGCATGAATAAAAACTTGAAGTGTCAATAGTGACACTCACAAACAGTCTTATGAACATCTTCATCCCTCATCTAGATTTAATGGTTCATGAGCATAAATAAATATTCAAGAAGTATATAGCTCCATGCAGGTCATCTATCAATACATCAATATTGAAAATAAGATATATATTCTTGATTTTTTTCTTACTTATTTCATGATAATTGATACAAATCATCATGGTACTATCATATTTTTTCACTAGTACTACTAAAAATGGAAATGGACTATAAATTAGGCTATTGTGGCCCATATCCAATAGATCTTTTATCGTCTCCTTGATTTCTTTATTGTGGATCCTAGGTTGGTGGTAAAGAGTAGTTATCACTAGCTCTATACCCCTTTCTAGCTCAATTATATATTGAAACCCTTTGTTAGGTGGTAGCCTTGGGGGAATATCTTAAAAAAAAATCTATGCTTATACAACCCAACTTGTACATCAATATGGTGGGTATCCTTTGTGCTTATGGATTTGTTTAGGTGTAATCAAGAATCTAACTAGCCAAGCTACTTGTCCTCTTTTGAATGTTATTTCCTTCCTTTTAGTTGCAATTACTTAAATTTATCCATTTTGAATTCCCTTGAATACTAAATCCTTTCATTGATTTCTAAATTTTAATTCCATAGATTGGTAGTCTTGTGAATATTCTCCAAGAGATTATAGCCATTGTACTACAAACACTAGGTTGATATCTCCTAGTCTAACTGTGTAGAAATCTTCATATATTGAATGATCTCCTAGAGTCTTTTTCAACTATTGAATTCTTCATTCTCATAGCATGGTAAATCCATCAACCATGATCACATTGAATCCATCAAAATATTTAGTGACTAAGCCCCTTCTTGCCACAAGGACTTCATCTATAAAATTGTGGGTTACTTGTCTATCAATAAGGATGGTGATCCTTTGAGTTGCTAACACTCTAAAACATTTGAACAGGTTGTACCTTTACATTCCAAATAGAGACATAAGTGTTCCTCCACCTTTATCTTTTCCTTTTTCATTAGATTCTTTATTTTCCTTCTTATGATTAATTTCCTTTGCTTTAGTGATTTTTTTAGTGGATAATATTCATCAATTGGCTAATAGTTGAAATTTAGGAATCCAAAATTGGCTAATAGTTCGAGCTATAACGTGACTTGAATCGCCACATTTTTACAAAATTTTATTATAGTCTTATTTAAATCACCAAATAATTTATTTATTAAAAAATTGAACTCAAAAATTTTCCACAATATTTGATACATGATTAGATTAGATTCGCCTAAATTTTTTAAATTATAGTAGAAATCTATATAAATTCACCAATAGTATATCATAATTATTAGTTGCTATGAGACAATATTTATAATCTTAAATTTCCACCATTGATTTGTAATATAATCTAATGGCCTTTTTTGTATTCCACAAGGTAAAATGTACCCACGATTTGTAATGCTCATGGGGCCCATAATTTTGGGTCTCATGAGCATTATAGATTGTGGGTACATTTTACCTCGTAGAGTACAACGAGGGTCATTAGATCAATGATCTAAAAGAAATGTTGATCCCCATGATAATTACATATTGTGGGTACGTTTCACCTTGCAAACTACAATGAGGGCTATTATATTACCTTTTAAGGCAATGGTGGTAAGTAAATATTATAGTCTATCCCTTAAACCCATCAATAATTTCCATTCTCAAGCCCCTACTTTTTCATGAGAATTATTTTTAGATTGTATGGATTCACCATCATATTTAATGAATTTTCCTATTATTTTTCAAGATTTACGAAAATTTTCTACAAAATTTTAGTGATGTAAAATAAATCGAAAATAAAATTAATATTTTTTCAAAAAGGGAAAGATTCACCAAGATTTTATATCTTTTTCTGAGGGCCGGGTTTCTTAAATCTATCACTACTTTGCTTCCTCATCAACAATTCCTTTAGTATAATGCTCTTGACCTTTTCCCAAGTATTCTTTTCCATGTTCCCAATGTTCTTTGAAACGAAAACATAGTTGATTCCTTCTTAGTTCATTTAAGCTATCTTCATTTATTTTCACTAGTGGAAAAATATTTTGTGTTCTTGAATCTCCCTTTGGAACTTAATTTGATTTATAGGAGCGGAAAAGGAATAGGATTTGTTCCAAGGAAAGGAAGATTCCAAGGAAAGAGCTCTTTTGATTACCTCTTGGAGAGTGGAAGCCTCAAATGCCTTAACCAAATCCCCCAATGGCTCTATTAGTCCTTCTATAAATAGAACAATGATTCCCTTCTCAAACACATTAGAAACGTTGACTGCGATCCTCTAGAATTCCCATATGTAGAGTGCTCCATTGATCTATAGTATTTTAGTTGGGCCAATTTTTTCAAAATTGGATTTTTTGATCAACCCTATAAATATTTTAATATATCTCTAGCTAAATTCTTCAAAATTAGTAGTGAGACTTTGTCATTATCACTATACCATGGTACCACCATTCATGGGCTACCCCTTCTAGGTGTAAAGAAGAAAAATAAATAACTTCTTTTGTTGGCCCCATGGTTGTCGTTGCACCAAAAGATTGACCTGTTAATGCATGATACAACTGCCAGAGTTAACAGATCCATGGGAGGTTTTTATGTTGGCCCACAATTGTTGTTGCACCAAAAGATCAACCTGTTAATTCTCGATACAACTGCTAGAGTTAATGAATCCATGGGAGGCAGTTAGTCCATGTCACGAATCTTGAGAGGAGCACTGACCATCTGCCAACAAACTCCCCCTCAGTGTTATCCGAGGGGATTTGAACCTGACACCTTTGGCTCTAATACCAAATGTTGGCCCACAGTTGTCATTGCACCAAAAGATAAACCTATTAATGCCCGATACAACTGCCAGAGTTAACAGATCCATGGGAGGCGGTTAGTCCATGTCATGAATCCTGAGAGGAGCATTGACCATCTACCAACAGGTTAGTCCATGTCATGAATCCCGAGGGGAGCACTAATCATCTGCCAAAAAATTTCCCCTCAGTGTTACCTAAGGGGATCTAAACATGGCACCTTTGGCTCTGATACCAATTGTTGGCCCCACAGTTGCCGTTGCAACAAAAGATTGACCTGTTTTAATACCCGATACAACCGTCAGAGTTAATGAATCTATAAGAGGCGATTAGTCCATGTCACAAATCTCGAGGGGGGTGTTGGCTATCTGCCAACATCTTCTTCATATGTTAGATTTTATAGAGACATGCAGGTATTGATTTTTCTATTCATGTGTGGGTGAAATCACAATACTGTGTCTCACTTTTTGCCCAAGATGGAAATTTACATCAATATTTTTAGCTGAATCTTCATTGTTTGAGACCTATAGAAGCTAAATCGTTAAAAATTTGAAGATGATTTGAACTAGTGATTTGTGGTAATTTGTGTAGATTCTAAATATATTTTTTCAATTTTTTTGAAATAAACCATGAATCTTTCAACATCTCCTTTAATAACTAGTTTTAAACAAAAAAAATATTTTCAGAAAGTAACATTTGTGTCGTACAACATAATTTTTTTTGTATAAAGGATTAAATTCTAATTTTTGAAATAAGATTATCAACATCAATATCTAGGGAATGGATAAATTTTTCATAATTTTTTGTTGCATTTTTTTAAATTAATTTTTGAAGTCATTGTAACTATAATTTGGACATACGTGTGTGTCATACAACCTAACTTGTTGTGTATATATCGAAATCCAATTTTTTTCTTTTTTGTGAAACAAGGACGTCAATACCTAGGGAAAGGGTATTTTTTGAATTTTATTTTTTTACAATGGTTTACTATTTTTCCACCTCTACACAACAAAGAGCTTTATGTTTGGAGAAAAACCTATGTTTAGTAAAAATTGAAAATTAAATACATGTTAAAATTTAATCCATCAAAAGGTAAAGAAAAGTGGTTTTCTTCCAACATTTTGATAGGTGCGAAAGAGACTCCATTGTGGGTATGATTTAATACTAGAGGGGTTCTATCCAAGGGGTTTTGATCTAAGGGGGTCGTATCTATCCCTCTTCAATTAAAACCCTTTAGATGGAGCCTCTCAAGACTTAAATCATTAGTTTTTCTAAAAATAATGATTTCAAGCAAAAATCAACATGCCCCAAAAGTGAGACACACTATTGTGGCAACACCCATGTTGAATGAACACTTTTATGTCCCATCAAACATAGGTTTAAGAACCTTTCACCCTTTTTTTTAATTCCTTGTTAACTTGATTCAAATTTGGTTCATTTTGGGCTCAAGGACCATTTTGGAGTTTGATGTTGCCAATAGTAATGAATGATAGATTATCCCAGACTTTTTGCTGAATAGATTTATACCCAACATGAAGGGATAACAAATAATTTATTAACTCAGTTGCATTTTCTTATGGAGGATATTATCTTCTTTGAACGAGTTTGGGTTAGAAGGGATTGGGTGAAGAACCAATAATTTGGTTGACCCTTTATGCACTTCCTCTTCTAGTAGATGATTTTGGAGTTCTATAAGACTTTTGACCTTTCATGACTTGCACCAACATTGTCATCATGCATTTGAGTTTTTGAGCCATTTATATCTACCCCACATTCAAATTGATCACTAATTCAAGTTCATTTCCTAAGCCTTTTCTTCCTCTTTCAATTCATGCCTCCTTTTTCCATCTTGTTTCTCCCTTGATACACTACTATCTACCAAATTATATTAGCCCTTGTTCTTCAATTTGGCAAGATCAAGGCTCTAATACCAGTGTAATATGTGTAAAAGTAATATTATATGAGTCTAATTTGATTCAATTTCACTCAACATAAATGGTCAAATTTATTTCAAGATTAAATCTAAAATAATAAATTTTATTCTCAATAGAACATGTACAAAAATGGATTACAATTCCCCTGGGGAAATGAACAATTAACACAAAAAAACATAATAAATTATAACTCCTATGAACATTTAACATGATATCAAATTACAATCATTTTGATTTTTACTAGAATTTTAGGAAAAACTGCAATAGTTATTATTATAATGAAATATAGCAAATCAATAGCAAGTGTAGTTAAGGAGCTACCACAAAATTACAAACCGTAGGCACTAAGAGAGCCATCCAAATAGTAGATTATTAAAGCTAAAATGCAATCCTTGCACAATTCAAGACTAGGGGATTTCATCCACTAACCAACTATATAAATTAGGCCCAATTTCTATCCTTTGATTTTTAGTGATAGACAAACAAAATATTTGATATATTTGATAGAATGAATTGAGAAACAAGCATGCCGCCTTTGATTATTGAATTGGACTAAATATGCATTGGGGTGCCCCATTTTCTCTCCATAAGGTAAATTCAAATTATTTCCTTTTTCCTCAAAAAAAACTCCTCACACTTTATTGCTTAACACAAGAGGCCCCATAACTTAGGCATTCATATATTAAACAATTAAAATGGTTACTTAATAACACACTTAAAATTTATAAATTCATTTCCCTAAGTTATTTCCCCAAGCTTACGAGAAATGAAAAATAGGCTTAACGAACATCCAAGAATATTATGGGAAAAGGGGACATGACATGGGCCATGTGAAACAAAGAAGTGGAAGAGTAAAACACACATCTTTAGAGGATGTATCATAAGAAAGGATGGGATTTGTCCAATGTGGTTTCTAAGGAATTGCTACTAGAGGAAGAAGGATACAAAACATGAAACAAACACACTTAGGCTATCAAATGAGCCTATGTTTAGAAACATCGTCTAAGCAATGAAATATGAAACAATAAACATCAACAAATATACTATACTATTGTGAAGTCAGGTATATATGAAATACATTAAACCTTCACTACAGAAATTTCAATAATAGGTGCATAGAAATTTCAGGTTAAGTTCGAAATGGACAAACTCAGAAAACTAAATATGAAAAATCAAAAAGTAGAAAGTAAAACCTAGTGGATTCAGAATATTGGGTTTATCAAAACATAAATACACCCTACACTAATTTAAACCTAATAAATTAATATAAAATAGTAAATCTAGTCTAAAAAAGATTATTGAACTAAGACTAATAAACATAAATTATAATTAAAAAAGACTTAGGATGTACTTAGCTTTGTTTCCTGCTTGGGTAATCGACGGCTTGACTTCTGATGTAGTATGTGATCAACGCTCAAAATTTAACTTCTGAAATTGAAGATCAGCACTGTCTACATTCAACTCTGTCAAATTTTATGTTCACCATATTTACAGCTAACTTTTGAAATTAAATCAGCACTATCTACATTCAGCTAGCTTTAAAAGTCTTTCAATTTAGTTGCTTTAGCTAACTCCACTTGATTTGAGCTGGTTATTGAAATGAAATGATTGCTGTCTTATGCCTTAACAAGTGAGAACTAAAACCAGGAGTGAATTGAAAGGTTTGCTCAAGAATTAGGCTTATTCAAAAGAGTGAGTGTCATTCGTATATGAAGTGGGTTGCAACTGTCAATGCTTGTGTTCTTGTGGGGAAGAATAAGCTATCGAAGTGTTTGAGTTTGTACTGAAGGGTGAAAGAGACTTGAAAGAACAAATCTATAAGCAACGATATTACCTTAGATAGCCTTCAATACTAAGGCATACAATTTTATCCCAACAGGTAACCTGTAAAATGGAGTAGACACAGCTTCATCACGAGGCCAATGGGGCCTTTCAACCCAATATGTACTGTTAGTACACAGGTTAAAGGAGTGTTATTACTTCATCCCACCTGCATCATTTAATAGTTCATCATAAAGTTAGGGTTTATGAATTATTGAAATAATATATGAGCATTTCCAAACCCATCTGATCAGAAAAATTGAAACAATAATTGGCTTATAAGAAAAACTAAGCATTTCATATGTTAATTAGCTGTACAGTTCTTTTGTAATATAGATTTCATATGATATGTCTCATAGGTTTTTGAATATTGTAAAATCTACACTTCAAGTCTTCAAACAACTGAACTGCCATGGAACTAGATTCATAAAACCATTGTTCAATGGAATTTGTAATACAAAAGGCTTTTATATGAGATGATAAACATCTTCCCTTCTGTACTGCATATGTTCCAATTTTCTTTTTGGTTACTGAAGCATCTGTCTTCTTTCCTTCAAACAGTCAGTTTGGATTTGGGTACACCATAAGCATGAACAAATATATGTGTAGTGCCTGTATAGTTTTTCATACAAGTTTAGATTATCAGTACATTGATATTGAAAGCAGGGAAACAATATAGATTAAAATATCACTATACATTTAGGTTACAATTATGATAAATTTAAAGGAAGGGAAATGACATTATGTAGGATGAATGGGTTGTAAAAGGATTCAGGCTCTTTCATATTCTGGTCTAATGGGTTGTAAAGATCATTCAAATTCTGGTCTTGTAGTTTGTTGTTTGCTGTTGGTCAGTTGTTGTTACTCTGATATTTTGTTATATCTGATTGCTGTTCTGCTGATACTTTGTTTCAAATGGATTTTAACCTATTTATCCTTCATCATAAACTTTGATAAATTTCAACATATATCCCACGAGTGTAACCCAATAAAATGTATTAGCTAATTTAATGGGATTTATGCTTACCATTCTTATACAAAGAAACTGCTTGAAAAGGAAAACAAAGACTCTTAGAAGCATCTTATGAGGTTGGCTCCTTTCTTCCAGGACATTGAATTTGTTCCTCAGCATACTTGCTTTGCATTCAACACCAAATCTCTCCAGACTAAACAGGGCAGGGAATCATTTTCTTAAGAAACTATCCACGATACAAGAGAATGTATAAAGATTTTCACCCATTAAAAGAAAAACCATAAAATTTGCAGCGAGCCATTTTAAACAGCAAAATATACAAGAAAAAATGTAAGAGAAACAAATTCATACATGATATATAAATTTAAACTTGGAACTATTTTGTTAAAATCTAATAGTAATTCGAAGATAATAAAGAATGAGAGATTAAAACAAGCTCTTACTTTGGAGATACGATTGTCAGAGGCTCTGAAGAAATAAAAGTAGCACATACTTCTTTGTTATTGATAGTTAAGATGGGTATTTGAAACAAATTACATCTCCATACTGTGTTTTGATCAGTAACAACTATTTGGGTCTTCACCCAAGCAATTTGGTTATTATCATCAGTATTCCTAAAGCAGGAAAGAACCATGATAACATAAACCAAGCCACTGCAGGTCATCATGAGTTCTAATTAGAATAATATTAATAAGAGTTGTATACATTGGTGAGGAAGGAAATCAGTTGCTTATATATTCAAGTAGGATTTGTTCTTAATTAAACTTTGTATTAAATCTTGGATTAGTACGTTTTTAAATAAGCTTAATGGTTCGCAAATGGTTGGCTGTATTTATCATATGAGTTTGTAGTTAAATGTTATGACGTATGACGTTGTTATCTGGCTAAAGTAAATTTCTATAATTTTGAAAAGAAATGCTGGGACAAAGCACTACATATAATGCAATAATCAAAACATATTTGACCTGTAAGCCTACTGATAATTACGTTCATTACATATACATGCATGTGAACTCCAAACCGCCTCTTAATGATGTAGGTCTGATTGTCGGTTAGGGCTGCTATACATCATTACACATCAGATTGTTTCAAAGCATGTCTAAATCAACGGCTGAGCAGTTATTTCAATCACCCATCTACCCTAACTACCTTAGACAAGTATGGTTGTACGTATGGATAAAGTTTCTAGTTTTGAGCATTTTGACATAGAATCTTTAGTTAAAAAAAAATGGTGTACACTTTTAATTCTTAATGCCCCATCGAAATCATACATGGCATAATACTTTTATTCTACTGTAAATGTTTTAAATTCCAGAGATCCTGATTAGAAACAAATTATATATATATATATATATATGAATGAATGCGAATGAAATTATAATTATAATAATAACTTTCTTTTAGGAAAGTGCCAATTAAATTGTTGTATAAGGTATACATATGATCTAATATATACATTTAAGTATTTTTGATGGGAAAGGGTTAGGTTTTGAGTGGTGAAGGTATATAAGAACTCCAAATTCAAAGATGCATAGAACTTAGTCATTTAACTTTAAAAAGAACTTCATAAATTCTTGTCATTATGTTTTTATGTTTTGATATTAGTTTGTATTGAAAAAGTATGTAGAAAGTAAAAGTTAAATAAGTAGTTAATGTTTTGAAAGTTTAGGACACTTTTATTATGTAAGTGGTTTTTTAATTTCTAATTTATAAAATAGAAAGAAAAGAAAGACTAAGGCTAGAATAAAAAATTAGACCAATTTCAAATGTTAACAATGTACTGTTAAGGGAATGGTAGAGTAGTATGTATTTCTAGTTACATCACAAATGCATTATCTAGCAATATTTGTGTCATTCCAAGACATATGTTCCTGAATTTTTATTGCAAGATTCTTTCAAAATTTATGTAGATGTAACACAATTGCAACACCAACTAACGGGTTGTAGATAGATGAGCACTAGTTCCTTTTCAAATACTTGTTTGTAAAATCTGCCCCAACGAAGAGGAGAATTTCTGCACTTTTTTTTTTTTTCTTCTCTTCATCAAGCAAGAAGGATCACATAGAAGGTTAGAATCATATAAACAATAATGGAGATCAACTTAAGCATTACAATATAATGTCAATTACATAACTACTAGTACAACTTGCTGCATTAAACCATAAGGAAGCTACTAACTGGCTTGTACATACCATCATGATTGAGTTCAAGTTATCTCTACATCCCCACTTCTGCTGCTCGTGGTGGGGTGCAAACTGATCCCAACCAAAGTGGATTCAAACCCTATCCACCCCTCTAAGCAGATTATGTGGCCTGTGGTGAGAGAGAGAGAGAGAGAGAGAGTGTCATTCAATCCCCTAAACTAAGTGCAAACTGTCTTCATAGTGACCCTCTTTCATGGTACGCCTAGCTATGGTAGCTTAAAGATCCCTTAATGGATATAGGGTTACATAGGGAGTTCGTTCTACCTACTTGAGCTTGCTAGGGAATTTTCCTTCCTGAAGTCCTTCTATCAGCTAAGCAACCAAGAGTAGTCATCGTTGGCATGGAATACTTTTAGACTAATGACCATCTCGAGCTAGTACTTCTTCTAGACTCTTGTCCATCTCGAGCATTGTGCTACCCCTATACGGTTGTCCATCTCAAGCCTAGTGTCGGCCCTAGACCATCGTCCATCTCAAGCTTAGCACCGCCCCTAGACTATGGTCCATCTCAAGTGTAGTACTACCCCTAGTCTTTTATCCATCTTGAGCCTAGTTCTTCTTCCAGACTGTCGTCCATCTCGAGTAGTACTATTCCTTGGCTCACACTTAGTGTTGGACCAAAAGTAGGTTCCCAACTCAAACTTAGTAGGTTCCAACTTAGGATCAATATAATCCCATCATAGCTGCAATCAAGCATGGCATGGCTAGATATTTCATGAAGAGCACCTCGTACTCATAGACACCTTATGGGGAAGAGAAGGTAACTCTGCATCTCTAGATAGCTTGAGGTGGTTATCTATTTTATTCATTCCTTCGAGAATAATTTTCAAAACATGGATTTGTAAGGACTGCAATTCCATACTACAACAGTTCAAGTACTCCATTAAAGGAGAATGACTGCCTATTTGCTTGTTCATAACAAAAATATCCCACATATAGATGGTTGTCCTAGTAGCCAACAAGGCAGAGAGGTATGGAGTGGATATTTAACTTAGCGACAGTGATAGATCAATTCACCTTCCCCAAGCGTTGCTTACATTCTACCATGTCTTCATCCTAGCTTTAGCTTAAGGTTATGAAATAGTTATTTTATCAATAACATTGTTTGATGCTTCAATTTGGGAAAACCTCTATGAAGAGGGAATACCTTGCCACAATTTTTTTGGATAGAGATTATACAATGTGCAAGTATCACATAGAGTTAGAATCCCATATATTTTTATTTTAATTGTAAAAGATTTGACCCACACCATTTCTAAGGTAAAATTAGTCCAAAAAGACAATAACTAAGGGAGTTATCTTAATCTGTTTTTTTTTTTTCATATTGAAGACTTAACCAACACCATATCTAAAGCAAAATCAGACTATTATGACAATAACGGAAAGAGATATCTTAACTCCTTTGCATTAGATTTGACCAACTAACTTGCTAAAGAAAATTAGACCATTAAGACCATGACTAAAAGAGATATTTTAACTCATTTGCATCAATTTGACTAGCTAACTTGCTAAAGAAAAATTAGACCATTAAGACCATCATGAAAAGATATATTTTAACTCCTTTGCATCAAATTTGACCAACTAGCTTACTAAATAAAAATTAGACCATTAAGACTATGTTGAAAGAGGTATTTTAATGCAAATGTATCATATTTGACCAGATAGTTTACTAAATAAAAATCAGACCATTAAGACTATGCTGAAAGAGGTATTTTAATGCATGTGCATCATATTTGACCAGCTAGTTTACTAAATAAAAATCAAACCATTAAGACTATGATGAAAGAGGTATTTTAATGCATTTGCATCATATTTGATCAACTAGTTTACTAAATAAAAATCAAACCATTAAGACTATGCTGAAAGAGGTATTTTAATGCATTTGCATCATATTTGACCAACTAGTTTACTAAATAAAAATCAAACCATTAAGACTATGTTGAAAGAGGTATTTTAATGTGTTTGCATCATATTTGACCAGCTAGTTTACTAAATAAAAATCAGAACATTAAGACTATGTTGAAAGAGGTATTTTAATGCATTTGTATTATATTTGACCAACTAGTTTACTAAATAAAAATCAGACCATTAAGACTATGTAGTTGAACCAACATATGAAGCTATTAGAGTAGAAAATATAGTTATTCCCATAAGGATAGTAGACACACTATTGTATTTATTGTGGCAGCAGGTTAACAAAATAAATCTTAGCACTTAGCTATATGTTTCCTTAAATTGTTGCTCACACCTCAATGGGGTAACACACAAATTGTGTAAGGTAGTTGTGAAGGTGAAACTAAATCTGTCACACTACCTTTATGGCTTAATGTTGTCTTAAATGGATGCATACAACCCTTCTCTCCCCTTATGCTTCTAACAACAAGATTATCAACTTAACCTTCGTTGAGACTCAATCATGCAAATGAAATGAAATTGAAACTAACTACTACAACTCAATGAGAAAATGCTTAAATACACTTCTAAATTAATGAGCCTCACTATTGTTTATGTAGTCAAACAACTATATGATTTGATGACTCTAAAATCTCTGCTTAAGTCAAAATACCATGCCCTCATTTCAAAATATGCAAGAAGAGATTTCCTAATCAAGCACCCCATCCTACAGCTGGTGTGAAGGTTTATTTTTTTGATTTCTTAGTTTCTTAAGTTATTTCCTTTGCACTTGCTTAAATTTATAAAATAAAAATAGCTCCCAACACTTGAGCATGCAGTGAGCTTTCAAAACAAATTATTTATTGCAAGAACTTTACATCAAGATTCCAAAGCCAAAAATAAAATTTTATAAAGGTTGTAACATAGAATGGTATTGCATAATAGAAGGATGTAAAACCTGAGATGGTGAGATCTTGAGTAGAAAAATGGAATTCCCTAGTCGCCAAACTTGGGTCTCCTCTTCAAAACTCGTCCACACTTCAACCACACCCTTTTGCTACCTCTTCTTCTATTTTCCACCAAATCCTCACTCCCAAACATGAGGTGTTTCCAGTCCATTTAAAGAAGAAATGAATGAGGTTTTTCATGGCGTGTTGGTTAAAACTTCTTTCTACCATTGGCGACAGTTATAGGGGTTGCCAAGCCTCTTAATGCCTCTGTTGTCCTCCTCCTCACCAAGCTTCTTCCTCCTTGGTCGAGATTCTTCCTCTACTGCTGCCTTGCACCGCCTTCTTCTCCCGTGAAAGCATCTCTTCTCTTTGTTGTGTCCTCTCTTTTTTTGCCAAATTTTCCTGATGGAAAAACATTATTTCTTTTATTCAAAGGGTTCGATTAAACGCCCCTCCATATTGCATTTGATATAAACAACTAATGTTTTCTTATTCGTGGTTTTAAATGATTTTTTTTTTTAATTTAATATCTCATAGCTCTTTACTTGGTGGTTTATTATTTATTATTTATTTATTTTTTTGTTGCCTATATCTTGGCTTATCTAGTGCCCAACTTCAAGGTTTTCAAATGTGAACTAATTTATTTAGGTAGTGTAATTTATTTAATTAGCCCATACCTTTATAGTTGTATTTATTTATTTTTAATTAGTTACAGATTAATTTATATTATTTTATTTTGGTATGTTATCTATGCCATTCCTAGTGAATTTTCTATATCATGCAGGGTCCTTAATTTAATCAAAACCATTTAGATTATCTTAATGGTTCTGCCTAGTTGAAAATGAATAACTATGGCAATTATTATTCGTCTAAGGCCCTGGGTTTGAATGAACCTCAGGTTGATGGAACTATAGGCATGGTCAACACTAGAATGACTGAACAATTACTTTTCTCTCATCCAGCGGAACCACATAATCCACCTCACTTTGCACCCCTAGTACCTACATCCAACGACAAACCTCACACAAGTACAATAACCAAATCATTAGTCCATGTTAATCCAAACATTCAATGCATTAAATTAAAATAGCATAATAGGATTGGTAATCACATTAGTAATAATAACATCAAGGTTCCTATTTAACACACACTCACAAACACACACATAGTTATTTATGTCAACACATTAAAGTCTGAAGTTTCACCCCTAGTCCAAATTACATCGGGGCTAGGGGTCATGCAAAATTATTAACAAAGTATCGGGGCGATATGACATACTTCCCCCCTCAGGATTAAGCTAGATCGGCTTAATTAAACAAGTATAGATATTCTAGTTTCATTACATTTTCACCTTCCCAAGTAGCTCCTTGTTCCCCATATTGGTCCCATAGGACCTTAACTTGCTAGATAGTTCTATTGTGCAATTGTAGATTGCGCCTATCTATGATTGCGAGAGGTTTGAGGTGGATATCTCCAGCATCTTCTACCTATAGTGCCTGCCAATCAATTACGTTGGAGGGGTCAGTAACATATTTCTTAAGAAAGGATACATGGAATACATTGTGTATGCAAGAGATAGATGGTGGAAGAGCTAGTCAGTAAGCTACACAGCTTATTTTCTCAAGTATCTCAAAAGGCCCTATGAATCATTGAGCTAGTTTAGCAACGTTGCCAAACTTTATTGAGCTTTTGTGTGGTTTAACACGTAGGAACACCTTGTCTCCTACTAAAAAATCCCTTGGTGTCCACCTGGTATCCGCATAACATTTATGCCGATCTGAAGCCTCCTTCAGTCTTTCTCTTATAACTTTCACCTAAGTGTCATATTCCTAAAGAAGTTTTGTTCATAGTTACTTGATTTTCTAAAATGTCCCAACCTATAGGAGTTTTGCACTTTCTACCATACAATGCTTCAAACGATGTCATTTGGATGGAAAAATGGTATGAATTGTTATATACAAATTCTACTAGCGGTAGATACTCTTCCCACTTAGTGGGTTGATCCATGGCATACATTTTGAGCATGTCCTCAATAACTTGGTTAACTCTTTTAGTTTGGTCATCTGTTTTAGGGTGGTAAGTTGTACTAAATTTGAGTTTGGTTCCTAGGGTGGTCATAAAAGAGGTCCAAAACCTGGAAGTAAACAACTTGTCCCTATCCGAAATGATTACCTCAGGAATCCCATGTAGCCTAATGACTTCCTTTATGAATATTTTAGCCAAAAGTGGGGCATCATCCTTCACATTGCTTGGTATGAAGTGCATTACCTTGGCTAGTTTATCAACCATCACTAATATATTGTCATGTTGATGCTGAGTTTTAGGCAATCCCATCACAAAATTCATGGAGATTACAGACCACTTATGCTATGGTATATCATGAGGATATGGTGTTCCCGTGCGATGACAGTGCTCTGCCTCAACTTGTTGAGATTCAAGAAATTTTGTGACATAGAAAGATATTTCCTTTTTCATTCCTAGCCAAAAGTAATGAGTTTTTAGGTCTGCATAGATCTTAGTCACCCCAGGATGGGCTTGATAAGGCACATTATGGCCTTCTGCAAGAATTTTCATTCTCAAATCACCCTCTTCCAGCACATAAATTCAGTTCAAATAACAAAGAATTCCATCATTTCCCACATGGTACTCAACTAGATTAATCCCTCGTTATATTTCTACCCTCATTTGTTGACAAAAGGGATCTAGTTTCTACATTTGCTTGATCTTTTTCGGTAGTTCAAACTTCAATTGTGAGATTGTAGCTAGTTTATCCCTTCGACTTAAGGCATCTACAACATGGTTTTCTTTCCCTTTAACATATGAGATATCTATCTCATAGTTGCTTAAGAATTCTAACCACCTTCTTTGACATGCATTCAAACCTAGTTGGGTGAATCTAGATATTGAAGTCCCTTGTGATCAGTGTTCAGCTTGAAGGGTCTTCCTACCAAGTATTATTTCCATACCTTTAAGGCATGCATGATTGCCACTAGCTCCAGGTCATGGGTGGGATAATTGAGTTCATGATCCTTCAATTTCCTAGACTCGAAGGCAATCACTTGACCATTTTGCATTAGCACTCCACCTAGCCCATCCAATGAAGCATCCATCCAAACTACAAATTCTTTATCCAGATTAGGCACTTGCAAAATTGGTGCGGTAGTAAGAGCTTCCTTTAACTTCTAGAATGTAATGTCACATTTTTATGTCCATTCAAACTTCTATCCCTTTCGTTGAAGGGAGGTTATGGGGTTAGCTATCTTGGAGAAGTTCTCTACAAACTGTCGATAATATTCTACCAAACCCATGAAGCTTCTTACTTCAATCACATTTTTAGGAATAAGCCATTCTACAATTGCTTGCACCTTGGCTAGATCCGCTGCAATTCCTTGGGACGATATAATATGTCCCCAATAGTGTACTTTATGCTAAAAGAAAGAAAATTTGGACAATTTCCCATATAATTTGTGATCTCTCAACCTTTGCAAGACTATTCTTAAATGCTCCTCATGCTCTTACAAATTTTTAGGGTAGATTAGAATGTCATCCAAAAACACTAGTACAAATTTTTCCAAGTAGTGATGGAAAACATGGTTCATGAGGCTCATGAAAGAAGAGGGGGAATTTTTTAGGCCAAAAGGCACCACCAAAAATTCATAATGGCCATACTTAGTTATGAAGGTTGTCTTTGGAATATCTTCTTCCCTGATTCTTAACTGGTGATATCTTGACCTTAAATCTATCTTGGAGAATATTGTAGCTCCCTTCATTTGATCAAATAAGTCATCAATTCTAGGTAGCCTGGTGATCCCACAAAGTTGGTTTACAATTTCTTGGAGGAACTGATTTTTGCTGAAATCACATATTTTTAGAAATTATAATGATTTAATCCTTAAAAATTTCCATTTAAAGCATTCCAATTAAAGAAGGTTTGATCAAAATACCTTAGATCAAACCCCCCTTGGATAGAACCCCGCTAGTTATAAACCATACCTATAACAAAGTCTCCTCTACACCTATCAAAATGTTGATAAAAACCAATTTTCATTTACCTTTTGGGGATCAAATGAATTTACTTAAAATTTATTTTTTGTAAGTATGTAGTCCTTATTATAATCTTCCCAAAAATTATAAATTTAAATAAATTTAATTTTATTATTATATTTATTTTTTATTTCTTGTGAATGTAGGTTTTTCACCAAAAATCAAGCTCTCTGTTCTGCACATGTGGAAAAATAGTAGATTATCAAAAAAAAAAATTGAAAAATATGAGTGCACTATATATTGAAGTCCTTGATCCAACAAAAAGAAAAATTGAATTTCGATACATACAAAAAAAGTTACGCGTTATATGGTCGTGCTATGTCTAAATTGCAATTGGTTTGACTTTGAAACTTTATTAAAGAAAACATATTCAATAAGAAACTATCTAACCAAGTGGAAGCACTAGATATCGGAGTTACAAATCTAAATTTGAAAGAATTAGAATTTTATCCTTCATGGAAAAAAAGTTATGCGTTATACGGTGAGTGTCACTTTTTAAAAATGTTGTTTTTTGAAAAAAACTAGTTTTCAAGGGAGATGGAAAAAAAAGTGAAATCGGATTCCAAAAATTTTGAAAAAAATATATTTAGAATCTACAGAAAAAATGTCATGAAACTCTAGTTTGCATCATCTTCAAATTCCTCAAGGTTTAGCCGCTATAGGTGCATGAAAGTGAAGATTTAGTTTAAGAAAATTATTTTAGTGTCCAATTTGGCCAAAAATTATAAACCACTATTTCAAACAATTACCTTGTTCAACATCTGGTAATCGATGCAAAACCTTAGTGTTCCATCCTTCTTCTTAATGAACAACACTGGAGCTCCCCAAGGAGACACACTAGGTCATATCAATCCTTTCTCCATTAGATCTTGCAACTGCATTTTAAGCTCTTGTAATTCAACAATGTTCATTCTATAGGGGGCTTTTGAGATAGGCTCAGCCACTGGAACTAGATCTATTGTGAAGTCGATCCATCGCTTGGGAGGTAATCCTAGCAATTCTTTAGGAAGGACATCACGGTACTCTTGGAGAATGGGATGGTCTTCAATGCTAGGTGTAGGATCATCATTACCCTCTTCTACCTTTACTAGATAAATTTTACTACCCTTTCTCACTGCCCTTTTCACTTCCATGGCTGAGATCATTCTTACCATCACTGGTCTTCTAATCCCCTGAAGAACCACTGACCTCCCTTGGTCATCTAGACATTTGATCTTCTTGTTGTAGCAATCCAACTCTGCTTGGTGCTTTTGGAACCAATCCATCCCAAGGATTAAATCATAAGACCCTAATGAAGTGACCCATAAATCCACCTTGGTCCTTATAATCCCTAGGCCAATTTCAGCTCCTCATAGGAAAAATTTGTTTTTTTGTGTCTTACCCAACCCAAACTCAACCTCCATCTCCTCTCTACTAAAACTCTTATGATTAATTTTACATTTTTTAATAGCATAGGAAGAAATAAAACTATTTGTGGCTTCTAAATATGCCAAAATAGAAATGGGTTGGTTGAGAAGTGTACCTTGAAGTTCTATCAATGGATCTTGTTGATCCACTTGACGATTATCCACAGCTGCATAAATTCTGGCAGTGGGTTTGGTGGTTTTGTTTGGATTCTTTGGACACTCGCTCATATAATGATCTCCTCCATATGTTCAACATCCATTCACCAGTCCTTTTCAGTCTTCCTTGCCTCTCTTGGAATCACCTTGTGCCTCCTACCTAAATGATTTTTTCCTTTTGTCCCCTTTATCCTTTTGACCTTCTGACCCATATTTTCCCTATAATTTCAGCCCCTCTTAGCCTGTCAAGAAGCCTTTCCTTTAGATTTAGCTTCTTGATCACCCCTCCATTTATTATAAAAGTGGTTGGAGGAATATGGCTTTTGTTTGAATTCCTACTTACTCTTATGCTTTTCTTCACCAACCAAAGCTACCTCCACTGCCTGGTTTAAGCTTTTAGTTCAAGTGAGCTTGGTTGCATATAGAATATTCTTGTTCAATCCCAAGATAAGCTTGTTCACCCGATCCTCTTCTTCCTTCATATAAGGCACATGACAGAGTAAGCTCATGAATTTGGACTTATACTCAACTATCGTCATTCCCCCTTGGTGTAGTGAATGGAATTCGATAATATTTAGGTCTCTATGATGAGCAGAAAGGTACTCCTTGCGAAACTGCTTGGTGAACTTGTCCCAAGTTAGTTGAGTAATATCATAGTTTTTGATTTTCACCAAATGTTCCCACCATAGCGAGGCTTCTCCTTCTAGGTGATAAATGGAAATCCTAGCCTTAGTGTTGGCACTTAATTATTGATCAACCCAAAATACTTGTACTTCTTATGAGCCATGCTTCAGTGGCATCCCCACCCCCAGTCCCAACAAACTTAGGGGCTTGCACTTTCTTCAATTCTCAAATCAGTGGGTCCTTTCCCACTCCTCATTGTGACTCTAAACGAGATTGATTGTAGGTGGGAATTCTGAAGCTACTCTCATGTTCTTGACTTGTATTCCCATTGTGCTCCCTATTTGACTCTTCCATTCCAATTCTAGTGTTTTGATTAGTTCCTAGGCCAGTGTTGTGGTTAGTTCCTTGCTCCTTTTGCCTCATTACTTCCTTTATTTTCTGCTCTTGTGATGCTATTTTTGCACAAAGTGTATTTAATTCAGCTTGTAACTCATCAGGTATGGTAGGAGGTGGAGATGGTGCACCCCTACTTGCATGCAAAATTTTGGAAAGGTTAGGGCTTTTTCCCCTCCTCAAAGTTCTCTTCATTGATTTTTTTGGTTCTCTGAAGGAAAAGAGAGTGTTATTTAAGTGTCTTTGTTATTTTGTTTAAATCTTGTCTTATAATCAAGGAGAAATTCATACTCAGCATAAGATTCACATCATTAAATATTCCATTCTCATTCACCATAACACCTTGATAAATAAGCAAATATAAGTCTATATATATATCATGTTAATAGTTGGAAACTTTTACAAAAAAGTGAGACAATGTTTATTTAGTACTAGTTCATTGTCTTTTACATAGTTTCAGTTACAGAGTAGGTTTCTCCTCCTCTTTTGGTTCTTCCTCATCGTAGGTCCCCATAGTTATAGACATATTAGCATGGACACGGTTGTATTATGTAATTGCTTCCTTGGAGAGGATTGGAGCATTTTGTCCACAACCAAAAGGGAAGTCCCTAATAGCCGAGGGTTTGGTTTTTGGCTTGCGTTGTGGGCATCCCTTTGGTGGTTCATGACTATTGTAAGGTTTGGCCATTTGCTTTCCCTTCTGTATTTTCAATTGCTTCATAGTCTCTGCCAATGGCTTTGTGTCAGACATGGTTTTAGTTTTAGTTTCAGTTTTTGGCAATGCAGTAATAGTAGTCTTGGATCCTTTCAAGTTATTTCATTGGGAATGTTTCCTCGAGGCCTTCTTCTTCCCCTTTCCTTGCTTACCTTAACCCATGAATATCATTACTAAACAGTCATATTAGTATAATGAAAGAGAGAGAGCACCTAGGTCCTAGTGTCGAGTTCTAATCTCTGATACCAATGTAAAATCTACCCCAACGAAGAGGAGAATTTTTGCACAATTTTTTTCTTCTCTTCATCATGCAAGAAGGATCACATAGAAGGTTGGAATCATATAAAAAATAATAGAGATTATCTTAAGCATTATATTATCATGTTTGTTACATAACTAGTAGTACAACTTGTTGCATTAAACCATAAGGAAGCTACTAATTGGCTTGTACACACCTTCATGATTGATTTTGAGTTATCTCTGCGTCCCCACTTACTCTACTCATGGTGGGGTGCAAAATGATCCCAACCAAAGTGGATTCAAACCTTATCCACCCCTCCATGCAGATTATGTGGCCCGTGGTGAGAGAGAGAGTGTGTGTCATTCAATCCCTGAAACTAAGTGCAAATTGTCTTCCTAGTGACCCTCTTTCCATGGTACACCTAGCTATGGTAGCTTAAAGATCCCTTAATGGCTATAGGGATACACAGGGAGTTCATTCTACCTACTTGAGCTTGCTAGGGAATTTTCCTTCCTAAAGTCCTTCTATCAACTAAGCAACCAAGAGTAGCCATCATTGGCATGGAATGCCCCTAGACTAATGACCATCTCGAGCTAGTACTACTTCTAAACTCTTGTCCATCTCGAGCATAGTGGTGCCCCTAGATGGTTTCCCATCTCAAGCCTAGTGTCACCCCTAGACCATCGTCCATCTCAAGCTTAGCACCACCCCTAGACTATGGTCCATCTCAAGCATTGTACTGCCCCTAGTTTTTTTTCAATCTTGAGCCTAGTTCTACTCCTAGACTACCGTCCATCTCGAGTAGTACTATTCCTTGGCTCGGGCTTAGTGTTGGACCAGAAGTAGTTTCCCAACTCAAACTTAGTAGGTTCCAACTTAGGATCAATAGACTCCCATCATAGCTATAACCAAGCATGGCATGACTAGATATTTCATGAAGAGTACCCCATACTCATAGACACCATATGGGGAAGAGACGGTAACTCTGCATCTCTAGATAGCTTGAGGTGGTTATCTATTTTATTCATTCTTTCGAGAATAATTTTCAAAAAATGGATTTGTAAGGACTACAATTCCATACTACAACAATTCAAGTACTCCACTAGAGGAGAATAACTGCCTATTGTCTCGTTCATAACAAAAATATCCCACATATAGATGGTTGTCCTAGTAGCCAACAAGGAAGAGAGGTATGAAGTGGATATTTAACTTGGGAATAGCGATAGATCAATTCACCTTCCCCAAGCGTTGCTTACATTCTACCATGTCTTCATCCTAGTTTTAGCCAAAGGTTATGAAATAGTTATTTTATCAATAACATTGTTTGATGCTTCAATTTGGGAAAACCTCTATGAAGAGGGAGTACCTTGCCATAGTCACTTTTGGGCAAAGATTATACAACGTGCAAGTATCACATAGAGTTAGCATCCCATATATTTTTATTTTAATTGTAAAAAATTTGACCCACACCATTTCTACGATAAAATTGGTCCAAAAAGACAATAACTAAGGGAGTTATCTTAATGTATTTTTTTTTTCATATGAGACTTAACCAACACCATTTCTTAAGCAAAATCAGACTATTATAACAATAACAAAAAGAGATATCTTAACTCATTTACATCAGATTTGACCAACTAACTTGCTAAAGAAAATTAGACCATTAAGACGATAGTTGAAAGAGATATTTTAACTCCTTTGCTTCAATTTGACCAACTAACTTGCTAAAGAATTTAAATCAAACCATTAAGACCATAACTAAAAGATATATTTTAACTCCTTTGCATCAAATTTGACCAACTAGCTTACTAAATAAAAATTAGACCATTAAGACTAGCTGAAAGAGGTATTTTAATGCATTTGTATCATATTTGACTAGATAGTTTACTAAATAAAAATCAGACCATTAAGACTATGCTGAAAGAGGTATTTTAATGTATTCGCATCATATTTGACCAGCTAGTTTACTAAATAAAAATCAGACCATTAAGACTATGTTGAAAGAGGTATTTTAATGCATTTGTATCATATTTGACCAACTAGTTTACTAAATAAAAATCAGACCATTAAGACTATGCAGTTGAACCAACATATGAAGCTATTAGAGTAGAAAATATAGTTATTCCCATAAGGATAGTAGACGCACTATTGTATTTGTCATGGTAGCAGGTTAACAACATAAATCTTACCACTTAGCTATATGTTTCCTTAAATTGCTACTCACACCTCAATGGGGTAACACAAATTCTGTAAGGTAGTACTAAAGGTGAAACTAAATCTGTCACACTACCTCTATGGATTAATGTTGTCTTAAATGGATGCATGTGCAAACCTTCTCTCCCCTTATGCTTCTAACTACAAGATTATCAAATTAGCCTTCGTTGAGACTCAATCATGCAAATGAAATGAACTTGAAAATAACTACTACAGCTAAATGAGAAAATGCTTACATACACTTCTAAATTAATGAGTCTCACTAATGCTTATGCAGTCAAAAAACTATATGATTTATGATTCTAAAATCTCTCCTTAAGTCAAAATACCCTACCCTCATTTCCTTAAGAGTTTTTTTTTGTGTTCAGAATATGCAAGAAGAGATTTCCTAATCAAGCACCCCATCCTACAGCTGGTGCAGAGGTTTATTTTTTTGATTTCTTACTTTCTTAAGTTATTTCCTTTAGACTTGCTTAAACTTATAAAAGAAAAATAGCTCCCAACACTTGATCATGTGGTGAGCTCTCCAAACAAATTATTTATTGCAAGAACTTTACATCAAGATTCCAAAGCTGAAAATAAAATTTCACAAAGGCCATAACATAGAATGGTATTGCATAATAGAAGGATTTCAAACCTAAGATGGTGAGATCTTTAGTAGAAAAATGGAATGCCCTAGTCACCAAACTTCAGTCTCCTCTTCAAAACTCGTCAACACTTCAACCAGGCCCTTTTTCTTCCTCTTCTTCTCTTTTCCCCCAAATCCTCACTACCAAATGAGGCATTTCTAGTCCAATTAAAAAAGAAATGGATGTGGTTTTTCATGGTGTGTTGGTCAAAACTTCTTCCCACCATTGGTGATGGTTGCAGAGGTTGCCAAGCCTCTTAATGCCTATGTTTTCCTCCTCCTCACCAAGCTTCTTCCTCATTGGTCAAAATTCTTCCACTATTGTTGCCTTGCGCCACCTTCTTCTCCTGTGAAAGCATCTCTTCACTTTGCCATGTCCTCTTTTTTGTTAATATTTGCCGGATGGAAAAACTCTATTTCTTTTATTCAAAGGGTTTGATTAAATGCCCCTCCATATTACATTTAATATAAACAACTAAAGTTTTATTATTTGTGGTTCTAAATCATTTTTTTTTATTTAATATCTCATAGTTCTTTACTTGGTGGTTTATTATTTATTATTTTATTTTATTTTGTTGCATATATCTTAGTTTATCTGGCGCCCAACTTCAAGGTTTTCAAATGTGAACTAATTTATTTAGGCAGAGTAATTTATTTAATTAGCCCATACCTTTATAGTTGTATTTATTTATTTTTAATTAGTTACAGATTAATTTATATTATTTTATTTTTGGTATGCCATCTATTGCCATTCCTAGTGAATTTTCTATATCATGCAGGATCCTTAATTTAACCAGAACTATTTAGATTATCTTAATGGCTCTACCTAGTCGAAAATGAATAACTATGGCGATTATTATTCATCTAAGGCCCTAGGTTTGAATGAACCTCGGGTTGATGGAACTACAGGCATGGTCAACACTAGAATGACATAGGTCAATTACCTGTCTCTCATCTAGTGGGACCACATAATCCACCTCACTTTGCACCCCTAGTACCTACATCCAATGAAAAACCTCACACAAGTACAACAACCAAATCATTAGTCCACATTAATCCAAACATTCAATGCATTAAATTAAAATAGCATAATAGGATTGGTAATCAAATTAATAATAATAACATCAAGGTTCCTATTTAACACATACTCACATGCACACACACAGTTATTTATGTCAACACATTAAATTCATAAGTTCCACCCCTAGTCCAAATTACATTGGGGCTAGGGGTGATGCAAAATGATTAACAAAGTATTGAGGTGATATGACATACTTCCCCCCTTAGGATTAAGCTAGCTCAACTTAATTAAACAAGTATGGATATTCTAGTTTCATTAAATTTTCATCTTCCCAAGTAGCTCCTTGTTCCCCATATTGGTCCCATAGGACCTTAACTTGCTACATAGCTTTGTTGTGCAATTACAGATTGCACCTATCTATGATAATGAGGGGTTTGAGGTGGATATCTCCAGCATCTTCTACCTACAGTGCCTGCCAATCAATTATGTGTGAGGGGTTAGCAACATATTTCTTAAGCAAGGATACATGGAATACATTGTGTATGCGAGAGAGAGATGATGGAAGAGCTAGTCGATAAGCTACACGACTGATTTTCTCAAGTATCTCGAAAGGCCCTATGAATCGTGGAGCTAGTTTAGCAGCCTCGCCAAACTTTATTGAGATTTTTTGCGGTTTAACACGTAGGAACACCTTGTCTCCTACTAAAAATTCCATTGGTGTCTTCTTGGTGTTCACATAACTTTCTGCCTATCTAAATCCTCCCTCAGTCTTTCTCTTATAACTTTCACCTGAGTGTCATATTCCTTAATAAGTGTCGGCCCGATAGTTACTCGATTTTTGAAACTGTCAAAAGTTATAGGCGTTATGCACTTTCTACCATACAATGCTTCAAACATTGCCATTTGGATGGAAGAATGGTATGAAATTTTATATGAAAATTCTACTAGCAGTAGATACTCTTCCCACTTAGTGGGTTGATCCATGGCATACATTTTGAGCATGTCCTCCATAACTTGGTTAACTCTTTCGATTTGGCCATCTATTTTAGGGTGGTAAGTTGTACTAAAATTGAGTTTGGTTCCTAGGGTGGTTATAAGAGAGGTCAAAAACCTAGAAAAAAAAATTTCCCTATATGAAATGATTACCTCAAGCATCCCATGTAGCCTAATGACTTCCTTTATGAATATTTTAGCCAAAAGTGGGGCATCATCCTTCACATTTCCTGGTATGAAGTGTGGTACCTTGGTTATTTTATCAACCACCACTAATATACTGTCGTGTTGATACTGATTTTTAGGCAATCTCATCACAAAATCCATGGAGATTACCGACCACTTATGTTGTAGTATATCACAAGGATATAGTGTTCTCACGAGATGACAGTGCTTTGCATTAACTTGTTGACATTCAAGACATTTTGCGACATAACAAGCTATTTTCTTTTTCATTCCTAGAGAAAAGTAATGATTTTTTAGGTTTGCATACATCTTAGTTACCCCAAGATGTGCTTGATAAGGCACATTATGGCCTTTTGGAATAATTTTCATTCTCAAACCACCCTCTTCTAGCATATAAATTTGGTTCAAATAATAGAGAATTCCATCAATTCCCACATGGTACTTAGCTAGATTAATCCATCATTTTATTTATACCCTCATTTGTTGACAAAAGGGATCTAGTTTCTGCATTTGCTTGATCCTTTTCGGCAGTTCAATCTTCAATTGTGAGATTGCAACTAGTTTATCCCTTCGATTTAAGGCATTTGCAACACAATTTTCTTTTCCTTTAACATATGATATTTGAAAATTCCCTATGACATGATGTTTCTTGTTCGACATGGCTAGATTGCTACCTTGATTCCACCTCCATAAAACAAGCAGAATCAAGGGGGGGCATACATCTACCTTCAAATTGGATTCTTAAGAGTTACATAAAAATATTTTTGAGTAGTTAACGAGTGTGTTATAGGATGAAATTCCTAATGTTGTGGTTGTGCAGATAATGACACTGGGGGCTTCATTCTCTCATCCTTTTGAATATGTATCCTTTTGTGTAGTAAGGTACATCGTTTAGAATCCTTTAGCTTACATATGCATGTAGAGTCATATGGGCTCTAAAGTGGTGGGTAAATGTGTAGTAGAAAATTGGACCCTCTTGAGAAAAGAGACAATTTCTTGCATAACTAGACCCACTTTTGAGTCCCTTCACATTGTTTCCCTTTAAAATGACATTTATAGGCCCCTTAGACGTATTAATTTTGATCTTGAGGCCTGTTTTACATGAGAAATCACATAAAACCCGATAAACAACATTTAATAACATCATACCTCGACAACCCACCTTCAAACGATAGTAGTGGGACCCATTCACCACCTTGGACGAATGACTCCCCTTTGGTGGGATCCATTCACCAAGGGTGGTGAATTAGTCCCCTTTGAGGGAAAATTCAAAATTAAGCAGGAATTTAATCAATTTAACTTTTGTTTCCAGTGAATGTCAGCCTCTTAGGTCTAATTAACGAGAAAATAAGGTTTTGTTGCTTATAAATACACATTTCAAGTCATTTTACACATCTACCATCTTTTATCATCTTTTTATCATCTCTCAAGAGCAAAGTCTTTTACAACAAGTTTCACTAGCAAAAGTTGAAGTTTTAGGACAACAAACTAGGGTTTTTGCAGGTTTTGAAGCTCACTTTTCTTGTCAAGATCCAACATTTCAAAGGGTTGATGATGGGTGCCTATGATGAATCATGAAGAAATCTAGGGTGAAGAGGTGCAACTAGCCACAAAATCATGCCTAAGGACATGGTTTCCTATTGATTCCATCTTCCATTTTCACTCTATCTTCATATTAAGGTTTGAATTGTGCGTGTTTAACATTTTCATGTCATTTTATTCCTATGTTTCATGTGTTGTAATATTTCTAGGGTTGAGATCTTGCATCATTTCAATAAATCTTTCATGTCTTATTCTACAACAATAGAATAGGGCCTTTCTTACATTTCATCTTTTCCTAGTCTTTAACACATCTAAGACTAGGGTTTATCAAGATTTTTCTCTATTCAAGGTTGGATTACCTATTTATGGGTTTGACCAAGGAAAACACCCCATTAGAAAAACTCTTTTAATCTATTTTGCAGGGATTTTTCTAGATCTAGGTTCATGTTCCCATAAAAAATTGTTGTACAGGTGTCAAGGTATAGATCTGAGTTTTGAGATTGTAGAAATAAAAAAGCGGACTGATTCGCCATGCATGGAAAATGAGTCCACCCTAAGATGCAAATTTGACTTAGGTGCAGTTTCAGATCCCTGACTATCAAAAAATAGGTTCTATGCAGAAAATTCTTGATCTGGGATTGATTCGCCTAAGGTGGCGAATGAGTCCCAGTCAACCCAAGTTCATATTTCATCATTGTTTTAGATTTTTCTCCAATCCTCTACAACTTTCCAGGTGCACATATTTGAGAAACAACTTTCTATTTGGTTAAAAGTTGCATTTTTGTTCATTATTTTAATCTTTTTTCAAACAACACTGTGTTTTCAAACATTGCATAAAACTTAGCTTAGCATTCGTTTTCATTCATCTAGATTATTCCATTGCATACATCCTAATTTGAGTGATGCATTAGTATTTTTGGCCCTATCTCTCTCCTTTTAGGTGAAAAACCCTAGAAGTACAAGAGAAGTCCATAGGGTCCCAAAAATATATGTTTCATTTTGATGAACCTGACTTTTAAGCATAACAAGATTCTTATTTACATCTAATTGCATCTTAGGTTTTCATTATTTCATGCTCTTGCATTATTTTAGGATTCTTAAAAGCATTGCATTAGTTAAAGCATTATTTATATTATTTCACTCCATCTCTGTATTTTCATTTTGTATGTGCATCATATAGAGTTGAAATTTCAGAGAAAACACAAAAAAATAGAAAAACAATAAAAAACTCATCTCCTGGGACTCATTTGCCACCTATGGAAAATCAATCCCTTTACAATTTTTCATTAGCATTTCTAGATTTTTATTTCCTACATTCCAACTTTTTGTTTTCTATCATTTCCTTTCTATTTATGTTTAGTTCTTTATGTTTTCCTTAGCATAAAGTTTATTTCCTTTCATGGCATTTATGGATAGTCTTAGGATTTTACAAGTTCCATTTTCTGTCATATTTTGTAGTCCTTTCAAATCAACTTACATTGAGGAAACTCTAGCAAATATCCAAAACCAATCACACACCACATCCAACGATCGAATTAAACACATGATTCAAATTCAAAAAACCATCTCATCTAAGCCACTTAGTAGTGATGATGTTGATTAGTTAGATGAAGCCCTTAAAAGTGTCATCTCACTCACTTCATCCTCTAATGCTTGTCATGAGAAACCTAACACCCTTAATAATCAATCCCCCCTCAAACCTTTTGATTGTGATGACTTTGATTTGTTAGATGAAGCCCTTCAAGACTTTATCTCGAATAATTCATCCACTAAGGTTTGTGGTCACCAACTTGATATAACTAACATTCATACCTCTAATGATTTTCTTGAACATCCTAAACCTGTTGATGATTGTTTACCCTTCACACCTTTTAGTAGTGATGATTTGCATTTGTTAGATGAGCCTCTTCAGGACTTCATCTCATCCAACTCATCTACTATGGTTTGTCATGATACCTCTAAAATCAAGGAAATTAATGTCATTCAACCTAAACTTATCCTTTGCCCACCCTCACATCAGCTTCATCCCTCTAATCGACCACATCACACTTTATACCCACCTTAGACTAATGCATCACATCAATCTTGTGATGATATTGAACATGCTCATACATATAACACACGAAACAACCCACAACCACCACAACCAACTCCACCATCATTACCTTTACCTAATCCGCCTAGTGCTCCTCATTATAACTCACCAACAAAGGAGTGTGATCTTGTTGAACAATTAAAGAAGACTCTTGCCAAAATTTCTCTTTGGGATTTACTTCAAACTTCACCAACTTAGAACACCATTCTTCAAACTGCTTTAAAACAACTCACAATTCCTCCTAGAACCACTCTGAATGATGTGGTAGCACTTGTTCAAAAACATAGTCTTGATATTACTTTTCTTCAACATGAGCTCCCTCCTTTGGAGTTATGAAAACAACATGATACCTTTATGATCATTGCTCAATTTCATCGCACAAGTATCAAACACACTCTCATAGATAATGGTTATGCCCTTAATGTGTATAGTGTGACTCTCCTTGATCGATTAAAAGTTGATAGATCACAAATAATACCTGATTTTGATTCTATTCGTGGATTTGATAATAGAACATTTAGCAACCGCTTGGAATAATTACTTTACCTAGATTACGGTTGGAGTGGTTACTTTGAAAAATTCTATCCATTTCATGCCTTATCATCTTTCATATAATCTTCTTTTAGGCCGAACATGGATTCATGAGATGAATGCAGTCCCTTCTACCCTTCACCGTATAATGAAGTATGTTTATAACAATCGTATATATCAAATTGAAATAGACCCTGAGCTTGAAAGTTGCTTGCACCTTGAAAAAGGGGTTACAATTCCTTTGAAAACATTGATTCCCACTTCTAACATTGACCCTCTTGACATTGAACACAATGATATAGAATCGGTCTCTAAATTATTTTGTGATGATTGGGGATCCTTAGAATTCACACCATCGTTTATGGGCGAATACATACTTACACAAAAGAAAGATGAGAAAGACGAACAACCAACAATTATGTCCACTCAAAATTTTGAACAATTGACTCAAACATCTATCTCTTACAATATGGATGAAAATGCAACATACACAACAAATTTTGATGAGATATATTATCAATCCCAACCTACCCTACACAAAATGGAACAACTTTACGGGAAAGGTTATAAATTTTTCAAACAATTAGGCTATACTTGAAAAGGGTACAAAAAAAATGAACATGGTATTTGTGTCCCTATTGAACCTAATAAGATAGAAACGAAAATTGGATTAGGATATTCTTTTTCTAAAATGACCAATGGTACTCAATGACCGTCTTTAAACATTAACGTTATAACATGGACCACTCACAACACAAACTCACAATCAAACATCCTGATTTCCTGGATATAACCTTACTCCCTTCATTGATGTATGTCGATAGTGATGAGGCTTTGAAACAAATATTAGGTGTTTACGATACCCCATCCTCCCATACTTACATGAAACACATTTCCCGTGCTTTAAACATTACTGAGGAAGAAGCAAGTGATATCATTGAAGACTTCTTTGAATCTAAAAGTTCTAAATCCAATGCTCTCCCTTTAGGAGATACAATTGATGTGCTTATGGACATTCATAATCAAGATAAAATTATTTAAATTGGGAAGTTCCTTGATGATGAAGAACAAGAAGATACGATCACTTAACTTTATGATTTCCCTAAAAATTTTGCTTGGAAATATTCTGATATGCCAGGAATTGACCCAAAAATTGTGGTGCATAACATTGTCCTTGCTCCAAATGTTAAACCCATCTGTTAAAAGATTCGCAAAATTCACCCTAACGTAGCCTTGCATGTTAAAGAGGAACTAGAGAAAATTCTTGATGCAGGATTTATTAAACCTATTGATTATTCTCCTTGGATCTCAAACATTGTCACAGTTGCAAAACCCGATAATAGTATTAGGATATGTACATATTTTTGAGACTTGAATAAAGCCTCCTTAAAAGATGATTTTCTACTTCCTAATATAGACATGATCGTGGATTCAATTGTTGGACATGCTTTGTTGTCATTCATGGATGGATTTTCTGGTTATAATCAAATCCTTATTAATCCTCAAGATCAATACAAAACCACATTTACAACTGTTTGGGGTATATTTTGTTGGGTTGTGATTCCCTTCTGTTTAGAGAATGTTGGAGCAACTTATCAACGTGCAATGAAATTAATCTTTCATGATTATATTCACAAAATTTTAGATGATTATGTCGATGATATCCTCACTAAATTGTTAACACGATAAGACAATGTGAATGTCCTACGTAAAATCTTTGAAAGCATAAAACAATACAACATGTGATTAAATCCAAAAAAATGTGTCTTTTGCATAGATAGTGGTAAACTTCTTGGGTTTGTCATATCTTATAGAGGCATTGAAGTGGAAAAAAGAAAATTGATTCCATCATTAACATCCCACCTCCTCAAAATATTTCTCAATTGCTTACTTTACAAGGTCGAATTCAAGCTATTTGTCATTTCATTACATCTTTAGCCGATCGCACAATACCTTTCACACATCTCCTTAAAAAGGGTGTCCCTTTTGATTGGGATGAGGATTGTAAATAGGCTTTTGAGAGTCTAAAGGAATATTTAGGGGTATGTGCAGGATCATCATGGAAAAAACAAGCCCTTAAGTGGTGAAAATTTTAGAAAAATCAGAGTTAGGCAACTTGACGTAAAAATTTGAATAAATTATCTATATTATTTCAAAAATATGTAAGAATAGAATATGTAGAAAATTGAATGTAGTTTCTAAACTACTAGGTTTATTTAGGGAAAAAAATCTATTTGGTGAAAATTTGATATTTCAATGCAAAGTACTTAAATTTTAGGGAAAAAATAAGAAGTAGGTGTTTGTCTGACCACCCTAACCACAATAAAATGATAATATTTTTTTATAATATTTTAGATATAAATAGAGGACTCATGTCCTGATGTGATGCATATTTTTCTGTAATTTTTTCCAAATAAATAATTAATTATGAGTTTTTTATTACAACTTTTAAAAAATATAAAAAATAGTGTGTCTAACCATCCTAACTTGGTCAAAACTTCATGAAATTCAATTCTATTTTTTTTAATCCTATAGTATATGAAGCATGGAATGTGACACATGTTTCAGATTCAAAAAATGTGATGCCATTTGAAATCTATAGATGTTTTTCAATCAACCTATCAATTAGGACTTTAGTCGTAATTAAAATAGAAAATGAATAATAATTATTTATTAAATTCAAAGTAAAACATAGTTTATATTGGTGGAAAGTTGAGAATCTCCTTTAAAAACCCTTTTCGTTTCATCAATTTTGGGTAAAAAAAAGGTTGTCAGCCACATACCCTACACATACCCATCATATCACCAATTTTTGGCCCATCATGATCTTGCACATATCCTTAGCCACTCCACCTGTTTTACAACCTTTCGTGCCACATCGATGCATCTGCCCATGCTCTTGCAGTATTGTTGGCTCAAAAAAATGATCATGGTAATGAACACCCTATTTACTACATTAGTCATACCTTAATTGATTATGAAACATGCTATTCACTAATTGAAAAACAATGTTTGGCTCTTGTATTCACTACTAGTAAGTTGTGAAATTATTTACTAACTATTGAAGTACAAGTTGTCACAAAATTTGATCTTCTTAAATATCTTTTCAACAAAACCGATCTTTCAGGATGCTTAGCTAAGTGGGTGATGTTGTTAACTGATTTTGATCTTAAATTTGTTTCACAAAAAGCAATCAAAGGTCAAGCCTTAACCAGTCACTTAGTTGATGCACCTTCTCCCTTTGCTTTCCTTACTAATGATTCCTTTCTTGATGATCATGTCTTAACTGCTGATATTAAACCATGGGAAAAAAAATTGATGGATCTAAGTGTCAAACAGGTTCTGGTGCTAGAGTGGTCCTAATTCCACCCAATGACAAACCTATTCCCTTATCCTATCATTTAAATTTCCTATGCACAAATAATGTAGCTAAGTATGAGGCATTGATTGTAGGTTTGCAAGCTTCTCTATCTCTCCATGCTAAACATATTAAGATCTTTGGTGATTCACAATTAGTCATAAAACAAATCAATGGTTCATATCAAACTAAACATGACAAATTATCACGATGTACAAGGATATCATAATAAAATTATTAAAAAAATTGACTCATTCACCATTGTTAACATCCCACACAAAGATGCTGGTATTGGCATGGTGTGATGGTTTAATGGTGGCATTGTTGTTCTTGCCACCAAGGTTCAAACCCCATTGGGGTGGTATTGTTGAATGGTTGTATTTCGGTTCATAGCTCCGATCAAAAGTGTTTACCCCTTGAATAAAAAAACATCCCACACAAAGATAATCGACACGTGGATGCAATGGCGAGTACAACTTCTCTCATGTCCCCACACGATCCTTCTAGAGGTTTCACATTCGTTATTCACCCCATCATGAAACCTTCCATCGTTACTTCGTTAGAAGACATTTTGGAAATAAATCGAGCAACTTCATGTGAATGGTATGATAAAATATACAACTACTTAAACAATGGTACCATTCCTGAACCTATCACAACAAATACTTGAAAGCACTTACGTAAAATTGCAACTAAATATGTGATTCTTGCTGATGCGTTGTATAGAATATCTTTCAATGGTCTCCTATTATGTTGTCTTAAAGACTCTAAAATCCCTTTAGTGCTTGAACAGGCTCATGTTGGTGCTTGTGGAGGTCATTTTCAAGGTCATTCATTAGTGCAAAAACTCATTCGTATGGGTTATTATTGGAGACATATGGAAAAGGATTGTTTTTCCTATGTTAAAAGATGTCACAAATGCCAAGAACCTAGCAATTTGATTCACGCTCTTGTTGCTAAGCTTCATGCCAATGTTCCCATTTGGCCATTTTCAATATGGGGGTTAGATCTTATTGGAAAAATTTCACCTCCTTCTGTTGGACATACATTTATCATAATTGCAACCGACTATTTCACAAAATGGGTAGAAGCTATCCCTCTTCGTTCAACAACTGTTGAAGTAATTTTTAGATTCATATTAGAATACATAATTGTTCACTTTGGAATTCCTTCTGCAATTGTTTGAGACAATGGAACACCATTTAAGAATAGTGAAGTTCAAAAATTTCTTGCAACATTTATTATTCAACATCATTTCTCTACACCATATTATCCGCAATCCAATGGACAAGTTGAAAATACTAATAAACTTCTTGAACAAATCCTTAAGAAAACTATTCACAATAATCATAAAGATTGGCATATGCAACTAGCTTATGCGCTTTGGGCTTATAGAACTAATGTTCGATCATCCACAAGAAATACCCCTTACAACCTTGTTTATGGTACTGATGCAATTATGCCCTTGGAGTTAGAAATTCCTACTTTGCGAGTTGCTCTTTGAGATCTTTTTGACACTAACACTTATACATAACAACGATTACATTAACTTGAGATGCTTGATGAACAACTCATTAACGCTCTCGAACATATCTAAGCTCACATCAAACAATTACAACACAAACACAACATTCATGTTATCCCTAGATCATTTTCTAAGGGAGATTTTGTTCTTATTGAAAATCAAAGAACTGTTAGTGTTGACAATGAAGACAAATATAAGTTCATCCCTAATTGGTTGGGGCCTTACATAGTTGATACCAATTATGGGTCTGGTGCTCATCTCTTAATGCAACTTGATGGAATGCCCCTTAGAGAACCTACTAATGTCACGCATCTACATCGGTATTATCTCTAATCCCCTTAAAATAGTATGAGTGATATAACAGTGTTGTTTAAAGTTATTTGATGTTATAAATTGCACATTGCTTTGTTCTTGCAACTAAATTCTTGTTTGTCTTGAACACTAAGGTAATTATTTAAGTTCATTTTATAATTACTTTAGGCTTCATACTATTCACCCTCTTGTTGTGTTAAATTAAATCCTTATTGGTGTATTTAATTTAGCATATTTATTTTCATTTATCAATGTTGTATCTATGATAAAACTAAAATATGTTTTATATTAGATCACACCATTCCTGTTAAATCATGAAGCCATTAATTAAATAATTTTTACCATAAGTCATTTAATTAATCACATAGCATTTCACATTTGCATACCAAAACATGCATCATCATAATATCAAAGGTGCCCAAGTCCATATATATATATATATATCAAAGTTTTGTATACATCTCAAAACCATATACAATATCAAAATGGTCTGTGAGAGCTAAACTCCTTAGGATCTAGTGCTCATGATCTAGACCCTAGATGTCATGAGACGGTTGTGTGTGACCATGATCGTGAACTATCGAGTCTTAGTGCATACTCCAGACCCTGTACTCATCCAATGACTATAAGCTGCTCATCTACCATCTGGTCCCTCTCCACTCGTGTATGTTCCATCTCTACCTGTAGTCTCTCTACCTCTACTGAGGTCTATGCTAACTGTTGTGCATTCTTAGCCCAACGGAGTCACCTCCTCACACTCTTGTATGCTTCCCGCAGCCTCGCGAATGGTTTAAGTGACTCTGGATCCTCCTCCACGATCAGTGGGGGAACATAGTCAGAATCTATCTCATCCTCCTTGAGGGATGTTGGCACTATCTCTGTGGCTTCCTGACGATAGAACTCTCGCCAGTCTCTCATCACTCCTACAAGATAGTTCATGTACACAATCAGTAACACATCATCAAGATATATATATATACACAAAATACAACATAAATCACTAAAGAACATGCATCAAATCAAATGTCATCACCTATGTTTCCAGACGCATGAGGAATATGAACCTCCTCATCTTTGGGGGGCATGGAAGATGTGCTAGCCTCTCTCTGACTATTCGTGTCGATGTCTGTTGTAGCTATTTCCCATGATCTAGTCCTATAACTATGTGACGACTCTCCTTGATCATACCGATCCTCAATAGCTACCTCATCACCCTCATTCAGGGGTGGCTCTTCCTTTTAATAATAGTCCTCCTCATAATCCTAATCCTCCTCTCCTCCATCATGGTCCTCATAATCAGGATCAACCTCAAACTGGTAATCCTCATTGATAATATCTGCAAAACTATCTACTGGCCTGTACCGTACCTCCTCTACTATCTCCTCTGGCTAATCACCCTCATCTACTGCTAGCTCTGCATCACCTAGAGGAAAATCCATGGGAAACAAAGGAGTTGGTCATGCATCTAACCACCACTCCTTGTGCTCATTTGTGCTACAAGCATCATCAATGTCGGAGATTGGTGGTTGGTCATGATTTGAATCATCGGAATGACTCTACCGTACATGATCTATTGTTAGCCGAATAGTGTCACCTAGTCTCTAGGAACTCCACACTAATTTTCTAATGAAGGAGCATGCCCTTAGTGGTGTCTACTCCTGTCTAAACTATCGCAAGACTCACCCATAATAGAATGGGCGTACAATGTAGTCACACCTCCCTACTAGATATCTATCCATCTGCATCCTCCGTAATTGTCTGGTGGGATCGAGCCACTATTGAGTGAGTAGATAGGGCCTCCATAGGACCTCATCCTCCTCTAGTCGTTCAAATCTCACCCTCCAAAAGTGTAAATCACCATACTGCCATAGTCGTCGCAAAGGATAGCCGAACGCTCATAGGTATCCTGCTGCTATTGTACAAGGGTATTCGACAGGCTTGGTACATGTGATATGCTCAAGGCACCACACCTGTAGAAGTGTACAATGGACCATACTGTTGATCTCTCGAAATACAAACCAACCAAGATCATAATACAAATGTGCTAGAATAAAATCACCCCAAGCATAGACTATCCTCTGCTCGTACATCCATCGTATCAAATGTATCAGTCCCCCATCCAAGTGTGTTGCTCATCCACTTGGATTGAGAACCAGTGCCACTATGTGCATCATAGTCCATCTAACCATAGGAGCTCATGAGTACAACAGTATGGGAAGCTCAATCCATGCTCTAACCCACTCATCATGTACAAGGCTATCCAAACAATACTACATATCTCTCTTCTCCCGAAATGATCGATCCCCTCAGAAATACACTCGTACTCCCTGAATAGGGACTCAGAGAATACGATGTACGTCCTCGAGTGTGATGGTCATTTCCCCTGTGGGAAGATGAAAGGTACAGGTATCTACAACCCAATGCTCACATAGAGCCATCCACATGGCATCATGGTATCTCATGGGTGGCATAAGATATGCCCAATAAATACCCACTAACTGTAAATGCTCTACCTCTGCCATTGATAGCGTTGGTGCATGATCTCTCAAAAATTTCAACTGTCTTCCCCCTAGCCGCTGTCACGACTAGGTGGGAACTTATCAAAATCATCATAAGATACTCTAAATTTCATCTCATATCTTCAATTTTCATCATGCAAGTGTGCTAAAGCTGATCTAGTGTCCTTCCCTAATGGCCCTAGACACATTAGAACCCTTTTTGACATTTTGCAAAGAAACAGGGACACCTCGCAAAGAAATGGGACACTTTGCAAAGAAACGGAACACTTTGCGAACAAAAGGGACACTCTGCAAACAAATGGGACACTGCAAAAAAAGGGGACACTTTGCAAACCTTTTTCCAAGAACTCTAAATTAACCTATCCATGCAGAAAAATAATTAAATCATCATTAAATCACAAGGAAAATGTTACAAAATCAACTCACCTCATGATATAGATTGATGCATGCCACCTGCTCACAAAGATCATCCAGACGTGAAGGTGTGTAATCCTGTCTACTCGGCATGTTCTTCTCTCACTCGTTGCTTTCAAGCTACACGAAGGTAAAATGAATAGTAAGTGACAAGTTACTTTCTTCCCCTTCTTTTCATCACTTTCATTTCTTTTTACTTTTACCCTTTCACATATGGCTACCATCTTTTCCAAAACTTATAATGTAGATATTCTTCAAATCAACATAACCGACACTGGGGTAATCCATTTTCGATGTTGTTTGATGTCTTGGAAACGTGATTCCACACTTGACAACATCATTTGTCTATCAATATGTGGCATGGTACTTGGAAATTCCCTACGATATGATGTTTCTTGTTCGAAATGGCTAGATTGCTACCTTGATTCCACCTCTGTAAAGCAAGCGAAATCAAGGGGGGGCATATATCTACCCTCGAATTGGATTTGTAAGAGTTGTAACATAAACATATTTTTGAGCAATTAATGAGTGTGTTGTAGGATGCAATTCATAATGTTGTGGTTGTGCAGATAACTACACTAGGGCTTTGTTCTCCTGTGCTTTTTAATATGTATCCTTTTATGTAGTAAGGTGCATCGTTTAGAGTCCTTTAGCTTACATATGCACGTAGAGTCATATGGTTGCTAAACTGGGGGCTAAATTTTTCGTAGAAAATTGGACCCTCTTGAGAAAAGAGACAATTTATCACATAACTAGACCCATTTTTGTGTCCTTTCACATCGTTTCAATTCAAAAAAATATCTATAGGCCCCTTAGACCTATTAATTTTGATCTAGAGGCATGTTTTACATGAGAAATAACATAAAACCCGACAAACAACATTTAATAAAATCATACCCCGACAACCAACCTTCAAACGGTAGTAGTGGGACCCATTCACCACCTTGGGTGAATGAGTCCCCTCTGGTGGGACCCATTCGCCAAGGGTGGAAAATGATTCCCCTTTGAGGGAAAAATAAAAAATAAGCAAGAATTTAATCAATTTAACTTTTGTTTCCAATGAATGTCGGCCTCTTAGGTGTAATTAACGGGAAAATAAGGTGTTGTTGCTCATAATTACACATTTCAAGTCATTTTACACATCTATCTACCATCTTTTATCATCTTTTTATCATCTCTCAAGAGCAAATTCTTTTACAACAAGTTTCACTAGAAAAAGTTGAAGTTTTAGGACAACAAACTAGGGTTTTTGCAGGTTTTGAAGCTCACTTTTCTTGTCAAGATCCAACATTGCAAAGGGTTGATGATGGATACCTATGATGAATCATGAAGAAATCTAGGGTGAAGAGGTGCAACTAGCCACCAAATCATGTTTAAGGACATGGTTTCCTATTAATTCCATCTTCCATTTTCACTCTATCTTCATATTAAGGTTTGCATTGTGTGTGTTTAAAATTTGCATGTCATTTTATTCCTATGTTTCATGTGTTGTAAGGTTTCTAGGGTTGAGATCTTGCATCGTTTCAATCACTCTTGCATGTCTTATTCTAGAGCAATAAAATAAGGCCTTTCTTACATTTCATCCTTTCCTAGTCTTTAACACATCTAAGACTAGGGTTTATGCAAATTTTTCTCTATTCAAGGTTTAATTACCTATCTATGGGTTTGACCAAGGAAAACCCCCCATTAGACCAACTCTTATAAGTTGTTTTGCAGGGATTTTCTGAGATCCAGATTTAGGTTCCCATTAGAAATTGTTGTGTAGGTGTTAAGGTATAGATCCAAGTTTTGAGATTGCAGAAATCAGAAAGAGGACTGATTCGCCATGCATGGTGAATGAGTCCACCCTAAGATGAAAATTTGAGTTAGGTGCAGTTTCAGATCCCCGGCTGTCAGAAATAGTTTTTGTGCAGAAAAGTCTGTATCTAGGAATAATTTGTCCAAGGTGGTGAATGAGTTCCAGTTAGCCCAAGTTCAAATTTCATCATCTTTTCAGATTGTTCTCCAATCCTCTAAAGCTTTCCAGATGCACATATTTTGAGAAATAACTTTCTGTTTGGTTAAAATTTGCATCTTTGTTCATTATTTTAATCTTTTTGCAAACAACACTTGGTTTTCAAACATTGCATAAAACTTAGCTTAGAATTCATTTTCATTCATCTAGATTATTCCATTACATTTAGCTAAGTTCATTTACCTTAAACAACATTGCATACATCCTAATTTGAGTGATACATTAGTATTTTTGGCCCTATCTCTCTCCTTTTAGATGAAAAACCCTAGAAGTGCAAGAGAAGTCCATAGGGTCCCAAAAATCTATGTTTCATTTTGGTGACCCTAACTTTTGAGCATAAAAATATTCTTATTTACATCTAATTGCATCTTAGGTTTTCATTATTTCATGCTCTTGCACTGTTTTAGGATTCTTAAAAGCATTGCATTAGTGAAAGAATTCTTTACATTATTTCATTCCATGTTTGCATTTGCATTCTGTATGTGCATCATATAGAGTTGAAATTTCATAGAAAGCACAAAAAAACATGAAAAAAGTAATTTCTTGGGAGTCATTGGCCACCTAGGGCAAATCAGTCCCTTTACAGTTTTTCATTAGTATTTCTAGATTTTTATTTCCTACATTCCATCTTTCTGTTTTCTATCATTTCATTTCTATTTTTGTTCAGTTCTTTTTGTTTTCCTTAGCATAAAGTTTATTTCCTTTCATGGAATTTATGGATAGCCTCAAGCTTTTACAAGTTCCATTTTCTATCACATTTCATAGTCCTTTCAAATCAACTTACATTAAGGAAACTCTAGCAAATATCCAAAACCAATCACACACCACATCCAACGATCAAATTAAACACATTTCAAAAAACCATCTCATCCAAGCCACTTAGCAGTGATGATGTCAATCAGTTAGATGAATCCCTTAAAATTGTCATCTCACTCACTTCATCCTCTAATGCTTGTCATAAGAAACCTAACACCCTTAATGATTAATCCCCCCTCAATCCTTTTGATTGTGATGAATTTGATTTGTTAGATGAATCCCTTCAATACTTTATCTTGAATAAGTCATCCACTAAGGTTTGTGGTCACCAACTTGATATAACTAACATTCATACCTCTAATGATTTTCTTGAATATCTTAAACCAGTTGACAAACATTTACCCTTCACACCTTTTAGTAGTGATGATTTGCATTTGTTAGATGAGTCTCTTTAGGACTTCATCTCATATAACTCATCTACTATGGTTTGTCATGATACCTCTAAAACTAAGGACGTTAATGTCGTTCAACCTAAACTTATCCTTTGCCCACCCTCACATCCGCTTCATCCCTCTAATCGACCACGTCACACTTTATACCCACTTAACACTAATGTATCACAACAATCTAGTGATGATATTTTTGCTCATACATATAACACATGAAACAACCCACAACCGCCACAACCAACTCCACCATCATTACATTTACCTAATTTTCCTAGTGCTCCTCGTTATAACCCGCCTGCAAAGGACTATGATCTTGTTGAACAATTAAAGAATACTCCTGCCAAAATTTCTCTTTGGGATTTACTTCAAGCTTCACCAACTTACAACACCATTGTTCAAACTTCATTAAAACAACTCACAATTCCTCCTAGAACCACTCCAAATGATGTGGCAGTGCTTATTCAAAAACATATTCTTGATATTACTTTTCATCAACATGAGCTCCCTCCTTTGGAGTTACGAAAAAAAGATGATTCCTTTATGATAATTTCTCAATTCCATCGCACAGGTATCAAACGACTCTCATATATAATTTTTCTTCCCTTAATGTGTGTAGTGTGAGTCTCCTTGATCGATTAAAAGTTGATAGATCATAAATAATACCTGATTCCATTTCTATTCACAGATTTGATAATACCACAAAGCAAACACTTGGGATAATTAATTTACCTATTATGGTTGGAGTGGTTACTTTATAGACTCCTATCCATGTCATGCCTTATGATCTTTCATATAATCTTCTTGCCAACCATGGATTCATGAGATGAATTCAATCCCTTCCACCCTTCACCGTATAATGAAGTATATTTATAACAATCGTATATATCAAATTGAAATAGACCTTGTGCCTAAAAGTTTCTTGCACCTTGAAAAAGGGGTTACAATTCCTTTGAAAACATTGATTCCCACTTCTAACATTGACCCTCTTGACATTGAACACAATGATACAAAATCAGTCTCTAAATTATTTTGTGATGATTGGGGATCCTTATAATTCACACCCTCGTTTATGGGTGAATACATACTTACGCAAAAGAAAGATGAGAAAGATGAACAACCAACAATTATATTTACTCAAAATTCAGAACAATCAACTCAAACATCTATCTCTTACAATATGGATGAAAATGCAACATACACAACAAATTTTGATGAGATAGATTATCAATCTCCGCCTACCCCACGCAAAATGGAACAAATTTATGAGAAAGGTTATAATTTTTTCAAACAATTAGGCTATACTTGAAAAGGGTGCAGAAAACATGAACAAGGTATTTGTGTCCCTATTGAACCTAATATGCAAGAAATATAAACTGGATTAGGACATTCTTTTCTAAAATGACCAATGCTACTCAACGACCATCTTTAAACATTAACGTTATAACATGTCACCCGTAATGCAAACTCACAAACAAACATCCTGATTTGTTTGATATAACCATACCCCCTTCATTGACATATGTCGATAGTGATGAGGCTTTGAAACAACTGTTAGGTGTTTATGATACTCCATCCTTGCATACTTACATGAAACACATTTCTCATGCTTTAAATGTTAACGAGAAAGAAGCAAGTGATATCATTGAAGACTTCTCTAAATCTAAAAGTTCTAAATCCAATGCTCTCCCTTTAGGAGATACAATTGATGTTCTTATGGACATTCATAATCAAGATAAAATTATTTAAATTGGGAAGTGCCTTGATGATGAAGAACAAGAAGATACGACCACTTTACTTCATGATTTCCCTGAAATTTTTGCTTGGAAATATTTTGATATGCCAGGAATTGACCTAAAAAATTATGATGCATAACATTTTCCTTGCTTCAAATGCTAAACCTGTTCATCAAAAGATTCGCAAAATGCACCCTAACGTAGCCTTGCATGTTAAAGAGAAACTAGAGAAACTTCTTGATGCAGGATTTATTAAACCTATTGATTATTCTCCTTTGATCTCAAACATTGTCATAGTTGCAAAACCTGATAATAGTATTAGGATATGCACAGATTTTCGAGACTTCAATAAAGCCTCCTTAAAAGATGATTTTTCGCTTCCTAATATAGACATGATTGTGGATTCAACTGTTGGACATGCTTTGTTGTCATTCATGGACAAATTTTCTAGTTATAATCAAATCCTTATTAATCCTCAAGATCAATACAAAACTGCTTTTACAAATGTTTGGGGTAAATTTTGCTAGGTTGTGATTCCCTTCGGTTTAAAGAATGCCAACACAACTTATCAATGTGCAATTACATTAATCTTTCATGATTATATTCACAAAATTTTAGAAGATTATGTCGATGATATCCTTGCTAAATTGTTAACACGACAAGACAATGTGAATGCCCTTCGTAAAATCTTTAAACGCATTAAACAATACAACATGCGATTAAATCCAAAAAAATGTGTCTTTGGTGTAGATAGTGGTAAATTTCTTGGGTTTTTCATATCTCACGGAGACATTGAAGTGGACACAAATAAAATTGATGCCATCATTAGCTTTTCACCTCCTCGAAATATTTCTTAGTTACTTACTTTACAAGGTTGAATTCAACCTATTCATCGTTTCATTGCATCTTTAGCTGATCACACAATACGTTTCACACATCTCCTTAAAAAGGGTGTCCCTTTTAATTGGGATGAGGATTTCAAATAGAATTTTGAGAGTTGAAAGGAATATTTAGCCACTCCACCTGTTTTACAACCTGCCATGCCATATCAACCGTTTATCTTGTACATCGCCATATCTACCCATGCTATTGCAGCCTTGTTGCTTCAAAATGATGGTCATGGTAATGAATGTACCCTATTTACTAAATTAGCCATACCTTAATTGATTATGAAACAAACTATTCACAAATTGAAAAAAAAAATTTGGCTCTTGTATTCGCTACTAGTAAGTTGTGACATTATTTACTAACTATTGAAGTAATGGTTGTCATAAAATTTGATCCTCTTAAAAATCTTTTCAACAAAACCGATCTTTCAGGACGCTTAGCTAAGTGGGTGATGTTGTTAACTGAGTTTGATCTTAAATTTGTTTCACAAAAAGCAATCAAAGGTCAAGCCTTAACTAATCACTTAGCTAATGCACCATCTCCCTTTGCTTTCCCAACTAATGATTCCTTTCTTCATGATCATGTATTAACCGCTGATATTAAACCATGGGAATTATTTTCCGATCAATCTAAATGTCAAACAGGTTCTGACGCTAGAGTGGTCCTAATTCCACCCGACCAAAAACCTATTCCCTTATCCTATCATTCAAATTTCCTATGCACAAATAATGTAGTTGAGTATGAGGCATTGATTGCAGGTTTGCAAGCTGCTCTATCTCTTCATGCTAAACATATTAATATCTTTTGTGATTCACAATTAGTCATAAAACAAATCAATGGCTCATATCAAACTAAACATGAAAAATTATCATGATACAAGGATCTCATAATAAAATTATTAAAAAAATTGACTCATTCACCATTGATAACATCCCATGCAAAGATAATTGACATGTAGATGCAATGGCACGTGTAGCTTCTCTCATATCCCCACATGATCCTTCTACAGACTTCACATTCGTTATTCACCCCATCATGAAAACTTCCATCGATACTCCATTAGAAGATATTTTTGTGATAACTCAAGCAACTTTGTGTGAATGGTATGATACAATATACAACTACTTAAATGATGGTACCATTCCTGAACCTACCACAACAAATACTCAAAAGCGCTTACGTAAACTTGCAACTAAATATGTGATTCTTGCCTCGATGCATTGTATAAAAGATCTTTCAATGGTCTCCTATTATGTTGTCTTAAAGACTCTAAAATCCCTTTAATGCTTGAACAAGCTCATGTTGGTGCTTGTGGAGGTCATTTTGGAGGTCGTTTGTTAGTGCAAAAACTCATTAGTATGGGTTATTATTGGAGACATATGGAAAAGTATTTTTTTTCCTATGTTAAAAGATGTCACAAATGCCAAGAACATAGCAATTTGATTCACACCCCTGCTGCTGAGCTTCATGCCAATATTCCCATTTTTCCATTTTCAGTATGGGGGTTAGATCTTATTGGAAAAATTTCACGTCCTTCTTCTGTTGGACATACATTTATCATAACTACAACTAACTATTTCACAAAATGGGTAGAAGCTATCCCTCTTCGTTCAACAACTATTAAAGTAATTTGTAGATTCATATTAGAATACATAATTGCTCGCTTTGGAATTCCTTCTATAATTGTTTGAGACAATGAAACACCATTTAAGAATAGTGAACCTACTAATGTCGCGCATCTACGTCGGTATTATCTCTAATCCCCTTGGAATAGTATGAGTGATATAACAGTGTTGTTTAAAGTTATTTGATGTTATAACTTTCACATTGCTCTGTTCTTGACAACTAAATTCTTGTTTGTATTGAACACTAAGGTAATTATTTAAGTTCATTTTATAATTACTTTAGGCTTCATACTATTCACCCTCTTGTTGTGTTAAATTAAATCCTTATTGGTGTATTTAATTTAGCATATTCATTTTCATTTATCAATGTTGTATCTATGATAAAACTAATTTAATATGTTTTATATTAGATCACACCATTCCTGTTAAATCATGAAGCCATTAATTAAATAATTTTTACCATAAGTCATTTAATTAAACACATAGCATTTAACATTTGAATACCAAAACATGCATCATCATAATATCAAAGGTGCATGTCATATATATATATATATATATGTCAAAGTTTTGTATACATCTCAGAACCATATACAATATCAAAATGGTCTATGAGAGCTAGAATCCTCGAGATTTGGCGCTCGCAATCTAGTCTTTGGATGTCGTGAGATAGTTGTGTGTGACCATGATCATGAACTATCGAGTCTTAGTGCATACTCTAGACCCTGTACTCGTCCAATGGCTATAAGCTGCTCATCTGCCATCTGGTCCCTATCCGTTCATGTCTGTCCCAGCTTTTCCTATAGTCTCTCTACCTTTGCCGAGGTATGTGTTGAATGTAGTGCACTATCAGCCCAACGGATTCGCCTCCTCACACTCTCGTATGTTTCCCACAGCCTCACAAATGGTTTGAGTGACTCTGGCTCCTCCTCCATGATTGGTGGGGGCACATAGTCAGGATCTATCTCATCCTCCTCGAGGGATGCTGGAACTATCTTTGTGGCTTCTTGATGATAGAACTCTTACCAGTCTCTTGTCGCTCTTGCAAGATAGATCATGTACACAATCAGTAACACATCAACAAGATATATATATATATAAAATACAACATAAATCACTAATGGACATGCATCAAATCAAATGTCATCACCTATGTCTCCAAACACATGAGGAATACCAACCTCCTCATCTTTAAGGGACATGGAAGATGTGCTAGCCTCTCTCTGACTATGTGTGTTGATGTCTATTGTAGCTATTTCCCATGATCTGGTCTTGTAAGTATGTGATGACTCTCCATGCTCGTACAGATCCTCAATAGCTACCTCATCAACCTCACTCAGTGGTGGCTCCTCATAATTAATAATCCTCCTCATAATTCTCATCCTCCTCCTCCTCCTCCTCTCCTCCATCCTGGTCCTCATAATTAGGATCGACCTCAAACTGGTACTCCTCATCGATAATATTTGTAAAAATATGTGCTTCCCTATACCGTACCTCCTCTGCTATCTCCTCTAGCTCATCACCCTCATCTGCTACTAGCTCTACATCACCTAGAGGAAAATCCATCAAGAACATAGGAGCTAGTTGTGCATATGACCACCACTCCTTGTGCTCGTTTGAGCTACCGACATCATTAGCATCGGAGACTAGTGGTTGGTCATGATCTAAATCATCAGAATCACTCTCTCGTACATGTTCTATTGTTAGCTGAATAGTGTCACTTGGCCTCCAGGCACTCCACACCGATTGTCTAATGAAGGGGCACACCCTCAGTGGTTTCTTCTCATGTCCAAACTATTGCATGACTCACCCATAATAGAATGGTCATACGACGTAGTCATGCCTCCCTACTAGATATCTATCGATCTGCATCCTCTGTAACTATTTGGTGGGATCTGACCACTTTTAAGTGAGTAGATAGGGCCTCCATAGGACTTTGTCCTCCTCCAGCCGGTCAAATCTCACCCTCCAAAAGTGTAAATCACCATATTGCCATAGCCATTGTAAAGGATAGTTGAATGCTTGTGGGTATCCTATTTCTATAGTACAATGGTATCCAACAGGCTTGGTAATGTGATATGCTCAAGGCACCACACCTGTAGAAGCGTACAATGGACCATACTGTCAATCTCTCGAAATAAAAACCAAGATCATAATACAAATGTGCTAGAATGTAGCAACCCCAGGCATAGACTGTCCTCTGCTCGTACATCCCCTGTATCAAATGTACCATTCCCCCATCCAAGTGTGTCACTCATCCATCTGGATTGAGAACCAGTGCCACTATGTGCATCATAATCCATCTAACCATAGGAGCTCATGAGTACAACAACACGGGAAGCTCGATCCACACTCTAACCCACTCATCATGTACAGGTCTATCTAAACAATACTGCATATCTCTCTTCTTCTCCTAGAATGACCAATCCCCCTAGAAATACACTCGTGCTCCCTGAATAAGAACTCAGAGAATACAATGTACATCCTCGAGTGTGATGGTCATTTCCTCGGTGGGAAGATGAAAGGTACAAGTATCTACATCCCAACATTCACACAGAGCCATCAGCATGGCATCATGGTATCTCATGGCTGGCATAAGATATGCCCAATAGATACCCACTGACTTTAAATGCTCTATCTCTATCGCTGATAGTGTTGGCACTGATCTCTCAAAAAATTCAACTATCTCCCCCCTAGTTGTTGTCGCAACGGAGTGTGAACCTATCAAAATCATCACAAGATACTCTAAATTTCATCTCATATCTTCAATTTTCATAATTTTCATCATGCAAGTGTGCTAAAGCTGATCTAGTGTGCTTCCCTAATGGCCCTGGACATTTTAGAACCCTTTTTGACATTTGGAAAAGAAACAGGGACACTTCGCAAAGAAACGAGACACTTTGCGAAGAAATAGGACACTTTGCGAACAAAAGGGACACTTTACGAAAAAATGGGCAACTTTGTGAACTTTTTTACAAGAACCCTAAATTAACCTATCCATGCATAAAAATCTTTAAATCATCATAAAATCACAAGGCGAATGTTATAGAATCAAATAACCTCATGATATAGATCATCCAGCCATGAAGGTGTGTAATCTCGTCTACTCGGCATGTTCTTCTCTCACTCATTGCTTTCAAGCTACATGAAGATAAAATGAATAGTAAGTGACAAGTTACTTTCTTCCCCTTCTTTTCATCACTTTTCATCTCTTTTTACTATTACCCATTCACATACGATTACCATCTTTTCTAAAACTTATAATGTAGATACTCTTCAAATCAACATAACCGACGCTAGGGTGGCGAATTATTCCCCTTTGAGGGAAAATTCAAAAATAAGCGGGAATTTAATCAATCTAACTTTTGTTTCCGATGAATGTCGGCCTCTTAGGTCTAATTAATAGGAAAATAAGGTGTTGTTGCTCATAATTACACATTTCAAGTCATTTTACACATCTATCTACCATCTTTTATCATCTTTTTATCATCTATCAAGAGCAAAGTCTTTTACAACAAGTTTCACTAGCAAAAGTTGAAGTTTTAGGACAACAAACTAGGGTTTTTGTAGGTTTTGAAGCTCACTTTTCTTGTCAAGATCCAATATTGCAAATGATTGATGATGGATTCCTATGGTGAATCATGAAGAAATCTAGGGTGAAGAGGTGCAACTAGCCACCAAATCATGCCTAAGGACTTGGTTTCCTATTGATTTCATCTTCTATTTTCACTCTATCTTCATATTAAGGTTTGCATTGTGTGTGTTTAATATTTGCATGTCACTTTATTCCTATGTTTCATGTGTTGTAAGGTTTATAGGGTTGAGATCTTGCATCATTTCAATCAATCTTGCATGTCTTATTCTAGAGCAATAGAATAGGGCCTTTCTTACATTTCATCTTTTCCTAGTCTTTAACACATCTAAGACTAGGGTTTATGTAGATTATTCTCTATTCAAGGTTTAATTACCTATCTAAGGGTTTGACCAAGGAAAACACCCCCCATTAGAGCAACTCTTTTGAGCTATTTTGTAGGGATTTTCCAAGATCCAGAATCGGGTTCCCATTAGAAATTGTTGTGTAGGTGTCAAGGTACAAATCTGAGTTTTGAGATTGCAGAAATTAGAAAGAGGACTGATTCACCGTGCATGGTAAATGAGTCCAACCTAAGATGCATATTTGAGTCAGATACAGTTTCAAATCCCTGGCTGTCAGAAAACAGGTTCTATGTAGAAAATTCTTGATTTGGGACTAATTTTCCCAAGGTGGCGAATGAGTCCCAGTCAGTCCAAGTTCAGATTTCATCAGCTTTTGAGATTGTTCTCCAATCCTCTACAACTTTCTAGGTGCACATATTTTGAGAAACAACTTTCTATTTGGTTAAAAGTTGTATTTTTGTTGTGATTATTTTAATCTTTTTGGAAACAACACCATGTTTTCAAACATTGCATAAAACTTAGCTTAGCATTCATTTTCATTCATCTCGATTAGTCCATTGCATTTAGTTAAGTTCATTTACCTTAAAAAGCATTATATACATCTTAATTTGAGTGATACATTAGCATTTTTGGACCTCTCTCTCCTTTTAGGTGAAAAACCCTAGTTCAGTGCAAGAGAAGTCCATTGGGTCCCAAAAATATATTTCACAACTACATTTTAAGCTCTCTTAATTCATAAGTGTTCATTCTATAGGGGGATTTTGAGATAGGCTCAGCCCCTGGAACTATATCTATTGTGAATTTCATCTGTCGCTTGGGAGGTAGTCTTGGAAATTATTTAGGAAAGACATCATGGTACTCTTGGAGAATGGGATGGTCTTCAATGCTAGGTGTAGGATCATCATTACCCTCTTCTACCTTTACTCGATAAATTTTACTACCCTTTCTCAGTACCATGTAGATGGTAGTTTTGTTCTCAAGTGTAATACTTCTATTTATATGGTGTAAATTTATTCACAATAATTTTTAAGGATTATGTTTATGTGAATTAATTTGATTTCTTAGAGACGTTAAGAAATTTTCAATTCAATGGATATCCAATGTTTGTTTTCTTGTTTAATAATTTATAAGGCTATCTCCTAATCAAATGTTTATGTTGATGTGAGTGTTGGTATAATCTATTCACTTAATTTACTTAGAGTCACCTCAACCCATACTATTCTTACACATTGAGACAATGGGACAAAAATTCTTGAGCATATATAAGAGTGAAAAATGGATTAGTGAAAATTCATCAAGTGATTTAAACATGTAGGAAAACTTGATCTTGTTAGTAAGTTGGTGATCTTTTCCTGCTTGAATTGAATTGCTTTGATAAATTTATTGTTTTTAGATTGAAATGAATTTTAGGGACACCTTGACTTAAATGTTAAAAGAACCTTAATATTTCCTCCCTTTTTAATAATTTTTTATTTTATTTTATTTTATAAGTTTTAAGGGATTTTGTGATTTTTAAGTATATGAGAATTTTAAGATAAAACACAACAACTAAACTAAAATACATCTAAGGAAAATGAATAAAAATTAAGGGTATATAAAATGTAATTGATTATTTCCTTTTTGATTAAATGTGATGAAATCTAGTAAAAAGAAAATGACCATACATGCAAGTAGAAAAAGGCTAGAAAAATATATATTTTGTGTTTTTTTGGAATAAAATGATTCTAACCAACATGAAAGGAAAGAGAGATGAACAACTATCTCTTTTTTTTAATGTTTTTAAAGTTTTAAATATACACATGTAATTAATCCAATATAAAAATTATCTTAAAAAATCCTTTAGAAAGGAAGAAAAGGTGTATAATATGCTTCCCATAATGATATGTGATAGGAGGTATGAGAAAAAATTAAATTTATCATACAAGAAATAGGAAATAAACACAAAAGAAATATATCATAGTTGGGTGTGTGTGGAAAACCAATTTAAAAGAAAACACCACCCTCTGCACCAAGTCAATGTATTATTTAGTAAGATCAATGGTTATCATACACTTGTAAAATATAATCCTTTACAAGAGTATCACTAACAAGAGATATAAAATAATTTTGGTAGCATAAATACACTTGAAAAACTCAATATAAAACCTCTATCTAAAAACCTAATTTAAATAGGAGAAGAAATACATGAAATTATCAAATAGATATTAAGAAACCATGAGTTATGATCACCCAAAATGTAGCACCCAAATATAAAATAAAAATCTCAAGCCCACATCCCAAAATAGTTCTACAAGATAAAAAAACCCTAATAAACCCTTATTCCCTTGAGGGTAGGTTTAAATGTTTCTACTATTACCACATGCCTCTGCTAAACCATTTCAAGCACCACTTGCTTGTTAGCTTTCCTTTTTCCTCCTTTCGTCTCTTGAACATTTTTTTAAAGAGGTGGTCAAGCTCTTTGCTAATAAAATTGAGAAACCCTTAATCTCTCTACATTAGGGGCTTATTATGAGACATTACTACCTTCATATTGCACTTTCCCCCACTAAACCTATTCATGTGACCCTTTGTGGAAGAGGAGACTGAGATTAACCCCTTGTTGAAACCCCCCTAAACCCCCCAATGTTGCTAAACTAGGTTCCAATTGCAAGCTTAATCTTACTACTAACCAACCCACTCTCGATACCAACCCTAAACCTCTGGGTAAAAAGAAGAATAGAAAAAAAAAGGGTGATCCCACAATAGTGGTTTACACTTTTTGGACAAACTGGACATTGAATTGATTTTTTTTAACTAAATCTTCACTTTCGGGCACCTATAGTTGCTAAATCATGAGGAATTTGAAGATGATGCAAACTAGTGATTTGTGACATTTTGTCTATAGATTATAAATATATATATTAAATTTTAAAATTTTGGAATCAAATTACATTTATTTTTCGATCTCCTTTGAAAACTAGTTTTTAATAGTAAACACCATTTTTTAAAGAGTGATGTTCACCATAAAGAACATAACTTTTTCTATGAAGGATTAAATTCTAATTATTTTGAATTTATCTTTGTAACTACTATATATAGCACACTCATTTGGTTTCATAGTTTTTTATTGATTTTTTTTTCTTAATTAAGTTTTGAAGTCAAAACAATTACAATTTAGACATAGGTGAAGCATATACAACATAAAAAATATTGTATTTATTGAAATTCAACCTTTTTTTTGCTGGATCAAGGACATCAATACCTAGCACAAACATATTTTTCAGATTTTTTTTATAATCTACTATTTTTCCACATGTGCAAAATAAATAGCTTGATTTTCGATGAAAACCTATGTTTAATTAAACTAAAAAAAAATAATAAAACCAAAATATATTAAAATTATATTTGACGGATAGCTCATTCCGAGGACTACTATCATCTAATTGGGTCTATGAAGTTGATTCCATTTTCGTCTTCAACCCAAGCTCAAAAAGGAAAAAGTTTACAAAAACTTGCTAGAGGAGAGGGAGAAAGGAAAAAAGGGGGGTTTAAGAGAACCCCCTAGAGCGACCCCCGCTAGACCACTTCGAGTGAAGGGGGGTTCACTCGAACCCCCCCTTTTTTGTAATTTTCCTTTGTTTTCATTAAGAAAACGTGCCAAAAAGGGGATAACATCAAAATTTGGTTTGCTCAAAGGGGGGGGCTTCTCAAACCCCTTTTTGGATTCATCTAACCCCCCCTTCGAGCGAACCCCTAAAAACCAAAAAAAAAATCTTTGGAGTGTTTTTGCAATTTTTCTTCATGAAGGAAATTGTAACTAGTTGTAGACACGTAAAATATACTAATTAACATCGTGCATCTGATCCTGACTTACTAACATCATTTCTTCCTAAATCATCCCTCGGTCTAACCATTTAATCAAATCTCCCTAGCTGATTAAATTCATCAATTTTCATCCCTTAATTGAATAAATCATTTTATCTAATTAAGTCAGTTCCTTCTGTTAATTGAATCAATCCATCTGATCTAATTATCCCTATTTAATTAAATAACCAATTTATTTGATTAAATCTCCAAGGTCGATCAATTAAATTAAATAAATTAAAACCTTATTTGATTTAATCTAACACCATCCCTTTTAAATAAATAAATCAAAATCCTTATTTAATTAACCTCTTATCATATTCCTCTCTTATTTGATTTAAATAAATCCATAAATTTGAGTCAAATAGGTCACATCATCTAATCTCATGTTAAATTAATTAAACCTTGATTAATTTAACCTCATCTCATGTCACATCCTCTAGATAATGCAAGTTGCACATGAAAATAGATTTAATTCATTTATTAAATCCCTATTTTCCTCACATGGCATCTTTTGGAATATTCTCTCAATTTGAATTTTAAAATTCCAAGTCAACATGTACATCCAACAAGGCAATAAATTCATCTTACATGTCCTTTTCCTTGAGTCAAGTGGAATTTATTGCATTTTCCCTTCCCTCTTACATGTCATTCCAACAAATTTGAATTTCAAATATTGGAATTTATTGGCACAAACCCCAATCTTGCACATCCATCATCCACTCATAGCTTGACAAGTGGCAGCATATCATTGGATGAATGTTAGTCCCACATTGCTCAAATTTGGACATTCATCCATCTTGAAAATCTATAAATGAAGAGCTCCTCTCCTCATTTGATCATCCACAATCCAAGCAAAGTTACCATCCTAAAATATTTAGCCATTTCCATCCATGATTGAATTCTTAGCTAGGCTTTTTGCAGATTTGGCTTGGAGTTCTCATCTTTCATCAAAGTGGATCAATATCATCTTCAACATATCAAGATTTCATCATAGGAATTGGGAAAAGGCCATTTTTCACATCAAATTGGCACCAATTCCCCCATGGGATCATGAGTTTTCACATCTAATTAGGATTTAATCTTTGTTATCTATTTCATTGTGTTCTTTGTTATTTTCATTCCTAGTTTGAAGTTGTAAATGGATTTCATGGGGAATCCTTGTTTAGACTTGCAATATCTAGCTTGAGGTGTTTATTCTCTTTGTTTTGCAGGCCCCTACCTAGGTTGGGGTTCACACATTTGGTGCTAGAAGGAGGGCTGGGTATCAATATTTCTAACATTTTCTTAAAAATTTCATGTTTTTCTTCACACACAGGAAACTCCAATGCAAGCTCGTCAGCGTTGTTGTTTTGGCACGGCGGGCTCATCAACGTCTCTATATGGCACCGCTTGAAACACAAACTAGGCTGTTGGACTCGTCCCACCAAAATATTTAAATTTTTAACTCCATCGCTGGACTCGTTGACTTGCAGGACTTTTTGAAATTTTTGAAAACAGCGACGCTGGGATGAACTATGACGCTGGGCGAAAAGAGCGACACAGTTGAGCTCTATGTCCCGACACAGAGCACCGCTGACTGGTAAGCAGCGTAGTGAGAGCACCGCTAGGAGAAAAACTGTGACACCTTCACGAGTTGCGACGCTGGGAGATAGTAAAAAGGATAATTTAATTTTTTAGCACGTGCTTTTGATTTATGACTAATTTTTTCTCTGTTTTCTGCTTTTTAATTTCTATGTTTTTTCCAGAATCTAACCGTTTTTCTCCTTTGAAGGTTGGGAATCAAAATCAAAAGAAAGAGAAGCATGAGAAGGGTGTTCGTCAAATCAAAGTGTTTTTAAACACTCTAGTGTTTGTTTAACACTATTTTAAGAATTTGTTATCTTTTCATTCTTCGAACACTAGTTTTCATTTGGGCTTAAAAAGAACCTTTCAATTTCTTCTTGCAAAGGTTAAAATGAACTTTAGGATCAACAACATACTAGATTTTGTTTCTTGGATTAACAAATTAAACAAATATCTTTCACTTGTGATTTGGTGCTCTAAAATGAATTCACATATTGCTTTGAGGATTTAAAAAGAACAAGTGTAGCTTTGTTTTTCGTGAAGGCTTACTTAAACTAAAGGCATTGAAAAAGGACGTATGCGCTTCTCTCGCACTTTATAGCGATCTTGAGAATCAAAAGGCCTTTTTCATGACTTTGGGATGAGATAAAGCAATCAACTCCACACTTTGATTTTGGTTTAAAATTGAACATCTTTTGCGAGTGTGAGTGGGGGCATTTTCGCGTATATTCTCTCTCTTTGTTGCTATCAAAGATTGATCGAGTTACAGATTTTGTTCTTCATTCGCTTTTGTTTATCCTAGAGGGCCCGCCTTGGGGAAAAAGTACTCACCCAAGGGAATAGCTCAATTGGTAACACTCTAAAGCCAAGAGTATTTCCAACTGGGATATAAATGTGGATATTGGAAGAAATGCCAATATCACGCAGTTGATTCTGACAAGATGGATCCAAAAAGGGACTCTTGCCGTATGGGTCAATCTCCACGAACGAAAGTCCTTACTAAAACCCATGTGCTAGAATTTTCCAAAATCCTTTTATCTATTTGTTGGTGCAAGAACGGTCGTTCTGAAGCCACCCCACACTTTTACGGTCTTCTAATAGAAATGGAAAACATGCCATGGGAGTTTCATGGGTGTTGATGCTTCGCTGCCCCATATAAGTGATTGTCATGGAGGGGAGCCAGTGGGGTCAAGTATCTAACCATTCGCTAGAGATAAGCATAGCTGGACTTGTCCAAGTGGGAATCCAACAAATATTGTCTTACACATCCATAGGGTTGTACTTATTCTTGGGTTAAAAAATGCATTGCTTGATTGAAAACATTATGGAAACAAACACTTGAACCTCATCCAAATTTCAAACCCTTTTGAAGAAAAATACAATTGAGTCAATCCATATTTTATTGCTTTCCCTTGGGATTCACATCCTTAGAGGTTTCTAAACATTGGATTATATCTCAATTTGTCTCCTTAAGTAAACAATAGGAAAACCCTTGCCTTAAGTTCATTAAATTTCCACATAACATATCTTGTGGGGTTTGAAGAAATTAAGACATTGGACATCTTAGTTTGAAAACCTAATTGAAGAAAGTGTTTTTGGTAAAATAAAGACATTAAGCAAAACTAAGCAAAATGAACTTTCATATGTGTTGAAGACTCCTAACCCCAAAAGCAAAAAAAATCATTGGTTGGAAATCCAAAAATGAATGTTCAAATGAAATCATTTATTGATCACAAAGGTCTTTAGGAAGCATTTGCATGCTCTTCAATACCTAGGTCTAGGCAAACAAAGTGTTATTTTTTAGTTTCATCTTAGGATCAAAACATATCAAAATCTTTTTCATCCATCCTCCAAAACATCAAAACAACATCATCTCATCATCACCTTTTGGAAAATCTTGAAATCATCCTAAATGCTAGGCTTTATGGCAAAATCAAAATCATCAAAATCATTGAGACTAAATCCTTGAAGACATTGTCAAAAACACCTTTGGCTAAGTATGTGTAGATGAATCCTTTTGCATATACTTATTCAAAGTTATCCAAATCATCTTGTCTAGCTTAGTATATGTTGATGAATCCTTCTTCATATACTTAGTGAAGAAATCATCTTGTTTGAATAGGTGTGGGTAGATGCATCCTTCTCCTTGCGCATGATCAAATCATTATCCTTTGAACAAAGCTATCCCTTAGATCATCATCCAACATCTTAGGCTCTTTTTGTTCAAAATCAAAATCCACAAAGTCCTAAAAAGCCTAGTATTTCATTCAATATTTATCAAAATCCAAAGACATCCATATCATTCATCCCTAACATCATCATCATATCATCACCTTTGATCCTCAAGGCATCCTAAAACTTTCTACTTTGGGGCATAAAATAAAGATCGATCCAAAGAATCAAAAGGTTCATCTCCCATATTCTCGAAGATTGATCCTTGTTTTATGGTTCTAACTAGATCTTAATACAAGAAGAGTATGGAAGCCAACAAAGAAACACCCGCTTCAAGCGATCTTAGCCAAACAAACGCAGAAATGAATCCAGCTAAATCAAGCAATCCATTAAACCTTTCATCATCACAAAATCCGCAAGAAGAAAATCAAGAAGAGGACCTTACTTTTGAAATGTCTCATGAAGAAATGATGGAAATGCTTCAAAATCCGTAGAATCATAAAATCATCAACATCATGATGAGACTCAACCCTTCGTTATACATGCTTGAACTAGCAAAACAAGGGGCCAAGTTACCTTCAGATTTTGATGTGAGTACTATAGTGGAGACATATTTTCCTCCAATCTCATCCACCATCCCCATTTCATCTACACCTCCATCTCAAAACATCATGCAAAACATTCTGCAAATCACAACATCTCTTGCTCCAACCCAACCCAATGTTAATAAGGGAAATGCATTTTCTAATGCTATCAAAACACACCCCCTTGTTAATTATCAAGACGTGGATGCAAATACCATCTTGGAACAAAATATACCACAAAACTCATTACACAAAAATGTTCCTCTCACCTTCCATCATGATCCATCATCATCATTTTTTCACGCAACACCTCAAACACCTCTTCTCACAAATTCACAAGAAGAGGGAGATATGTTCGGATCAGGGGGTATATTCGACACCACGACATTCTCACAAGGACTCGCACCCCTTACATTTCCACCATTTCCACCATTTCCATTATCATCCAAACCACTCCTTGGTTTAGGGCTTCCCCCTCTACCAAGTATCAATCAAATCGCTATCCCAAATATTAATCAAAGCATTGCACCAAATGCTCAAAACTTGTCATTGATATCGCAACAACAAATGAAAAACGCACAAGCAATGGAAACATCATCAAACACCCCCTTAACATCACAAAGCATGGTCTCTCAAGGACCAACCACATCAACAACACCACCACCCCCACCACCACCAACTTTCACCACATCAAGCCAATACGATGCGGCATTGCAAGCTACTTTTCAAAGAGGATACCAACAAGTGCAAAAACAAAAAGTCATACACCGAGCTGCTCAACAAGCTGCTCAAGCTGCACAAGTCGCCCAAGTTGCACAAGACGCATTACAAGCACAACAAGCCCAAGCATTATTGCAACAACAACAACAACAAGCCGCCCAAGCTGTGCAAGCATTGCAAGCACAAAAGGCCACTCAAGCACAACTTCTATTGCAGCAACAACTAGCACAAGCACAAGCAACACAAGCGCAAGCTCAATATCAGGTGCAGCAAGCTCAATATCAAGCACAACAACAAGCAACACAATTGCAAGCATATCAACAAGCATTAAAGCAATACCAAGAGCAGCAAGAAGCAACAAAATTAGCAGCCCAACCCATCCATCCAACCAACGATTGAAACACCCCAAAACACTTTCATGCCACCCCCTGATCTACAAAATGATGTGACAACACAACTCAAGTTGCTCTCACAACAGGTGCTTGACCTTCAATCAGGGAGAACAATGAAAACACCAAGCAACTTGTGTCCCTATCCATTTGATAGGAGCCTAGAGATGAAACCATTCCCCAAGGGATTTGAGATCCCTAAATTTGACAAATATCAAGGGATGGGCAACCCTGAAGATCACATCAGGGAATTCCAGGTTCATTTCATGGAGGTCGAATACGACGATACTTATCTAATGCGGCTATTTCCTAGGAGCTTGGCAGGGAATGGTTCTCTCACTTACCTTCAGGCATTAGAACATTCCAAGAAATTAGGGATGCATTCATCAGGAACTACGCATGTAACATTGCAATGGATGTCAGTCTTGAAGAACTATACACTCTAAAACAAGGAAAGAATGAATATTTTGCTTCATTCCTTCAACGATGGCAATCCAAGGCCAATCAGAGCAAGTGGACCATTCCAGAAGAACAACAAGTTTGCACCATCATAGCCAACCTTGAAGGCTGCTTGGCATTTCATCTCAAGGTTCAGGGCATCACCACATATGATCAACTGATTTCCAAGGCACTTAGCATCGAAAGAGCCCTTGTGACTCAACCCGTGGAATCATCATCATACCATGAATAGAAAAACAACTGCCCACCATCAAATTACAATGATAAACCTCGTACGTGGACAAGGAACAAGAGCATTACTAATGATGGCATCGTTGATGCCAAGGTGGTCATTAGTGCCCCATGCCAACATACACCCACACCACAAATCCAAACACAACACCAAAACACTCATCACACAACATACCAACCAAACAATAATCCAACCATCAATAATCTCAATGACTAAAGGGGACCACCACAACACAAAAGTTATCCAAAATGAAAATACACCATTTTGGGAGAACCCCTTGAAGACATAATGAAAAAATTGATTGACAAAAAACTCATCAAGCCCCCTACATTTGAGAATTACCAAGAACCCAATGTCAAACCTCCTTGGTATAACGAGAATCAACTTTGTGAATTTCATAAAATCAAAGGTCATACAACAAACAACTACATGAGACTCAAAAACATCATCCAAGATCTCATCAATAAGAAAATCATAAACATGGAACAACCTACGGGAAATCAGGATCTTAAAATCTACACAAATCTGATGCTGAATCATGGTAACAAAGGAAATAACAAAGATAAATGGAAAGGTACCCACTCAAATGTAAATCATGTGTATGAATCAGTCGTTGCCTCCCTAAATGAAGACTGCATGGTCATCACCATCAAGGGCGCCCATGCCGAAGATTGTGGAGTCACCATAAGAGGTAGCAAAGTCACCATTGCAGGATCATCCCAACCAAATAGGGTCCCTTCATCTAGATCTGTTCCTAATGGCTACAATTTCCTAGATCAACTCAAGCGAACACCAGCACACATCTCCATCATGGAGTTGTTAAAAATATCATCTGCGCATAAAAAGATCCTCAAGGAAGCACTAGCCTCATCCATTATCCCCACAGATCTCGATGCAAAGCAATTCCAAGCTATGGTCAGAAATATCATAACGCCTAATCTCCTTACATTCTCTGACCAAGATTTCCCCACCCAACCATCTCACAACCGTGCACTTCACTTGGAAGCCATTGTAAACAAGAGCAAAATCAAAAGGGTCTTGGTGGATGGAGGTACAAGTTTGAACATCTGTTCTCTCAGCCTCATCAAGCAGTTGAAAATATCAGAAGATTCCATCGACAAAGGAAAGGGCATCATGATAAGAGAATATGATGACCAAGAAAGAGTGTCTCAGGGCATGATTAAACTCCCTATTCAAGTAGGTCCAACGCTCATGGAAACCACTTGTCAGGTCTTGGACCTTGACTTGTTGTACAATATCCTCCTGGGACGCCCATGGATCCATGCGATGAAAGCTATAGCATCAACCTTCCACCAATGTGTGAAATTTACACATAATGGACAAGAGGTTACTATCCATGGAGATCCTGAACCTTTCTCATATTGCAAGAATCTTGAAGCCAAATATTACAAAATTCCCCAAGTGCCAAAGAATGATGAAGGCCCATCCACACCATACATCAACCCCGCCACCCTCGCGTCCACATCTGCGACAGAGACAACCGCCATTCCCACCATCCCCACCATCTCCGACATCACGCTCATCATCCAGGAGGATGGTTGTGGAAGCTACAAACTCCCCAATAATGCTTTTGTGATAGGAGAGTTACCACAATCTCCTAGATCACGGGGACGTCCACAAGAAAATCAAGCTTCCACATCACAAACGTTTCCTAAAGATTATCCTGAATTCACAAGATGGGGAGACCTCGGCCATGAGGTTATCGAAGCAAATCCATCACACATGCTATATCAAGATGAAAGACCGACACCTAAATTACCAATAGATGAAAGAAGCAATGGCCTACAAATGATGCTTGCAATGGGCTACGACAGAAATCAAAGACTTGGACAAAATGACAATGGGCTCATAATACCTATCATGCCAGAGACGCGACCAATAACAAATCTTAGCCTTGGGTGTACCCCTTCGAGTATAACCATACATGGCCAAAGTCCTCCGGTTAGAACGGTGAATATTTCTCCTCAGCCAATACTAGCACAAGTACGCTCACCAATATCCACAGGTAGAGACATACATAATTTTATAACCGAGGCCTACATCAGTAGCGATGACGAAGATACCATGACCAATCTACCTAGGTTATTTTAGGACACCACCCTGTGTATGATTAGCATCGTCTCCTTTGGACCAGACCAACAAAATCATGAGATCTGTTTAGTATATCCCCAACTGATCGACTATGACCAACGAGGACCACCAGTTCTCGATACATTCAAAAATGATGAGGCGCTCTCAGAATTCATGGGATTGAGGGATAATGTACCAGATGGAGATCACAAGGTAGGGTTTATAATGGAGTTGGACACACATTCCTATTATGGGGAAACAATTGAATCCTTCAGTCACAAAAGTGAGAAACTAAGAATCATATCTAAGTCCTTGAGTGAAAACCACACTGTGGCACTCTTTGACAAGAAAATAGTAAAAAGAAAGGACGTATCCAATAGTGAAAACCTCTCTGAGGTGCCCGAGGATGAAGGATTCAATCTTCCCTTAAGAGCTATTCATTAGGAGAAGTCAGCAGTATTGGCCAAAAAATGCAATCCGGTCAACCTAGGAACAGAGGAGACCCCACATATCACATTCTATGTGGAATCACTATTATTAGAAGAGCAAGAACTGCTAGCAGCATTCTTAAGGGAAAGGCAAATAAATTTCGCATGGAGTTATGTTGATATGCCAGGACTCGATCTAGAGACTGTGGTCCATCATTTAGCAATATATCCAGAAGAAAAGCCGGTCAAACAAAAACTTCAAAAAATGCATCCTCAAATTGCCCTATTGGTCAAAATGGAGCTCAAAAAGTTGTTAGATGCAGGATTTATCTGACCAATTGATTATCCTGAATGGGTGTCAAATTTGGTACCTGTTTCCAAACCTGATGGAGCCATCAGAATCTATACGAACTTCAGGGATTTGAACAAAGCATGTCCCAAGGATGATTTCCCATTTCCCAACATCGACATGATAGTAGACATGACAGTAGGATATGAGATGCTATCACTAATGGCTGGATTTTCAAGATACAACTAGATCATGATAGCAAAAGAAGATCAACATAAGACGACTTTCACTTGTCCATGGGGGACCTACTGCTGGAACATGATGCCATTCAGCCTAAAGAATGTAGGAGCAACATATCAAAGGGCCATGACATTGATCTTCCATGACATGATTCATAAAACAGTCGAAGACTATGTCGACGACATTCTAGCTAAGTCAAGAAAAAGAAAAGATCATATAGCAACCCTAAGTTATATCTTTGATAGACTAGAGGAATACAAACTTAGACTAAACCCTAAGAAGTGCGTCTTCGGCGTACAATCAGGTAAATTGCTAGGATACATAGTCTCCATGAGGGGAATCGAGGTGGATCAAGCAAAAGTAAAAGTAATCCTCAAGATGGAAGCACCAAGGACATTAAAACAACTGAGAGGTCTCCAAGGTAGGCTTCAATCCATTCGATGATTCATAGCACAACTGGCAGACAAACAAAATGCATATTCTCACCTACTCCACAAGGGGGTAGCATATAAATGGGATACAAAGTGCGAAGACGCATTTTACAAAATCAAGGAATATCTACTGACACTGCCAGTCTTAATGCCACCCATCCCAAAGAAGCCATTGATCTTATATGTGTCAACAATAGCAGTAGCCCTTGGGGCTCTCTTGGATCAGCATGATGAAAACGGAACGGAGAGGGCCATCTACTACATCAGTAGGACAATGGTCGGTCATGAGCTAAATTACTCATTCATTGAGAAAGCTTGCCTCGCCATAGTGTTTGCATCCCAAAAATTTAGACATTACATGTTGGCACACAAGATAACTCTCATTGCAAAAATTGATCCCCTCAAGTATCTCCTATCAAAGGCAATGCTCACAAGAAGAATGGAAAAATGGGTAATGATATTATCAGAGTATGACATTGAGTATGTAGAGCGGAAAGCCATTAAGGGACAAGTTATTGCAGATCAACTAGCAGAAGCATCCATTTATTCTAAGAACCCTCTTGTCTTAGAATTCCCAGATGAATCCATTTTTAACCTCAATGTAACTGACCATTGGAAACTATACTTTGATGGTTCATACACACAACACGGATCATGAGCTAGTTTCTTCTTCATCACGCCACAAGGGGACTGCATACCGAAGTCATACAAATTGGCATTTCCTTGCACCAACAACATAGCGGAATACGAGGCTTTGACTATAGTCCTCAGGATAGCAGTACAATGGAATATCATAGCTCTCAAGGTCTATAGAGACTCTCAGTTGATCATAAATCAGGTCAATAATGAATATCAGACTAAGGATGATAAGCTCACTCCATACAAGAAATTGGTGGAGACTCTAAAGGAATCCTTCATTGACATAACATTTGAGCAAATTCCAAGAACCAACAACAAAGTAGCAAATGCCATGGCTACAATTGGGTCCCTATTAGACATCCCTTATAACAAACTGAAATATGTATTTTTGATTGAGCAGCTTCTCGTTCCCACATTCGAGGTACTAGAATCAAAAAATGTGTGTGAAATCGTTGGTCCTGGCGATCCTTGGTATCATGACATCTATACATATCTTCAAATAGGAGTCATACCCGCTAACCTACTATCGAGCCTAAAATGAACCTTTGTCAAAAAGGCATCCAAATTTATGATCCTAGGTGATACCCTATACCGTAGAATCATAGAAGGTACCTTACTACGCTGTCTAAATGTTGAGGAGGCATTAACCGCTCTAACTGAGGTTCATAACGGTATTTGTGGCTCACAATCAAGTGGAATTACCATCGCCAAGAAACTGCTGAGGATGAGGTATTATTGGCCCACAATGGAAAGAGAAGCACATGATCATGCTAAAAGGTGTTTATAATGTCAGCAGCATGGGGACCTCATCCATGCTCTAGCTCAAGAGCTTCACCCGATCATCACACCATGGCCCTTTTTGCAATGGGGACTCGATCTCATTGGAAAAATCACACCCACCTCATCTAATGGCCACAAGTTCATCATAACTGCAACTGAGTAATTCACAAAGTGGGCAGAGGCCATACCTATGACGTATATCACTAGGAAGCAGATCTCAAAATTTATCCTGAACTATCTCATTTGTCATTATGGTGTCCCACAAGCCATTATCTCAGATAATGGGACACCATTCAAGAACCAGGAGGTTCGCGACTTGTGCAAGAAATTCAAAATAAAGCATTTTTTTTCCACCCCGTACTATCCCCAAGGCAATGGCCAAGCAGAAGCCATGAATAAAACCATCCTCAAAATCCTTAAGAAAACAGTCAATGGTGCAAGTCATGACTGGCATCTGCAGCTTAATCCCGCCCTCTGGGCTTATCGAACCAGCATCCACACACCCACCAGCACCACCCCCTTCTCCTTGGTCTACGGATCAAAGGTCGTACTCCCCATCGAGATTGAGCTCCCATCCCTCAAAATATCATTGCAAAATCTCATCACTGATGAGGACTATCGGGTGTCAAGATTAAACGAGTTGGAGCTACTGGATGAGAGATGAACAAAGGCTTTAAATCATTTGCAAGTCTATCAGAATAGACTTAAATGGAGCTACAACAAGAAAATAAAAAGCAGGACTTTCCAAGTCGGAGAACTAGTCTTAAAAGAAAATCAGAAAAATGTTCCAAACCCAAACAGCAAAGGAAAGTTCGAACCTAATTGGTTGGGACCGTTCATCATAACAGCAAGTTACAAATCAGGGGCATATCAGTTATCAACACCCAAATGGGAACCTCTATAGGAGCTAATGAATAGCTCCCATCTCAAAAAGTTTTATGCCTAATTCTTTCAAGGTATAGAACCAAAAAATCCAAAAAAATCAGAAAAAGTCCTAAAAAATGGTTACTTCGGCGAAAACCTGGCAAACAGGTGTCTTGGTGACAACAAAAAAATCAAAAATGTAAAAAATTCAAAAAAAAAATCAGAAAAAGGATCAAAAATAGTAAAGAGAAAAAAATCGTCCTCTAGTGAAAACCACTTCGGTGGCACTTTGGGCAAGTACCTTGGTGAAAACTTGGCAAACAGGCACCTTGCGTAAATAAGCACTTTCCATCCACCAGGATCTTTATGGTTTGTTCTGCATCATCCCTCCATTTCGCTTCCATCATCCATCGCATTCAGGTCTCCATCCATCACTCATCCACTCGCATCTGCACCTTAGCTTGGTCCTATTTTCGTATCATGATCCCTCCTAGTACTACTCGGCCCATCCTCAAGGTCAGTTTGTCCTACGTTTATCAGGGTAGTCTATGGCATCACGCTGGGGGCATATTCTCATCAGATATGATTCGTGTATATTCTTAAAGTCCTCAAATCAGAAAATCCAAAAACATCATAAAATCAGAAAATCCAAAAATAGGTCAAAAAGTCAACCAAAAAGTCAAAAAATAGAGTCGTCTTGTCGAACTACGTCATCTTTGAGCTTGAACAAAGGAAATGTTGATCTTTGATCATCCCCCAAGACATTTAGGTCAGTCCTATAGGAGTCTGTCATAATAAACTGACAATTCATCATGTATATCTCCATCTATAAATCGGTCAAGTCATCAGTTGAACTACGTGGTCTCTGTGTGTATAACGTAGGCAAGGCTAATCTGTTGATCAGCCCCCGAGGCCCCTAGGATAGGTCTTTAGGTTAGTCTCTTGGTCAAAATCTTAGAAAATCCCAAAAACATTTGAAAACTCAAAAATTAAAACATTTGTAAAAATCTCGAAAAATACCAAAAACAGCCTCAAAAAAAAAAACATTGCAAAACATCAAAAACATCCAAATATTTGAAAAAATCCATCTATCTCATCTCGCTTGCACCCACAATAAGCATCACCCATAATAAACTGATCATCACCCTCAACCTTTGGTGAAACAGTTGGAAACAAGTCTAGCAACTTAAAAGTAGAACTCCAAACGTCAAGTCTTAAGTCTAAGTCAGTGCGTAAGCAAATTAGTCACCTCTTTGTATCAGTAACACATCATCTGAATCGGTCCCATATCAATCATCCCTTAGAGCACTTTGGGTAAACGAAATGACGTGTCGCCATCCACTCTCATGTCCTAGGATGAATCCTTCCTACAATGGGCATTATCTTTTGGCAATAAGTTTTGGTTCTTATCCTTAGAAAACACATCCTTTTTCCGTTATCAGTATTGAAGAGCATCAGTTTGTTTGTTTACTTGGTCTTTATCTTTTGACTTATCTTATTTTGTGCTCATTCCAAGGACGTCTCGATGATATCCCAAAGCAGAGGATTTAGAGAAATAGGAATGGGGCAATGATCATTATCTTTTGTCTGTTGTGCTTGTTGGATATTCTTGTAATATAACCTTGGCAAATACTTGCTTTGTTATGCATGTATGGAAGAGGTCTAAGGCAACTTGTTGACTATTACAGGGATAGGTTTACCTTTCCGTGTTTTGGTCCAAGGTGTCTGAAACTTTGAAAGTTCATCCTAGCAAGGTTTTCGTATGTTAGGTGTGAACAAGAATACTCCTATCTAATTGTCGAGTCAAAGTCCATCACACTAAGTACCACGCCATCCTATTTTTCTATACCTTGATGCATCGTACCACGTGTGTTATCAAACATAAGAAAATTTGGCCCTTTGAAAATCCCAATTCCTCAGGAAGTAATCATCATCATCATCATCATTATCATCTACATTTGCATCATCTTGTGTCTTGTTGAAATGACTTCTTCTTTTCTTACTAACCACACTAACAAGGTACTATGACAGTTGATCATCATCACCATCATCGCCATTGATCCTGCATCCACAAATCATTAGCATATTGCATAAGCATATCATATAGGAAACATACACATTGCATTATCATCATATAAATAGGTTATCATAAACATTTCTCATAAATAGGTGCATCCATGTCATTGCATTTCACCCATTACATTGCATCTCATGGCATTATATCGATTGTTGCATAAACATTCATTTGCATTTCACAACCATTTCATATTACCATCTAAATCATCGCATAGCATCTACGGAAGCATTTCATAATAATTTTTGCATAATCATAAGCAATAGGTATATAAGCATTTAATTCATTAAGCATACATACTTGCATAACATAAATAACATCATTATCATCAAATTACGTTCACACTTTGCATTAACATATCATTGCATCACATACATCATCATTTAGGATAATAACATTTGTTATTCTAAGCATCTCATAAAACCATTTCATTTACATCATATCACGACCATCGCATTCATATCACATCCATCCATAAATCATCTCATATATAAGCATATTCCACACATCATTGTATATACCATTGATCATATCATTTTATATATACCATCATTTCACATATTGCATTGGCATAAAATAAACCATCATATAAACAACATCATTATACATCATATCATAGGAGAGCATAATATAGATCTGTTAGTCATAATCATTGCATAAACATCATTAGAAATAAATGCATCCATAAAACATCACTACAAAGAATATGGAAATAAATCATCCATGCATAAAGGAGTACACAGTACATCACATCAAAATTGGCTCATATATATATATATATCATCAATCATGTCACTGTTATAGTACAAAAATAAATCGGATCATTGTACATATATGTCAATCGGTACAAAAGGCCCATCAGGGCTATAAAAAATGAGCCCATATGGCACAAAAAGTACATCATAATATCAGGATCAAGCCCGATCTCTGTGAATTTTTCCCTCGCCCCTATCACCGTGACCCTCTGGTGGTCTCTAGCTGGCCCGCTCTTAGTACTCAGGGACCCAATCTACTCTAGGTATGGTGTCATGGTAGGCCCAACGATAGTACTCTATCTCTCGGATGGCATCCCTGTAAGATCGTACTAGCACTGTACCCTAGGAGGAGGAGGTTGTCATACTCTCGATCTGCTGCTTACAGCCTAGCTTAGTGGCTGCCTGTAGCTCTATAGCCTATCTCTATTGCACAACCTGATCCCTTTCTACTCTGAGCTACTCTCTCTCAGCCCTCACCTGGTCTCTCTCCACTATCAGTGCCTGAACCTGGGCCTGCAACTATACAATCAGTGCATCCCGACCATCTGCCTGTCCCTGTGGCTGCACATGTGGCTCTACCCAAGGCTGATCCTTGTCTCATGGTGGATCCTGCTGCTAATCCTGCATGTGAACATCCTTGTGACCTAGTGGAACTGGGAGCACAACTGGTGGATCCTGCTGAATCTCAACCCTCGGTCCTCACCCTCGCCCTCTCCCTCTACCTCTGACTCTACGTGGATCTGGGTCCTCACCTAGAATAGTCAACCGAAGAGGAGGTCTGAACCAGTCTCTATAGGCCTGTGTGGTCCCTAGATCTGCCAAGCCCTGATCATAAGCCCACGGTTGGGCTACCAACTGCCTGAAGTTGTCAACTACCTCAGAGGTAGGAATACCGTGTCCCCATAACACCTGTGTCATGCTGCGTGCAAAGACAGCTACGTAGTCATCATCTGGCCAATCCTGCGGCTCTCCCAACTGACGCTACATGCGCCTAGGCAGGTACCTCTCAATCATCGTGTGCTATTGCCCCTGCATATATCAATCTTGGTGGCAGTAAAAGAGCTAAGTAGCATCGTTGGCCCATCCGGGCCGACCAAGGTATGGACGCAAAGTAAAGACAAGCATCTCGTCTAGGACCCACCTCCAGTAGGGGATCTCGTGCTCCCCAGTGTGTGTGAAAGACACACTGCCTCTGTACTATAAAATGAGGGCATCCTTTGCACCCATCGGAACTAGAACGACGCGTGGACGTGGCACAGAAATGTGCTCCCATGCCCAAACATGAAGTAATGTCACTTCGGCCCCAAGCGCTCTGCCATCCATATAAACATACTCATGTAAATCTTTGTAGAGTGAAGCTAGAAGGACAAGCCCCCATGCGAAGTGAACTGGCCTATCCCGGACCATCCGCTCCCAACAATAACCCCAGCTGGGATTGAAATATTGCCCTCGTCGGTTTGGGGCAACGAGGCTTGAAATGATCGCTACAACCACCCGGCAGAAGGGAGGTGCGATGACCCTGTACCTCTTTAGCTCAATCTGTCCCTCACAGTAGATAATGTCCTGTGTGGTGAGGACTCGGGTGCAGCACTCGCGTCCCTTGTCCATATCATAGATTGCCCGTCGACCATGAATAGGCAATCGTAGAATGCACCAAACATCCTCCAAGGTGATGGTGGCCTCGCCAGTGGGGAGATGAAACGACGATGTCTCACTGTGCTACCTCTCGGCCAGCGTTGATAGCATCCCTAGGTGTGTGCACATGAGCGCTGCGTACGCAATGTGCCATAATCCTACGACTCCCAGTTGATCCTGGTCTCTATCGCTCAGGTCCTGTAGGATGCTAGCCAAATCTGGCGATCAGTGCTCCCGAGAGTAGAGCTCCCTCGGCCCATCCTACATCAAGGAAAGTTACCATGTTAAAAACTTTTGAAAAATTTCGGGTGAAATACTCCAAACTCGTCCCCAGCGGCACAATTTGTGATGGTGTCGCAGTTTGAGTTTCCTCAAACTCTAATGTTGGACCCCTAAATTGAGCCAAATAGAGCCGCCGCATCGCAGTTTTCTTTCCAGCGTCGCAGTTTGCATGAAAAGGGCGTCGTCGCGGTGCACTTTACACAAACCAACCCGTCGAGCTCGAGCCCAGCGTCAAAGTTTCTAAACTCCTAACTGCACCGCTGCAGTGCAAAACAGCCTGGTACGACACAGTTTAAATGCTGACCAGCACTATATAGCGCTGCTGGAGGTGAGCTCCTCTTTTAGCGAAGTAATTAATGCATTAAATGAAAAGACAAAGCTTCAGTAAGGGTCACATACCGGTGCCCCGATGCCAGGTGGCCGCTGGTAGGTCTGAACTCGGTCCAAAATGTGTAGAGGAAGTTGTCATTGCGCCATATCACTGGAGGGTCAGAGCTCGAATCTCAAGGTTTGCTAGCGGAGGTGTGTGAAAATGTCTTGAAAATGACCCCTCGGGCCCCTTTTAAGCTTAAAAATTAGGGTTTTTTAACCCTAAATGACTGTCCTACTAGGGTTTTGGACCCCTGAACCTATTTTTGTCCGTTTGAGGCTTGTTTTTCATCATTTTATTGCATTTAGACACGTTTTTAGCCTCCCGGACCCCTTTAGGACTTGTCGGGTACTTTGTCATCTTTTTTCAAGAGATCACCCAAAAAATTAAAATTTTTGTCCGATCTCTCGAGGGGGCATTATAATGGCATGTTTTCTCCCGCCATGCAGCATTGGGGCAAGTTTTTAAAATATCAAAAAATTTGGCTTTGATCAAGATTTTTTATTCTTTGAACCAATGCAACGAGTGCATTGCTTCAAAGAGGGGAAAAATGTAGACGTAAAATATATTGATTGACATCATGCATCTGATCCTGACTTACTCACATCATTTCTTCCTGAATCATCCCTCGCTCTAACCATTTAATCAAATCTCCCTAGCTGATTAAATTCATCAATTTTCATCCCTTTATTGAATAAATCATTTTATCTAATTAAGTTAGTTCCTTCTATTAATTAAATCAATCCATCTGATCTAATTATCCCTATTTAATTAAATAATCAATTTATTTGATTAAATCTCCAAGGTCAATCCATTAAATTAAATAAATTAAAACCTTATTTGATCTAATCTAACACCATCCCTTTTAATTAAATAAATCAAAATCCTTATTTAATTAACCTCTTATCATATTCCTCTCTTATTTGATTTAAATAAATCCATAAATTTGAGTCAAATAGGTCACATCATCTAATCTCTGTTAAATTAATTAACCCTTGATTAATTTAACCTCATCTCATGTCACATCCTCTAGATAATGCAAGTTGCACATGAAAATAGATTTAATTCATTTATTAAATCTCTATTTTCCTCACAAGGCATCTTTTGGAATATTCTCTCAATTTGAATTCAAAAATTCCAATTCAACATGTACATCCAATAAGGCAATAAATTCATCTTACATGTCCTTTGCCTTGAGCCAAGTGGCATTTATTGCATTTTCCCTTCCCTCTTACATGTCATTTCAACAAATTTGAATTTCAAATATTGGCATTTATTGGCACAAACCCCAAATCTTGCACATCCATCATCCACTCATAGCTTGACAAGTGGCATCATATCATTGGATGAATGTTAGTCCCACATTGCTCAAATTTGGACATTCAACCATCTTGAAAATCTATAAATGAAGAGCTCCTCTCCTCATTTGATCATCCACAATCCAAGCAAAGTTACCATCCTAAAATATTTAGCCATTTCCATACATCATTGAATTCTTAGCTAGGATTTTTGCAGATTTGGCTTGGAGTTCTCATCTTTCATCAAAGTGGATCAATATCATCTTCAACATATCAAGATTTCATCATAGGAATTGGGAAAAGGCCAATTTTCACATCAAATTAGCACAAATTCCCCCATGGGATCATGAGTTTGCACATCTAATTAGGATTTAATCTTTGTTTATCTATTTCATTGTGTTCTTTGTTATTTTCATTCCTAGTTTGAAGTTGTAAATGGATTTCATGGGGAATCCTTGTTTAGACTGTTAATATCTAACTTGAGGTGTTTATTCTCTTTGTTTTGCAGGTACCTAGGTTGGGGTTCACACACTAGTATTATGGGATCACCCCAAACCATGTACAAAACTAGAAATCTACAATAGTGGGGTTGTGTGAGTTAAATAATACTACTATTAAAAACTCATGCAAACAAGCAGTGAAGAAAAACTTAAATGTCAAAAAAAGAACTATCTCACCTTCTATGTGGAAGAAGCTAACTTTAAGGACAATGAGGGTGAAGATAATACCAATGAAATTGGGGATGAGGAAAACATGATTGCCAATGAGCCTGAAGTTGGTTATGAGCCAACTAGTGTTAGAAGATCCAACAGGATAGTCAATAAACAAAGGCTAGAGATAATTATTGATGAAATTTCTAGAAATTATAAACATGACACCAAACAGAATAACAACAATGAGAAGACGAAGGAGGATGCAAAACATAACATAGACGGTCCTACCCACTTCTTCAAGCTCAACAAAATGATCATGGAGGATTCAACCCTAACCTGCTCCCCCCATCATGAGTGAAAGGAGGATGCTAGCTATCTCTATCAAGAAAATGATCTTGAGGTTAAAATGATTTTATAACTTGGGTCAACACACTTGAAAGGAATCTTAATTATCTCACCTGATTCACTCTAAAAGTGATCCATTATTTTGTAGTCACTCTAGGTTTAGTGCTACAAGAGGAGATTAAAAAACATGACCCTGCTACTAAACCCATCTTTGGTCAGGCCAAGATGGATGTTTTCAAGTTCCTCATTGAGGAATGGGAAAATATTTTCAAGTAGGGGGATCGAGGTTTGCTCCTGTTCACTTCCTTTGGCAAATTTTTAGTTTCTCTACTATTAGTTTATTATTTCTAGTCTATCTATTTTTGTTAAAAATGGTCTTTTTAACTTCTGCCCTTGTGGCCTCTTGTGTTAAGGGTAAAAAACCCTATAAATTCTTCTTCTATAGTAAAAAACAATTCAATATCATAGTGAACATACCTATGTCATGTGGCTATTATATTATTTTTGTTTTATACTGTTGGTTTTTTTGTTGTTTTGCTATCTTGGGGACTTATAGTGTAAAGGGTTCAACACCCTAATTTTTTGTTTATATTATCAAAAATATTTTAACATCATAATAATATTCACCCTAAAAATATTCATAAAACATTTATCTAATGCATCCAATTTATAGATAATTGAGAAGAGGAAAAAGCAAGTAGTATCCCAAAATCATAGGTATGCAACCATGGTTTATGGAAAAGACTAATGCTCCTATGCAAAATAATTAAAACACTCAAGATAGATATCCACTCACAAAGGCATCTTTGCATCATTACTCTAGTAAGAATGCATCCCCAAGTCTAATGCTCCACTATGGAGACACCAACTAATGTGGACCCCAAGTATCGTAACAAGACCATCTACTCTTCTCTATGTAACTCCAAAGAAGTACATTAGAGAGAGATGATTAATAACTCTTATGATGATGATTACAAAATTTTCCAACTATAACCTCCCTTGTTAATCTCATTATAAAATTATTCCAAGTCCCAAAGAATAAATGGGTCAATGCAAGATCATGGGGTTCCAAAATAGGCCCTTAAGTGGCAATAAGATTCAAAAAAATAGACTTAGGCAACTTGACATAAAAAATTTGAATAGGTTATTGTCATAATTTGAAAAATATTTAAGAACTGAATTTGTAGAAAATTGAATGTAGTTTCTACATGATACTCATCCTTTTTTGGAAAATAATAAATATATTTGGTGAAAATTTGAAATTTCAATGCAGTAGTACTAAATTTTTAAGAAAAAATAAAAAGCAGGTGTATGTCTGACCAAGCTAAGTGCAAGAATTTCTTTTTTTTTTAACTTTTGAAATATAAGTAGAGGAAACATGCCCAGATGTGTCATATTTTTTTTTTGTAATTTTTTTGCAAGTAAATAATTAGTTATGAATTTTTTATTAGAACTTTTTAAAAATATTAGAACTTGTTTGTCTGACCACTATAACTTGGTAAAAAATTTATGAAATTAATTTTTTTCATTTTATCCTATAGTATGAGAAGTATAGAATGTGCCACATCTTTTGGATTCAAAAAATGTGAAATCATTTGATAATTATAAATGTTTTTCAATCAGCCTACCAATCAAGACTTTAGTCACAATGCATGTATCTAAAATCAATAATAATTATCTATTAAATTTAAAATAAGGCATATCTTATATTGGTGGAAATATTACAATTTTCTCAATAAACCTTTTTTCGTTTCATCAAATTTGGATACAAAAATATGATTAACCACTTTTTGTCATATCACCACTTTTTGGACCCCCATGATCCTGCACTCGCCTAATTTAATAATTAAATCATAATCTCTCATCTCTCCCATAAGTATCTAAGAATTTATTCCAAGAAATATGGAGATACATACTATATTATAAAATTTTAGGATTGTGAGATTAGTATCACACCTAATACTATCATTAGGAATGATTTGATGGAGACATGGTAATAATTTCTTCTGTTTACAATTACTCTTGGTTCCTTCTCGTTAGATTTTATAGTTATATTTTTCCAATATGGTAATATAAGGATGAAATTTAATAAAAAAACCCCATGAATAAATCCCCTAAACAATCAATCAAAATACCCTTGAGAGCACATAATGTTGTTACTTTATGAATAATGCATGTACAATTGTCACTTGTCAAGAATTATGTAGTGGTCATGATTTAGGTTTTTACAATTTATAAACAAAGATAAAATGATGATCATATAGTTATGAATAAAAGTGGAAATAAATAGAAATAACTATTCTAAATTATGAAAAATAATCACACTTCACAAAAATAACACTCAAAATAGAATTTGTATGAGCGAGAATGGAGGCCTAAAATTTCCTAAAATAAGAATTTCTCTATAGAATTCTAAGAAACTATAAATTATGGAGAATATATGCATTAAAACAAAAAAATTACCACTATAAAATTATTAAATATAGCTACGATCAAAGTATAAATTTCATCTCAATCAATGTATAGATAACTGAGAATGAGACTCACAAAATTGGCCTCCAAAACTGAAAATCCCAACAATGCCAAACCTAGCACTAAGAGAAAGATTACCCCTTTTTCCAAACAGGCTAGACCAACCCTAACCCTAAAACTCTAACCAAGCAATATAAGAAAACTAAAACTAATTAAACCTTGATTCAAAAGTCTATGATGGCAAGGTTGACCTAAGAATATGGGAAAACATCCTAATGTAACTGTGACTGAAACCCCCAACAAAAAGAAGAAGAGCCTGAATACTATTAACTTCTATGTGGAGGAAGCTACTTTTGAAGAGGAGGCTAATGAGAATAAGGAGGAAAAAATGAAAGAAATTGAACCAAATACTAAAATTGAGAACACCAGTGTCTAAAGATCCCATAGATTGACTAGAAAGCAAGCTCACCTGAGGTCACCATGGATGAAATTTCCAGTGACTTTGAACAAGACAACATGGATGATGATAATAAGGACAATAAGGAAGAGGAAGATGAGGAATTTACTAAAGGGCCTAGACTTTTTCCTAAGCTTGATGCTATGCTTAATGAGGATTCCACTCCCACACATGAGCACAAGGAGGAAATCTGCCACAACTATGAGAAGATGGCCCATGACAGCAAGGCTATTATGGCTAGAGTGGAAAGTTTGGAAAGGAAGCTCAATATATCCTATTTCACACTCAAAGTTATCCACCATTTTGCTATCACTCTATCCTTGGTGCTTCAATATTATATTAAAAAACATGACATACCAATGGACCCCAGCTCTAGCCAACAAAAGTCAGATGTATTCAAATTCCTCATGGAGGAATAGGAGAATATACCCAAGTAGGGAGTTTTGTGGGTTTTTTTTTGCTATTTTCTTGAGTTCCTAGTATTTTTAATTTTGATGTTTGTTCACTGTCTCTATTCTAGTTTTGGATCATGATGTTGGTTTTATTTTCTTCTTTGAACTCTTTACCCTTGTGGCCTTTTTTGTAAGGGTATAGTTCCAGGGCTATAAATGTTTCTTATTATATAAAAACAATTTATATTAACTAAAATCTAATTCTTATTCCAATATTGAACATGATTTGAGAGCTCTCCAAATAGATCTTCTAATCCCTAACGGCACGATTCCATGTCACCCAACTACATGGAATCCAAAGATCCACTCCCACCATGCTAGGAGATCATCATAAGGGTGACAAACACACTCACACCAAACATGATAGAAAATCTTAAACACACACTAATCATGGTGCATACAAAATAGGTATGAACATCATACACGAATCACTCAACCAAACATTCAATATAGCCAAGAATAGATACACATTGGATACAACACCCAATTACTATAAGGAGGAGGGAACTAGTGGGAGGCAAGGAGTATCATCACAAATCTCAAACAGATGGATTGGATACTTGAGTATGTATCCCCATCACAAGGAAAAGGGAGTACTTAAGTTGCATCCATCACCCAACAGGAGCATGCCCTTGGATGATCATATTGATCCTATGTATCCTATGTAAAATCTCTTAATCTAAGTCGCTAAAATAGTATTACTAGCTCAATAAAACAAACAATTTTCCCTAATTCCCACATGAATTATATCCCTACAATAACTATGGCCACAAAGTCATAATTAGACTTGGGAAAACATGTAGAGCCACTCGTCCCTAACCCTAGAACTCAATCCTAGGATCTTCATGCTCCAATTTGATCAATTTGGCATGACACACAAAATGATTAAAAATAGCATAAAATATTGAGCATGATTTCATAATATTCACATCAAATTTTCATTAAGGAGACATAAAATCCTACATTCTAATTTATTTAAATTCAATTCAAACAGTCAAATTTTCTAAAATATTCTTTATCACAAAAAACCATGGAATTCTTCAAAACTCCATTGATGAAAGCTTGATTTTCACAAACATGCATAAATAATGAACATGATTTTAAGCAATAACAATGGAAAATCACTAAGGGAACACTAAATCCCACTTTAAAATTAATCTAAATCACTTTAGAATTCAAAATTTCTAAAACATTTTTGCATGTAAAAACCATAAATTTTCTTCATTCTCCATTAATGAAAGCTTAATTTTCTTCATTTTTTCTACTAGCAATTTTGGAAAAAAACCATACCTTTTTTATTCTATTTAATGCAAAACAATTAATTTATGAAATAAAATTCACATTTCAAGCATTTTGAAAAAAAATTCCATAATAAGGGCACAAATTGGACATTTCCAATTTTTTTACAATAAATTAAAATGTATTCTATTTTCTCAAATTTTAAATCTAAAAATTAAGTCCTATACTACCTTAAGGGCGAGCATGTGATGAAGGGAGACTCTCCCTTGAACACAACCTTACATGAGACCACTATATTACAAAAATATGAGCTACAAATACATGCAAAAATATAGACATGCAAGTCTATGAATGACAATAATGGCCATTGAAACCACAACCTCCACTCTATGCTGAAAAAATAGAAAATTCATCTATCCTCTCATCTAGAATGAAGCTATTTCCATTCATGATAAATTTATATGATTTTTCCACTTTATAATGAACCGTGATCTCCATTTTTGTGCTAAAAAAATCTAGTTGTCCCTTTTCTTGGCCGAAGGAAATTTTCAAATTTTAGTAAAACTTCTAAAAGTAATAACTTTTCAATGGGCATTAGATTGAAATTTCCAAATATAATCTCATCAAACATATTTCTTTTTTATTCACATCTATTGAAGTCATGAGTTTCACTACTAATGACTATATAATAACCACAAGATGGTGAGATCAAGCTTATATAGTAGATCATATCTATTACCAAATATAATATTTCTACATTGCATTAATAACAAATCTTACACTACAATCCCCCTCAAGCCCAGTTGGCTTAAGCTTAACTTTGACTGCTCAACCAAACATAACCTGGTTCAGGCGGATGGGAGTGGGGTCATTCGTGATCATAATGGGAAATTTTTTTTGGCTTATGTGGTGAATCTTGGTGTTCAATCTTCCAGCTTTGTTGAGGTGGTAGTGGCATTCTATGGTATTCAGATTGTCATGAATGTTGGCTTTTCCAACCTAGACATTAAGGGCGACTCCAATAACACCACTTTTGCTAACGAGGATTTCTAAACCCTGTTAGTCCCTTCGGGACCCCATCTTATCAACTTGCAACCTCATGATTTCTCTTGGGAATAGTCAATCTTAGTGATATGAGATTTCCACAATCCATCTTGAATGTATATTTTTTGCTTCTAGATTTGATTGTGTGCAAGTTTTTCATCAATGTTTTGGATCACACTCCATGATCCATCATTAGGATGCAAAAGAGAACACATCTTGATGATGGATCATGGAGTGTGATCTAAAATGTTGATGAAAAAATTGCACACAATAATATCTAGAAGCAACAAAAATAACAGATCTTCTTTTGTGTTTAGAAATGGTAACAAAGTAGCGAATGCGCTAGCTAACCTTGGCGATTTTACTCCAAATTTAGCTAACTAGGATAATATCTCTTATATCCTTGGGCATGTTTGTGAGTTAATTAATAATGATGTCAACGTACCATAGAAAGAGATTGAGTTGGATCTCCTGTCAACTCCCTTCGTTATTTTCCATGACTTACAATTATGGAAAATTACCTTCTCTAAGTAGTCTTTTCACAAGACTTTTTATTATTGGCTCTAGTATTATTTTCAATATTTCTATAGAAATGTTTCTCTTTCTCTGTTGTCTACGAATTTTTCCATGGGGGGTGAGCTGGTCCAGGATGAACCCACTAATTGTGAGTTGTGGAAGCATGATAGGGAGGTTTGGCCTATTATTCAATGAGGTAAACTAGCCTCGTTTGTGGAGTGCATGAAGGGGCATGACCCCAAACTATCTATTGAGTTCCCTAACTCTTGAAAGGATGGCACCATCACTATTAGTGGGTGCTCCTTCCTTGTGAATGACAAGTTGATTACAGAGGTGATGGGGCCTTCATTGGATGGTGCTTGCATCCCCCAAAATCCTAAAGGGCACTACCAAAAAGATATGAAGATATTTCTGAAAGATGGTGAAAAGGTTAATAGACTTCAAAATAGATACAATAGTCCTGACTTTCCCAGGGTGTGGAGCAGAATTGTGGAAGTGTTGATGAGGTATGGCACATTAGAGGGCTATTTTCATCATTTTCATGCCCATCTCTTTCTCATGCTTAACCATTTTTCTATAATTGCAAAATTAACTTTGCTTTCTACATTTTTTCATCTCTTAAATAGTCCATTAAGAATGTCAAGGGTAAAAGTAAAAATCTCCCCATTCACCAAAGCTTAATTTTCTACCTTTACCACCATTAGGCTACTTTGTTACCCTCCTGGGCCACTATAAAAAGGAACACTTTGGTCATCCATAATCGCATCAACCCTCTTGAGGGCCCAAGTCCCACTTTCACCCTAGATGAAACCCTACCCACCACTCATCATATCACTCGTTCCTAGGGAAAAACCCTGCTAACAAATGAAACCCCTCCCGACCCCATTAAAAGTGTGTCCTTCCTCGAGGCTACTCCTATTTCCAATTTTGGCTCTAATAATTCGGATAACTTAGATGACAAACCTTGGAATCCTACCCCTAAAAACTCTCCCATGCTATCCCTTGTTCACGCGAAGGTGTCTGATGTCCCCAACACCCCTCCTATCATTAACCCTTTTAGCCCCCATAATTCCCCTAAAATATGCATTAATTTTGATGTGACCTCTATTGACCCCAATGTGGGTAATGATAATTATGATTCTTGTGATCCACTTTAGCATAAAATAAATGAAATTTCAGTGACTGCCAATGTCCAAAATGACATCCTCAAGTGGCTTATGGATCGGCTTATTACTACCAAGGAAAAAATCTAGATGTTGGAATACAAGGCGCTTGACTAGCAAGCTCTATGGTCGGGTGAGGTTGAGGACAGTGATCATTAGGATATGCTTTCCTCCCTTGCTAAGTTGTTTGAATGATGGTCCAATTGGGACAAGGAGGTGGATGAGCTCAGAGCCCTTGTGGGCATGGAGGAGGATAAAATGAATTTATAGAAGGAGATTGCTATTATTCACAACAACTAGGATAAAACTATGCAATGTCTCCAAGATATTGATTACAACAAGGAGACTGTGAAGAATACTACTATGACCATCTAGGTTTTTCAATAATAAATAAGGAATAGTCATGGTAAAAGGGTGGTTGAGGGTGGTCTTGATGATAGTCATGTGCAGAAAAAAGGTAAGGTGGTGGGAATTTTGGCTCAGAACACTAATATGGAGACCCTGGCTATTTAGAAGGGACCCCTATCATTCGAGGAGAAGCTCCACTTCTTGGCTAAGGAGTGGAAGGCTATTTGTGGTCTAAATCTTTTAGGAGACCAGTAAATGTTTCAGTACCTTGTTGGTTTTTCTTTGTTTTCTTTTTTTTTCTTGTCAATTAGTTTCTATTTCTTTTGTTTTATTCTTTCTGGGTGTTTCACTTCTTGTGAGCCCCTCATTTAGCCTCAATGGTTGTTTTGTAAAAGGGTATGATCCCTTCCCTTTTTAATCTAATAAAAAAAAATCTTACACTACAACCATTTTAGTTCATTTCAATAGTGTAACATGAATCTTGAACCTACAATCATGGAGCTAGAATAATCACACAATGTTCCTTTTATATGTAGGAGAGAAAGTGTGTGTGAGAAAGAGTAAAACATGTGTAGTTGATCATTATGAATTCCATGCACAACTTACATCATAAAAACCCTATTGGATAAGGTGTAAGAATAATAACATATATGCAAACATTGATAGGAAGAGATCAAGAATCATAAAACTTTCTTGTGAATCAATGGTGTCAATAATTCCTTGTTGAACACCAATAATCAATATAGTACCAACAATAGGACCATCAAGTCACAATGAAAATATGACACATAATATCGATGTTTTTGAACTTTCCTATGTAGTAAACATTTTGGATTACAAACTCAACTACACATAGTTTGGAAGATGATTGATTGAGGCCCCACACGCCTCAAGGGTCCTTCTAATTAGCCAAAAGACTGAACATGGAAGCTGAAATCTTAAATTTCCCTATCTCTACATGTAGTTATTCAACCAATTCAAATTAATTGAAAGAAGTCCCCAAGACTAAATATGATGGTAGCTGAAATCTTAAACCAATCTATCTCTACGTACAATTATCTAACCATTTCAGGTGGATAAAAAAGAGCCCAAAATTAAATATGATAGTAGCTAAAATCCTAAATCATCATAGATCTCAACATGCAATTATTCAACCAATTCAAATGAATTAAAAGAGGTCCTAAATGCCACTTGATTTTATTAATTACCCAAATAACTCGATATAATGATAATAATATATATTTTTTAAATAAATACATCTAAAACATAATTTTCATCATTTAATTCAACTCACTACAACAAATTCAAACTCTCACAACTTACTAAAATTCCCTTATAAATAAAACAACATTTTAAAAGTCAAAATAACTCAAAATAATAGTGTCAATCGGTAATGGGTGTACTATCATTCCAACAATATACCTCCAATAGTTAAATTAATTAAATGGCAATAGCCACCCACAAAAACTATCCATTACTCGGCACTTTTCAAAAGCAAGACATTTCCCTTTTCACCGTGCATGCAACAATGCAGAAATAGATTAAAAAGGTGCGAATGATCAACATAATCAATCTGCCCCGACATTGAAACTTTCACTTTTTAAGGTTCATAAGGTCTGGGTTCATCACCTCTTCCATTATTTAATTAAATACGAACAGGAAACTCCAGACCTCTAGCTTTGTACATGGAATTCAAATAATAACATTTGCAATAATGGCTGGAATCTTAACAGGGTTCCGAACTGTTACTCTATCTGAATGATCCCATCCCACTTTATAAGCATATACAAGGATACCTAATCAGATTTATTATTGAGCTTTACAACAAATACTACAAGCTCATTCATCATCATTTATGGCAGTTGCGGCATCGTTTTAGATGTCATGGATCTCAAAACAATAGTTAAGACGTACAGATAGAAAGGAAACACCTGTTTCAGGGAACAACATGTAAAACGAACATTTCTTAGACTATATGTAACATTTGCTTTCAACAAAAATATCTGCTGGATTATTCTGGACGGTGCCTACATTCCAGACTCGATAGGAATGCTTCTGCAATATACTAAAGTTTTCCCTATTTTCAATTTCATAGCATTCTATATTCACAATCAAGATAAAGGAAACAATGAACACACATCTGAATTTAGATGTATCGTCGGAAATAAGATTTGGGTAGCTGCCCCTATCTCCAGGCTGTGGCCTCTGCCTCAATTTTCATGCCTCCCACAAAATTTTATGTAAAAATCTTATTGGTATTACATTCTGTGCTATCCTTCCATCCAAAGAATGATAGCTATACGCCCTACAGCCATTGCTTCACATTTGCAAATCAATACATAAGACTTATTCGTTCCTTCTTCCAACGCCGCCCTTTTGTAAAGCCACCATGGCCGCTGTTGACAAGATGAGTTTCTCAAAGTACATACCATTTCCCACCACTATTTCCAGTCTTTATCAAAACTGCCATGATAGTACCGCCAACACACCTTACCCAAATCTTCCGAAGATGATCCTAAAGTTACTTAAAAACAGTGAACATCCCAAGAACTCCTCACAACCTCCTCCCTCTTTACCACTCTCACAGGAAATAACGAACCATCTAATTTCCTGTTAATCTCTCCATTATTCTCGCTCACAGAAACTAGGGTTTAGGAAATGGTTTCAATATAAGAGGAGGGTTTGCGATGATTATTCAGCATTGGTTTTATGTTACTTTCAAGGGTTATCACACCATTTTTTAGATTTTTGAGGTTCTTTATTCTCACCTCTATGTTCTCTCTTATATTTGGATTGTAAAGTAGCAATTATTTATTCTTTTCTAATCTATTCATTGTCATAAAAACTCTTATTTTTCACAAATCTCTAAACATTTCTTTGTCTTAATCTCAAAAATACAAATCAACAAAAATAAGGATTACAGATTAAAGATATTTTTTGTAGAAATAATGAATCAACAAAAATATCATTTATAATATACCAGACATCACCCAACTAGTGAGAGTCTTGAGTAGATCCATGGTCAATCTTAGATGATTACACTATGATATAGTGAAGAGGGTTTTCAAATATTTGTGGGGTACCTTTAAATACTCTATTTTTTTTATTATGGTTATTATATAAGGGACCAAACCAATAACTGTTCATGAATTTGTGGATTTAAATTGGGCTAGGGATGTTCATAAACATGTGAATATGTTTTCATGAGGTTCAATAGTGTAATTAGTTGGATGAGCAAGTAGTAGGTTGTGGTTCTTAGTTCTTAAGTTTCCCTTAGTTATTCTTACCACATAACATTTTTCTTTTCTTAACTTACTCACTTGATGCTTGTGGTTATCCTCATGGGTAGTCAACCCTTCCCTTTCCCATCCTAAAATTTAGGTTTCATAGATCATCCTAACATAAGATCAATATCTTCCAATAGCTCTCTCTTCCCTTAGCTCTTCCTAAAAAATGATCCTTGTTGAGTGTATGGACTATGTCACCCTCTTATAGGTATGACGTGGTAGCTTTGTCCTTATCTCTTACCACTAAAATTAAATGTTAGATCCCTTAATACTTACCTAGTATGTATCTACTCTTCCCTTGCTTGAACTCTTAGCAAAAGTTAATAAATACCTATGGACATAGAAAAAGTAACCCTTCTACTTTTTCTTTTTTTATCCCTCCTTGTGCTTATTTAGCTTGATTTTTCCTTGATTTAATGTTGTAATGTGGCTAACAAATTCACATTAGGTCTTGAATATTTATGAATCATTAAGACTTATGATGTCTTATAAAGGTGTTGTGAAGTGTTGTGACAAATTTTCATACTTTTCTAGACTCTTCTTATTATAATTCACCTACATACCCTCTTTTTATCACTTACTAAGTCTTATTTTAAAGTGTTGTAAAGTCTTGTAACAAACTTTCACACTTTTCTAGACTTGTCATCAACAAATACACCTTTCTTATGCTTTATTTGGCCTCTTTATGCACTTAGAGGTCTTAATTAAGTGTATTTTTTAATACAAACCCGACAAACATTATTTAAGACAACTTAATTCCTGACACCCATTCACATGCCTTGAGTGGGACCCATTCGCCACTAGGGGAAAATGAGTCCCTTTTGGCACAAAAATCAAAATAAATTCAAACTACTAGCGGGGTTTTATTCCTAAAGACCTAAGATCGTCCTGTGATGTTGTATTTTCAAGAAATTAGGGCATAATTGTGTATAAATATGTGATTTTCCATTCATTTTAACCCCCAATTCAATCCCATTCCTCCATCCACTCATGCATTCAAGCATCTTGGAGTAGCATATCTTCAGACTTCAACATCAAGGGTTTGGTGAGTTTATGAAATTTGAATGTTATTTGTTCATCATTCCTCCTTTATTTCATTTCATTATCAAGGGTTTGATTACCAAATTGGGGTTTGACCAAGGCAAACCCCTATACTCTAATCCTTAACCCTTTTTCCCCTCTTTGCATGTGTGTTTGCAGGTTTTGCAGGCAGATTTGTCAAGGAGAAAGGTGTCAAAAAGGTGTTGCAAAGTCATCAAATTCAACATAACCCTATTTGAATCTTGGAGAGTGTTTTCCCATCATATTTTCTAGATTCAAATCTGACAAGCTGTCAGGCAGAAAAGTACAGACCAAGACCCACAGAGTTGACCCTTGACTTTTTAGAAATCTATAGATGGACTAATTTTCCATCTATGGAGAATGAGTCCCACTGCCAAGTTGGAAAAAGTGTTTTCTGAAGTTCTATGTTCCTAGCATCCTGAAACCTATTTTGACATATTTTACTAGAAACAAGACTAATTCGCCATCTGTGGCGAATGAGTCCTAGTGGGATTTAGTATTGATCTTTGTAGCACTCCAAAACCTTCCAACATCAGCTTTCAGCCTCCAAGTGCACCTCATTAAGTTTCATTAAGTTTTGTTCTTGTTTGTCTATACTTTTAGTTCATGTTTGCATACAACACTTTGTTTTCAAACACTTTGCATTTCTTCGTTTTGCATTAATAATCAATAGCTTCCTTTAATTTTTTGCATTTAGATCATCTCATCTAGACATATTGCACCCACATCACATTAATTCTTGAATGTATACATTGCATTTTGGCCCATCTTTCCCCTTTTAGGTGAAAAACCCTAGAAGGGCTAGAAAAACATTCGGGTGCCAAAATCTTTACTTACAATACCCTTCCTCTTCTTCATTTTTATGACAGTAAGTCATCAATTTCCTTCTATTTCTCATTTAGATCAATTTCTTCTACAACTTTAGTATTCTTACAGCTATAAACCTTTTAAGAAATGGTGTGGCTTCCCTCTATAGCTCTACATTTAAGTCTTGGAGACTTGTGGACATTGTTGTAAGTATTTTTTTTCTCCTAGGTCCTTATTTTCCCTAGTTTCCATTATGCTAGCTTATTTCCATTTCTAATCCCATTGGGTTTTACACTAATTCAACACATTTGAACCCTCATTCTATTTCTCCTCTCATCCCTTGCTATCCTTAATCTATTTCCCATCTCTTTTATTGTCTTTTTTATCATGGTATTTTTCTCATTCTCCCCCTTTTTTTGTTTCCATGTATTATTAGTGTTTAAATTTTTTATTCTTTGGATTTCATATTTTTCCATTATCATATTATTTAGACTATTGGGTTCTAAAATTTATACTCACACTTTAGAGAAATCAATCACTTTCTAGGGCTAGTGAAATATTGTCTTGAGTTTGGATTAATAAACTCATTAGCAAAGAGTGAGTAATAGTAGGCTAATTTCTAAGAGTGGCTAATATCTCCTTCACTTTTGAGATAGATGCTACAACAAGAAATTGAGAAATATTGTTGAGAGTGAAAGTGTCAAAGTTGATGAAGATTATCAAAATTTAGTAGTTCAATAGATGGATATGAATCAGATTAGCCTACTTGCAGAGAAGAAGAAAAAACTAAGTAAGAGGAAGTGTAGATTGAAGAGGAGGAATCTCTAAAGAAGACCCCAAGAACCCCTAAGTATGTGTAGAAGATTCATTCTAAAGAACAAATCATTGGAGACAAAAACAAAGGTGTATTGTCAAGAAGGAAAGTTGTTAAAGAAGAGGTAAATCTGTGTTTACTTTCTGAAGTTGAACCTAAAATAGTAATTGAAGCATGCAAAGACGTACTTTGGATAAAGGCTATGAAAGAAGAACTATTGCAGATTGCGAAGAATCAAACTTGGGAACTTGTCCCAAGACCTGCAAACAAAAATATAATTCAAACCAAATGGGTGTTCAAAAACAAACTAAATGAGAATGGAGAAGTGGTAAGAAGTAAGGCAATACTTGTGTGTAAGGGCTACTCACAAGTTGAAAGAATAGATTTTGAGGAGACATTTTCTTCGGTGTTAAGAATGGAAGCTATCAATATTTTTTTGTCTTTTGCAGCACATAAGGATTTCAAAGTTTATTAAATGGATGTGAATTCTACTTTCTTGAATGGAGAATTGGAAGAAATATACATTAAACAACTAGAATGATTTTAGTTATTAGAAAAGTTAGATATGGTCTATAGATTGAAGAAGGAATTATATGGATTGAAGCAAGCTCCAAGAGCTTGGTATGCAAGGTTGGACAAGTATTTGATATAGCAAGGATTCAATAAAGGTACCGTAGATAGTAATCTTTACTTTAAAGTTGAAAAAGATCAAATCTTGATTGTGATTGTGTATGTTGGTGACATATATTTTGGAGGAAATAAAGCTATATGTGTAAGAAGTTTGTAGAAGAGATGCAAAATGAGTTTGAGATGTCTATGTTTGGGGAGATGAATTTCTTCCTTGTCCTACAAATCAATCAAACAAATAAATGAACTTTCATTTCACAATCAAAGTATGTCAAAGAAATATTGAAGAAGTTTGGAATGGAAGATTCTAAACCAGAATGTATTCCTATGGCTACTAGATGCAAGCTAAGCAAGAATGATGAATCTCCTAAGGTTGGTCAAAGCAAGGAAAAATCAATGATTGGTGGACTGTTATATCTAATTGAGTTGCTGGACCAAATATCATGGATGCAATTTTTCTTGTACCTAGATTTTAGGAAGATCCTAGAGAGTCACATGTTGCAACAATAAAAAGGGTATTCAGATACTTTAAGGGCACTCCAGATTATAGCTTATAGTATCCAAAGGATGCTAATTTCACTTTGAGTGTTTACATAGATGCAGATCGGGTTGGTTGTGTAGATGACATGAAAAGTGCAAGTGGTGGTGCATTCTTTCTTGGATGTATATTGGTATCATGGCTAAGCAAGAAACAAGATTCAATTTCTTTATCTATTGTAGAGATCGAGTACTTTGCAACATCATCTTGTTGCAAACAGGTTTTATGGATGAGGAAAACATTGTTCAAGGATATCAGAGTGGTGATGATGAGCCTATTTCTATCTTCTACAATAATACGAGTGTAATCAATATTTCAAAGAATATGGTAATGCATCCAATGACAAAGCATATCTCAATTCAGTATCACTTTCTGAGAGAGAAGGTAATGGATAATGAAGTGAAGCTTGAATATGTGCCTACAAAGGATTAGATTGTTGATATATTCACTAAGGCTCTTCCTAAGGATAATTTTGAGTATCTCTGGGAGAAGTTGTGTGTTATTTCCCCTCCTTCTTTGAATTAGATGCATAAGGAGATGCATCAGTCCAGTGGATCTCAAGATTCATTCTTTATTCTAGACTGATGAACTGGTAGCTACCTCTCAAGGGGAGTAGGTAGTATTATTGGTTGTAGTCAAAAGAGTGTATGTTGTCATTGTGCACTAGTTGTTGATTTGGTATAGCTTGGTTTGTGCTCCTAAGTGGGAGTATATAGAGAAATAAAGGAAATATTTTTGGAGAACAGTTGTGAGAAGGTTGATTGATGTCAAAGGGGAGAATAAATGATATAATTCTATTGTCCTTTGTCATTAATGTCAAAGGGGGAGAGAGAGTCATGTGAAAAAGATAAGTCATTCAGAAGGAGAGAGAGTCATGTGAAAAAGAAGATAAGTTAAGGGAGAGAGATACATGTGAAAAGATAAGTATCAAAGGGGGAGAGAGTGTAATTTGAGAAAAGAGAAAAGGAAATAAGTATGCAGTAGAGCTATTGTGTCTTTGATGGTTTTTCATATCATGTGTTGCTATCAATGACAAAGGGGACATTGTTGCAAGTATGAGAAGATTGGTGTTGTCATTAGTGTCAATTGTATTTGTGGAGACTGTTGTGTGTGAGTATGTTGGTGTTATCCATGCTTTGATTAGTTGCATTATGTTATCATTAGTAAGCTACTAGTGTCAACCTCTAGTGTTGTTGTGATAAGCTTTTGTGATCTATGGTTGAGTTGATATGTTGCAGTTAGTTCAGTTGTGTTGAGGAAGTACTGAAGATGATGAGGATGTGTCTTTGGTGCTTGGTTTCCAAGTGCTTTGAGAAAATTTGATAAAAAAAGAAGAAATAGTGTGTTGTAGTGGTGTTCTGGGTTGTAGGGTTGTGTTCTTTTGTTGCTCTGCATTTCTTCTAGGTTGAAGATCTATTGTTGTGCTTTAGATATGTTTATCAGAGTTTTCCAAAGGTGTTATATCCATAATTTAGTGTGTTGGATCACTGTGTAGAAGAAGTTGTGTTCACCAATGTGTGAGTAGTGCATTGTAGAGGTGTTTGGGAGAAATATCCTTGCTCTGCATTTCTCCATAGTTATGTTTCAGGTCTTGTGGATTTGAAGGAGTGTTGAAAGTATTGGTATCTTTCTTTATTCAAGGTGGTTTGAGGCTTGGTGCTAAGGAAGTCAATTTCTTGAGTTATAGTGTGTGGTAGAGTTATTTGGATGTACTGGGTGTGTACATTCTTCAAGTGAAAGTTGTTGCGAAGAAGTATGTTGGATTTTAGGGTGTTTGTTGAATATTCTAGATCGTGGTCAAGCATGGTGTGTGGTTCACGATTTGTCTTTGGATTTGTGGAAGCGTGTACTTACAAGATTAATGGTGTTTACACGAGTATCGATTGACCTTTGTGTTTACACTACTTGCAAAGGTTCTTAGTTGTTTATGGAAGCGTGGCATAGCATATAAGGATGGATTTAGTTGCTAGCTAAGGAATTTTGTGGTCTTCCTTCATTCCTTTCCACTGTGGGAATGTTTTGGTACCAACCTAATTTAAATTTGCATGGTTGAGGTGCATATTTAGCCTTGGAGAAAGGTTTCAAGGTTGAAGATAGTATAAATGAGAGTTTAGTTGTTGAAGGATGATGAGATAGATAAGATAGATGTAATTATGTGAATTATAGTGTTAGAGTGTGAATTTGAGAAATGCAGTGTGAGCTTTCATGTGTTAGATTATTGGATGCGATGAGCGGAAGGCATCTTCAATTATTCAATTAGACTATGAAGGTTTTGGTGACATTGTAGTCGATTCTCTATTGCATTGAGATAGTTTTCTCTATGTAACATTTCTTCTCTATCTTCTTTCCTATTTTGGTAGCGAGCCTTTCTTTTTCTGGGTAGTGAGCCTTTAAAATTGGTGTTGTTACTACTTATAATGTGAGCTAATCCTCACCATGGTTTTCCCCCTCTTGGATTTTCCACATAAATCTAGAGTTCTCTTTTGTATGGTGTTGTTGTGTTTCAATTTTTGTTATTTTCTTTTCATGATAAATTGTCATAACAGATTCAAGGGTGTAATGAATGAATGTAGATCTAAATGTGTATGAGGGTTTTGAATTTTTAAGGTACAACTAGTTCACTCCCCCCCCCTTCTCATTTGTCTTAAGCATTCAACAATATTAAGGGAAGAGTGGATAGTTGTATTAATTTTTTCATAGGTATTGTAAGTTGAGTTTAAGAGATACAAAATTGGGTGAAAGAATATAAATTTAAAACTATATATTTACTTTTATCTTTTATGAATCCATAAAGAGGAATTAGTTATGCTATTTTTATAAAGGTCAACTACATACATTTTTAATTATCTTTAAATGGTAGAGGTTAATAGAGACCTTATTGAAAGGATTACAACATAATATTGATAGGTAGATATAAAATAGGATTAATTTATTTTCTCTATCCAAACATGCAAAGGAAGTCAATAATGACCATGCACAATAACATCAAATATTTACACTTAAATTTTTTCAACTATAAAGTCAATTAGGGGCTGATGTTAATTTACTTGTAGTATAAAAATATTTTAAAAGAACTTTATTTTATAATCTCCCATTATAATTTATTCGAGGAATTTTATTTGGAGCTGCATTTGATGGTGATGGAAATGAAAATCTCAACTAAACATATGAGGGATATAAATAATTAAGGGTATAAAAATTCAAGATGTAGAGTTAAAATTGAAAACTAAGCGTGTTGTTCAAGATTCCATAAGTAAAGGTGATAGAGGATAAGTTTACTAAGTGAATCCCCTAGAACTCCATGCAATATTAAAGGTTTAAAGGAAGTAGTTTTATTTGAAGTGTGATTAGAAAATTTATCTTGAAGCACTAATGATCAAAATTATCTACATTTTGAAGGTACCTTTTAGGAATAGCAACTTATAAGAACAAGGGTTAGGATTTAGAAGAACGTATATTGGTATGTGTAATTCTAGATTTCTTAGTGATATTAATGTATGTAGAAACATTAGGATCACACACTACTTTCCTTATCACTTGAGACATGCACCATGATGAAGTGGAAGAGTAAAACGGGCATCTTTAAAAGATGTACAAGAAGCGAGCATGGGATTGTCCAATGTGGTTTCTAAGGAATTGCTGCTAGAGGATGGAGGACATAAAACATGAAACAAAAACACTTAAACTAGAACATGAGCCCATATTTATAAACATCTTGTAAGCAATGAAATAAGATAGAATAAGCATCAACAAATATACTATACCATTGTGAAATCAAGTGTATATGAAATAAAGTAAACCTTACACTAACACTACATACACATAAATGCATCTTTATTAGCAAACTTCCATGTGTAAACACCATCCAACAATTCAAAATTGACGTTTTATAGAATATTTATCATCATTGAATTGTTTTATGCACTAGTCATCGATGAAGACATAAAGAGGTGAATAGAAATTTCAAATTTAATTTCAAAATGGACAAATTTATAAAATTAGATATGAAAAAAAAGGTAAAAAGTAAAATCCTAAGGTAAGGAGCTAATAGATTGATAAGGACATGATAGATTGGAAATGTTAGGTTCATCAAAATATAAGAAAATAAATACACCCTATACTAATTTAAATTTATAAATAATAAATACAATCGAACTTAGATTATTAAATTGAGACTAATAAACATATATAAAGGGGGTTAGGTTGAACTTAACTTTGTTTTGTGCTTGGGTAATCGACGGATTGATTTCCTGATGAAGTATGTGATCAATGCTCAAAATTGAAGTTCTGAAATTGAAGATCAGCACTGTCTACATTCAACTTGGTCAAATTTTCTGTTCACCATATTTACATTTAATTTTCGAAATTGAATCAGCAGTATACTGCATTCTTCTATAGTTCATGATAAGTTAGGATTTACGAGTTATTGAAATAATATATAAGCATTTCCAAACGCATTTGATCAGAAAAATGAAAACAGTAATTGGCTTTAAAGATAAAATAAGCATTGGATATGTCCATTAATTCTTTAGTAATATAGATCTTCATATAATATTTCTCAGGTTTTTTATCATTGTAAAATATACACTTGAAGCCTTCAAACAACTGAACTACCAGGGAACTAGATCCATAAAAGCATTGTCCAAAGATATTTATAATACAAAAGGCTTTTTATCTAAGATGATAAAAAACTTCCTTTTTGTAGTGCATATGTTCCAATTTTCTTTTTTGTCTTCTTTCCTTCAAACGGTCAGTTTGGATTTGGGTACCACCATAAGCATGAACAAATACATGTGTAGTGCCTGTATAGTTTTTCATGTACAAGTTTAGATTATCAGTACATTGATATTGAAGGCAGGGAAACAATATAGAGTAAAATGTCATTATGCATTTAGGTTATAATTAATATAAATTTCAAGGAAAGGAAATAGTGTGCGGATTGCAAGGGAGGGAAATGGCAGTATGTTGGACAGATGGGTTGCAGAAGGTTTCAGGCCCTTTCAAAATCTGATCTTGTGGTTTGTTGTTTGCTGTTGATCAGTTGTTCTTACTCTGATGTTTTGTTGTATCTAACTGCTGTTCTGCTGGTGCTTTTCTGTAAATAGATTTTATGATCCCATAAAACCCATTTACCTTTAATAAAAAAACTTTAATAAATCTCAATAAATATCCCATGGATTTAATGGGATTTATGTAAACTTACCATTCTTATACAGAGAAACTGCTTGAAAAGGAAAACTGAGACTCTTAAAAGTATCTTATGAGATTGGCTCCTTTCTTCCAGGACACTGAATTTCCTCCTCTGCATAGTTTCTTTACATTCAACACCAAATCTCACCAAACTAAACATGGAAGGAAATCAGTTCACACATTAAGAGAAAAAACCATAAAAGTTGCAGCGAGCCATTTAAACAACAAAGCATACAAGAAAAAATGTCAGAAAAACAAATTCATACATGATATATAAATTTAAACTTGGAACTATTTTGTTAAGATCTAACAGTAATCAGAAGATGATAAAGAATGTAAGATTAAGCAACTAGCTCTTACTTTGGAGATACGATTGTCAGAGGCCCTGAAGAAATATAAGTAGCACATACTTCTTTGTTATTGATAGTTAAGATGGGTGTTTGAAACAAATTACATCTCCATACTGTGTTTTGATCAGTAACAACTATTTGGGTCTTCACCCAAGCAATTTGGTTATTATCATCAGTATTCCCGAGGCAGGAAAAAGCCATGATAACATAAACCAAGGAGCTGCAGGCCATCAGAGTTCTAATTAGAATAATATTAATTAGAGTGGTATACATTGACGAGGAAGGAATTCAGTTGTTTATATATTCAAGCAGGATTAGTTTTTAAATAGGATTTATGATTTGTAAATCGTTGGCTGTATTTATCAAGTGATAATGATGTATGACGTTGTTATCTGTGTAAAACAATTTTGTATAATTTTGAAAAATAGTAAGAACAAATGATACATTATACTATTTTGTACTATTTTACAATCAACACATATTTGACCTGCAAACCTACTGATAATTACGTTCATTGTATATACATGCATTTGAACTCCAAAACACCTCTTATTGATTGAGATCCGTTTGTCCGTTAGGGATCTAGAACATCATCATTCATTGCATTCATTCAAAACATGTCTAAATCAACGACTAAGCTGTTATTTCAATCATGCATCACCTCTAACTACCTCAGACAAGTCATTTGAACGTATGGATAAAATTTATCGTTTTGAATATTCTAATATAAAATCTTTAGAAAAAAAATGTTGCTCTTTTATTCTTATTGTTCATCGCTCCTTTATGCGCCATCCAAATCATGCACGGCACAAACTTTTATTTTACTGTAAATGTTTTAAATTCTAGAGATCTTGATTAGAAATAAATGATATATATATATATATATATATATATATATATTTTCTAACAAAAGAGAGTGAAGGTATAAGGTAGGTGAATGATCCACCTTTGGGTTACAATTACACCTATATGCGTGTATAGGAATATAATTACATAGATTTGAATGTATATATTTGTAGTTTTCTTGATGGGAGAAAAAATTTGTATTGAGTGGTGAAGGTTATGTTCATTTGAAGTTGATTACTCTATAACTATTCTAAAATTGAAATATCTTACAAAAATTATATATATGAAATATCTCATGATTTGATATGTAGATTGTGAGTTAGACCATGGCTATGAACATAGTCACAAATTATAAGGCACTAAAATACTATCTTAATCTTGTATAATGAATCACACATGTCAAGTAACAATAGGAAATTAAAGGGAAACCTATATGGAGGAAAATGTTTGAAAAAGAAAATATTGATCATTTTTACCAAATAAAAGGGGACCTTGAATATAGGAAAAAAATTCAAGTAAAATGAAAATTTAATCTTTATGGAAAAATCAAAAGAAATAACTATTTTACTTTGTCTAGTTTTACAATAAATTTATTTTAGGAAATGGAAAGTAGAACTAAATGCATTGGGGTGATTTTATCTAAAATTGATGATCTTTCTTGGTGAGCTAAGATTGATAGAACCTAGCCTCCTTAAGAAATAAAAATTAGGATGTTCCCAAACTCTAATCCTCCCCAAGTAGTATCCTCAAAAAGTTGGTTCAATGAACCAAGTATGTTGTGATACTTCTCCCTCTCAAATTTTTCACCTTGGAATCTATCACTTCTCCAAGTATAAAAATCAACTTTCCCTCATCATTTAATGGTGGCAAGTCTTTTAAAGGTACATTAAGTTTACCAAGAGCTCTATTCAAACAAGAGACATGAAAAAATTATGAATTTGACTATTCTCTAGAAGCTCTAATGCATAGGCAACTTTGTATATCCCCCTAACAATCCTATAGGACCCATAGAATCTTGGTTTGAGCTTTTAATCCCAACTTATTTTGATGGAAGATTATATATGAGGTTGCAAAGTAAAAAATAACCTCAACCTTAAAATATATCTATGTATGGTTATGTTGTGCATAAATTTTTTGTTGAATCCAAGCCTTTTATAGATGTTCTTTAAGAAACCTCAATATTTGTTAGCTTTGATTAACCAAGTCACCTAGTGTTGGTACTCTACTATTTATTAGTATTAGATAAAAAAAATTAATGCATCATATATCTAAATAAGGATGCAAAAGTGGACATACCAATGGTCATATGATAAGATGTATTATAGTAGTACTCTCTCAAATAAAACCACTTAACTAGTTTTGATTGTTGGCTTCAAATATGGCTCGTTGGATGCCCTTGAACCCATTTATTCACTATTTTTTTCATTTTTCTATGGGTGATAACTTGTAATAATTGTGAGCTTTATACCTACCAAGTAAAATAATTCCTACTAAAAGGAACTCAAAAACATTTTGTCCCTATCACTAAATATGTTATTAGACAATCCATGCAATTTGAATTTCTCAATAAAAATAAATATACTGCATGAGGAGCTTTCAAATATAATGATATGGAAAATAAATATGCATATTTATTCAATCAATCTACAACATAAATGCAATATCTACCATGCATCCTAGGGAGGCTAGTGACAAAGTCCATGGATATGCTATCTCACTTTTCACTTGGAATTAGTAAGGATTAAAACAATCGTGTTCGAAAAACTTGTTCTCCCTTTTTTTTTTTGACATGTAGTACATTCCCTAAAATTCCTAAAAACATATTCCTTGAATCCCTTCAATGAGAATTACTCCTTTATTCTCCTAAATGTAATGAATTATCAAAGGTTTCATAGTAATGGTGTATCATAAATTTATCTCAGTATATTTTTCATCATAGATTCAAGGACCAAGAAGACTTTGTTTTTATATAGAATGAGCCCATCTACCACCATTTATCTATCATCTTTTACTACATCAATAATGTTTGTATTAAATTTGTGTTTAACATATTATATTAAAATACAAACCATCCAACTAGCTGAAATTATGGAAAGGAATCAAATAATAGGATTTTTATAAAGAGAATCAACAATATTTTATTTCCTTTCATATACTCTATGTCAAAATCATAAGTTTGTATCTTACTTACCCACTTTTGTTGGAAATCATTAAAATAACATTGGCCTAAGAATAATTTACAAGTTGTTACGATTAGTACTCACAACAAATCTTTTACAAGCTATATATTGCTTAAACTTCTCCAAATCACACATAATAGCCAACTTGTCATTATCATAGATTGAGTAAGTCATTTATAATTTATTCAATTTTCTACTTTTAAAGGCTATAGGATTCCTCCTCTAAGTTAAAATAAATCATATTAATTATCCTAAGACATCACATGTTTTAAAACAAATGGAAGAAAAAATTATTAATAGCAAGTACGTGACATGAGACCATTATCTTTTTAATTTTTTTTTAAAAAGAGTAGCTTTAATTCATTCAAAGGATCTTGTCTTCATCAAGTCTATTAATGGTGTGACAATGTGATAAAATACCCCTAGACACTAAAAATCATCCTAAGCCTACAACGCCATTATTATACTAATTTTCATCTAACCTAATTTAATAGGCTAACCCTTTCTTCTAACCCTAAATTCATCTTTTCTTTATAATTAAATGATTTTATTTAATTAATTATTTTAATTTTTCTCAAGGATTAATTAAATATTTTAATTAATCCTTTTCTTCTCTATTTCCCTATTTCTTCTACTATTAAATAATTAGCTTTAATTATTTAATCCCTAATTTCCCCTATGATTAAATAAATATCTTTATTTATTTAATTACTTAATCCTTAATTTCTTCTATAATCAAATAAATATGTCAATTTATTTAATTATTCACATGTGGGTGAAAATAAATAAAATTTATTTTATTTTATTTTCATACTTACCACATTTTCTTCTCTAATTAACTCTTCCATTTCTCTATTTTTCTCTTCACTTAACTACTTCTTTCCTCCAATTAACTCTTATATTTTTCTATTTTCCTCTCCACTTCTTTCATTTTCTTCTCCACTAAACTCCTCTTATCTACCATTTTTAAATGGTTACCTTTCCCATGCACATCCTCTCCTTCAATCTTGTCTATCAATTTTCTACCACATTCTAACCATCGATCAAGGTTGCATCCTCTATAAATACAGACTCTCATATTCTTTCAAAAAAATACCATGAACTTCCATTATCTTCATGAGCTTATCTTGATTGTGCACACGATTCTGAGAGAAACAACTTGAAGTGCAAATATTGAGAAGAAAAATGGAGGTAAAAAAATAGCGATGTGAGAAGGTATTAGATTTCGTATTTCTTGCATCTATTCCTTTCATTCTTCATTGGTAGATTAGAAATAGTTTATCTTAAATCTTATGGTTTTTATGGGTTACTATTTGATGATTTATGTTGTGTTCTCCTATTTTTTTGATCCTACAACACCTTAACAACCCTCCTATAACAACTAAATATCCCAAAGAACCTTATTAATAGTATTAATGTGGTAGGAGGTTGCCAATTTGAAATAGCTTTGATATTTTATGGATCCACCTGTACCCCATGCACACTTATGATATGCCACAAATATAATTTATTTTTTAATACAAACTAGAATTTATATTTTTCATAAAATGATTGTTATTTTAAAATTCCCAAAATAGTGTTCAAGTACTCCAAATTTTGTTCCCATGTTTTACTATAAACCGAGATAACATTTGAAATGAAGGCAAAAGGGATCTTTCCTAAAATGGAAAATGTGTGATAAGGAGATATATGCCAAAGAAAAAGGAGGTGTCCACCTAATCACAAATCCACATTTCCCATGTTCAATAGGAAGAGGGATAGTGCCACAAATGATTAGAATTGACTTACAACCCTTTAGATGAGTCAATTCTAGGTTTTGGACACTATGATGCCTTGGCTTCCTTATGATAAAAATGACTAAAGGCAGTTTTGGGAGAAATATAAAAAATGTTTTAACAATAAAACCTATGAGATATAACACTTGGAATATGAAGTATTATCATAAAACTATTAGAAACAACAATTAGCTAGCAAATTTGAGAAGGTTATGATGGTGTTTACCTAACTCCAAAAGTGGGTTTCGGGCTCTGCTGAAGGATATATTCACCTAGGGGTGAATGGGTCTCTATATAGGGGTCTAAAAATTCTTTTTGCAGTCCTTGGATTCCAAATCTAAGCTCTTGATCCCACCAGGTTTCATTGTCGGAAAGCCAAAAAATAAAACCTATAGGTGAGTTTTTGTGTCTTGACAACTTTGACAACTTTGCAAAATTGCACTTTTGATCAACTTTCAATCCTTCTTCACATGTAAATCCACACATGCAAAGAGAGAGAATTTTTTTTTTTTTTAGGTGGATAAGGATTTTCCTTGGTAAAACCCTAGTTTGGTAATTAAACCTTGATAATGAAATAATGACAAAACAAAGGAATTGATGAATGAAAAAAGTTTGTTGCACCTCACCAAACCCTTTAATGGCTGCCCCTAGAGGACTAAAGTCTAACATATCTCTCTAATGATTGGATCTTGCATGAAATAGCTTGATTTCTTGATAGATATTGATGCTTGAATGCTTGCTTGAAACTTGAAACCTACATCACAATGTTAGCTCCAAAAACATGTATGAACACACATAAATCTTGACATCATGATAGGATCTTGAATGTTGTAATTAATAACTAATAAATTTACTCTCCAATTTTTTTGGCAACAATCTTGCCTCTTGTAAATTTCACCTCTAGCTTGTTAGATTTTTCCTTAGACTTGAATTGATAAAAAGACCTTGTATTTATAGGTGCTTCCTTAATTACCTAGAAATTAAACACCATATCCAACCTTTTAAATTTGAATTTAGATCATTAAAATGTTGCCAAAAACATATTAAAAATAAGATCCAAGACTTAAGGAGGACCCATTCGCCCTTGGGTGAATGGATCCTAGGCCTTAAACCTAGGACACACATTTTCCAAGATGTGTAATTAAGTGTAGGAATTGATTAAATGTGGGTTTCCCTTTCAGAAAGAGAAATTAAGTAGGCTTGTGAATACATAATTGGGCTAATTAAAGGCTTAATTAAGTCAAATTACTTGAGGGGATTCAAACATAGTGTGAAAATGTAAAGGCGTACATTTTCCTACACTACATCATTAAGGAAAACTAACGAAAATTTTTGTCAAAATCTTGATGAATACTTGATTGGAAATTAACTAGACCATTTATTAAACCAAAGGGAATAACAAAAAAAAAAAAATCCTAAAGTAACATTTAAATGTTATTTTTTGCACATCCTTATCTCACACACAAATCTAGTGGTAGCCTAATCTTAGATTAATCTTTGAGAGTTACATGGATTCATGAAGTTAATATATATGCTCATCTATCATTGGTATATGATATATATTCTTGATGGTCTTCCTATTCAATGATCTATAATCAATGCACATTTGTATGGTACCATCCTTCCTTTTTACAAGAACCACTAAGGATGCAAAGGGACTAGAACTAGGCCTTATGTATCCCATCTCAAGAAATTTTATTTTATATTATTTTAAATATATTTCTTGAACCATTGGGTGATGGTATGGAGTTCTTATAACTAGTTTCATACTTAATTTTCATTCTATGATAAGTTGGAAAACTCTATCTAGGGGTAGTCTTGGAGGAAAGTCATTAAATACAATATACTATGCTTATTCAAAAAAATTTGAATATCAACATGATGAGAGGATTCCTTACCTATAGAATAATTTATGGGCATAACCAAATAGTTTCCTCCCCATTCCAATTGACCCCTATGGAAATTTATCTTTATTCCTTTTGTGTGACTATCCTAGGTAAGCCACTAAATATCCCTTTGAGAACATCTTTTCAATTTGATTTAAACTTGAGTTCCAAAAACTAATAGTTCTACATAAATTCATTTAATGAATTACCTTGGTGCAAGGAATGGTAAATCCATTAGCAACCATTACATTAAAATCTTTAAAATATTCTACCTTCAATCTTCTTTTGACTTCAACCCTTAATCAATAAAATTATCAGTCATCCCATTTTCTAGAAGCACCAAAACTTGATATCCAAATAACTTTCCACATACTCTAAATGGGTGTTATTTAAATTCTCTTGAAAGAACTATGAATGTTTCTTTATTATTATTTCCTTTCCTCCTCTCTCAAGTACATGATCTTCTCAATCCATAAATTCCCCATGTTCATTTGAATTTAAATCCTTATCTAAAAATACCTCAATGTAGTTCATGTGCCTTGCCAAGTTACCTAGACCTAGAGTCCAAGGTTCTCTATAAGAAAAATAAATCATCTTTCTCTTGATCTCATATTTTATCTTCATCTATTTTCCTTATAGTAGCTATAGGAGTGGTCTTTTGAGAAGTTGCATGGAATACCTTTTTCTAGAAGGTTTTATTATGCTTCCTAAAATTGGGTGTATTTGAATGATAAGGAAATTTATTCTTCAAGAAAAATGGTTCTATATTTAAAGATCTTTTGGCAGCCTTCTACAATGTTGATGATAAAAAAGCTCTGAAAAGACCTTTGAAAGGTTCAAGGAATCTTTAAAAAAAGTTATATGATTCTCTTTTTTTAAATACTTATCACCATAATAGTAATATTATAGAACATTGTTATATATATACACTTAATGTATTCTATTGCTTGATCTTGAAGAGTTCTCTAAAATATTATTCTTTATTTTTAGTCTCAAATCTATCAAGTACCATTTGGAAAAACTTCTCAGAATTTAGTATTCAATCATTTCCTTGTGTGGTAAAATTATGGTACCACTAATCACACATGCAATGCCTCCTAAATGCAAAGAGGAAAAATTGATTACATATCCCTCCTTCATGGGGTTGAGGGTGATGTAAGTCTATAATTTTTCTAAGCATATCCAAGATAAAATCTTGTTATTTCCATCAAAAGTAGGTGGTATGTACATTTTTATTTAACTTAAATTCTTCAACTTTCTATTTTCCATTTTCTAAATATTCCATAATCCTTTCTTGTAGAGTTTCCTTTTACTTACCATCTCAACATATTTTTTAAAGGTTAATGTTACCTTCATAGTTTCAATTTTATTATGCACCGTAGAAAATTGAACCCTCTTGAGAAAAGAGACAATTTCACGTGTAATTTGACCCACTTTTGAGTCCCTTTGCATCATTTATCCTTCAAAACAACATTTATAGGCCCCTAAGACCCATTATTTTTTATCTAGAGGCCTGTTTCACTTGAGAAATCATTTAAAACCCGACAAACAACACTTAATTCTTTAATATCCCGAAAAACCACCTTCAAAATTCAGTAATGAGACCCATTCGCCACCTTGGGAGAATGAGTCCCCTCTAGTGGGAACCATTCGCCAAGGGTGGCGAATGAGTCCCTTTTGAGGGAAAATTCAATTTTGAGCGGGAATTTGATTAATTTAACTTAATTTTTTAGTGAATGTTGGCCTCTTAGGTCTAAATAACAGGAAAATTAGGTGTTGTTGCTTATAAATACTTATCTTAAGTCATTTTACACAATTTTTTGTCATTTCACAAAAGCAATTTCTAAAGACAAGTCTTCTACAACAAGTCTTATTATCAAAAGTTGAAGTTTTAGGGTAGCAAACTAGGTTTTTTTGCAGATCCTGAAGCTCACTCTTTAGGTCAAGATTCAACATTGTAAAGGGTTGATAATGGATACCTATGGTGAATCATGGAGAAATCTAGGTTGAGGAGATGCAACTAGCCATCAAATCACACCTAAAGACTTGGTTTCAAAGTGATTCCATCTTCCATTTTCACTCTATCTTTAGATTAAGGTCTGCATTTTGTTTACTTTCCATTTGCATGTCATTTTATCTCCATTTTTAATGTTTTGTAAGGTTTCTAGGGTTGAGATGTTGCATTATATAAATCATATTTTCATTTCTTATTCTAGCACAATAGAATAGGGATTTTGTCATACTTCAAACTTTCCTAGTCTTTAACACATCTAAGGCTAGGGTTTTATGTAGATTTTTCTCCATTCAAGTTTTAATTACCCAACTAGGGGTTTCACCAAGGAAAACTCCCCATTAGACAAACAATTTTAAGCTATTTTGTAGGAATTTTCTGAGATCTCGAGTCAGGTTTCCGTCAGAAATTGTTGTGTAGGTGTCAAGGTGTAGAACAGATATTTGAAGTTGCAGAAATTTGAAAGTGGATTGATTCACCATGCATGGTGAATGATTCCCTCCTAAGATGTAGTTTTGAGTTAGATGCAAATCTTGGTTCCCGGTTGACAAAAAATAGCTTATGTGCAGAAAAACCCAGAACCGGGACTAATTTTCCTAGGGTGGCGAATGAGTCCCAGTCAATTCAAAATCAAACTTCATCAATTTTCCAAATTATTCTCCAGTCTTCTTCTATTTCTCAGGTGCACACATTCTAAAAAATATTCTTTTGTTTGGTTTAACTTGCATTCTTGTTCATTCTTTTAAGCTTTCTGCAAACAAAACTATGTTTTCCAACATAGCATAAATCTTAGATTTTACATACATAATCAGTCATTTAGATCACTTAATTTCATTTAGATCATTTCATTTAGACATAATAACATCCTACATTGCATAATTTGAATGAACCTATCTAGCATTTTTGGCCCTACTCTCTCCTTTTAGGTGAAAAACTCTAGAAGAGTTAGGGAGCCTTATGGTGCCAAAAATCTACGGTTCAGATTATGATATACATCCATTAATCTAGTCACTTCTTCATCAATAATTTCTCGATGAGGTTTGATGGTAACCATTTCAGCTTTTTCTTCTTCTTATAAAAACATTGATCTTGAGGATTTTGAGATGGTGTCACTTGTTGCTCTACTACTTATTGTTGGGTTTTCCCTTCCTTGAAAAATTCATGTACATAATTGTTATACTAGTTTCTTTATCAGTTCATTTGACTCTCTTTAGTATTTATTCCTAGGATTTAGTAAATTCCTCTAAAAACTATTTTTCCTCATTTTTCATTTTGTTTTCCCCTTTCTTCCTTCATCATTAACTTCTCATATGTCCAAACCTTTGTTGTTTCATCATTTGACCTTTAATTTCTTTTGTTCCCATCTGAGATATCTAGTCTCTCTACCACATATAATCATAAATCATTGAAATACCATACATGATAGTAAGGTATCTAGATTTGATACCACTATAATAACCCTATGAATAATTTTATGCAAATAAATTTTAGATTTAAATATTTTAATATATATTTCATAAACCTAGATATATTCATGAATTTTATAATTCATAGTTATAACCCATATTACAAATGAAGCTAGTAGATTAGATAAGCTTCATAACTTTATTTATTATTAAAAAATATAAATGCATCAAGATACATTGTAATAAGAATAGAACATCTACAACAATAACAACTACAAATCACAATTAAAATACTTGAATTCATAATAATTGCAAATGATACAAACTCAATGAAGCTAAAATTTGTACACATAAAATGTAATTCATGACCTCTAAATGATATCATCCTATAGGGCCAAAAAGAGGTTTTATCCTCTATTTCTTAAAACCAAAATTTTTTGTTTTATTATCTATAGAAAATCCAAGGTTTTCCATCCTCAAATATGGTTGCTTGAACACAAGTTATCAAATAAATTATTTCCAAGATTTTTTATGTGTAAAATGGATAATCCCTTAAGTTTACACATTCACTCTTGATATCCTTCAAATTGATGATAGGTATGAGATCTCACCAAGATAATGGTGAATATTATGCAAGGACCAAGGGTAGTGGAGGATGCAACCAATTAATTAATAAATGTATGTCTATATTCCACATCCATGTCCATGAGTACATGTGAATTAATGCCCTTAATATATGAAAACTATTTTTGGGCAAAAAATCCCTTTTAGAGCAGTTGCATTATCAAAACTAACTATTAATGGTACCTTGGGTTTTGAATGAAGGTAGATGGGAGTGAACATAGTTAAAAGGAAGGATTTTCAAATTTTTGGGGTTAGAGATACCTCATGACTCTTACCACATGTCGAGGATCAAAGTTCAATGTACCATATAAAATATACTCAACTAAGGAAAAATCAAAACCTCCAACAAGGCAAGGGAAAGAGTGGGTTTATAAAAAAAGGAATTTTGAGATGGAAAATTATAAAATCTTAGCAGAAGGAGGGAATGAATTTCAAGAAGAGATGAAAGGTATACCCAGATGGAGAAGTCTAATACTCTAACAAAAATGAAGGAAAAGGTATAGTTGGGAGAAAAGGAATGCTAGGAAAGCTAACTTTAAAATTTTGACTACTTGAAACACTTAGGAATTTAAACATAAAACCTCCATACTTATAATATTTGATATCTATGAGGCTAGAATCCATAGGCTTAGCCCACCAAAAATAGGAAATGAATTTTTAATCAAAAACATGAATTTATTAAAAAGGGACATTGCAATATCTAATTCCGAGAACTGTACTAATAAGAACAAATAATAAAATATTTGTAAGATTTTTTGTAAAAAAAATTAAATAGCATGTAATTATTAGACATCAATGAACTAAATTCCTAAGTATAGATTAGAATTGATATTGAATCCATCTTTGGGAATTTATGATTTCCACAAACCAAAAGGGGCTAGATTTATTGTATCTTGACCCCTAGAATTCTATATGTCTAGTTATTTACCATTTGTATTAGGGTTGGTTGGGAAAATTAGAAATAGAGCTACTTATGTATAATTTATTATTACTCTAGCAGGGAGACTCTTTCTTTCAATCTAAATTTTATTAACCAATGAGTGTAACTATTACAACTTACATGAGTGCATTATCTATAAAAACACCAAGTGTTTAATAAATATTTGTGAGTACCTGAATTTTATCTACAATATATGCATGCACATGGTGATTTATTTGTTTATTTCCTTTCAAAGATCTAAATATTAATTTATATATACTTCTCTCAATACCAAATTTTTATATATGCATGAATCTATGGGGAATATTTTCATTTGTGAAAGATTCATTTATTTAGAATTTTTCATATTTTTTAAATTCACGTTGTGTTTGGGATAACTATTGTTTGATAAATTTCATATATTTAGAGAATCCAATGGTTTGTTGAAGTTGGAAAAATCAACTCCATAGCTCCCAAAGATCACCTGCAACCAAACACCTATCACAAAAAGAGATAATAGAAAAGCTATAGAAGCCAAGAGTTATTGATCCAAAAAAGCATGAATCATAATTAATATGCATCTTGATGATTATACAATAAATAATCCTTATGAATGGATAATTAATCTAGAAACTCTATGTGAGGATAAAGCAAGGTCATGACATGTATCCTCATCCTATGATATGAGACATAAAAAGAACATGACCTAAGTAATCTTAAGTAATTAGAGGAAAAGGAACCTAATAATTAAGTAAATAATTAATTAGGAAATACCTTTTACTCTAACACCCCTCCTTAAGTGCAACTTAGGGAGTAGCTCAAAACTCTAAAGATGAATGCATGATGGGTGTCGACAAACAAGGCTTGGTGAGGTACCCATGTATAAATAATCTAATCTCTCACATCTAGAGAAAAGGAGAAAAATGTTACGAGAGAAAACTCCTCTCCAAAAGAGAGAAATATAAGTGAAGGTCTAAGAAGCCTCCAAACTAAAATATCCCAAAAGAGTAGGAACAAAGGATGAATTTGAAGAACACCATTGAAGCATGAAGAAGCTCCAAATATTGTTGAAGAATTACTACTATAATACAAAAAGAAGAACCTCCTCTCAAATTAGGATGAAGATCTAGATCAAGAAGACAAAAATCCACATGAGTGCCCCCAATAACACTAAACCAATGACCACATGGTAAACCAAGGAAAAAATCTGAAATTTTAAGATACATATGGCACATAAATCTACACAAGTGACCCCAACAATACTACTCAACTAGTGCTTGAAAATTACAAGTACCAATAATCTAAAGAAATTGATGAACTAAAGATGGAAGGTTCCTCCACAAAATAGGAATAGAAGAGTGTTTATATGGTAAATGTCCCATCTCACCAAAATGCATGGGTAACTAGCTACTAAATCTACCTAGTACATAGGAATAAAAACTAGATACATAGCTCACTCCAAATCGAAGCCAATGAAGAATTAACACCAATAGTATGATACCCCTCATAATGTGGAGAAGGGAGAGATATGATAGGTCCACTGAAATTGAATGCCAAAATGTAGTGTATAAAAAAGAACTAACAACATCAAATGGTGCATGAAGAAGTACTAGCAATTAAAAAGGACGTGAAAACAAAAGGCACACTCACATGAAGGTAGACAAGGTTGTGATTGCAAGTAACAAGATCACACAAAAAAACCCCATGGAACTTTATGAAGTAGTCTAAGTACAATAATGGTACAGTTCATGATGTGCAAGATCCCAATAATACATACATGTACAATTATGAGTCACTTTATTTCAGTGCATTTACATAATGAGAAGTTCTTACAACGGAAGCTCACAATGTCCAAAAAAGACCACATGCTGAAAATACAATTCTCTAATAGAAAATGAGGAAATTGATAGTACTATGATGAATTACACAAAAAGTATGCACTTTCAAAAAAGGGGACCCAAAAAGGAGTCTGGATGAAAAAGTTATGGCCCATGTCAAAGTCTCCAAAATGAGGATTGTATAGAAAAATCACTAAGAAAACTAATTTTTGGAAAAAAACAAAAGCACAAAATTGAAAACCCCCTACACCATTATGAAGAGCACAAAATTCTACCCTGAACATTTCAAAAAAATTGCACTGAAAAAGACCACCCTATGGCCTAGATATCACCTTCGAAAGATGGAGTGTGAAACTAAAAGGCCCAATGGAGAGGGGGTAGGGCTAGGAAAAAAAGGCACCTTCACCAAATGACAAAAAACACCTCCAAATGTGGAGATTCACTAAATTTAGCCTTTGCTAAAAACACAAAAAATAGCCCCCTTGGCCTAGGCATTAGTCACCCATGCAACCAGGTAGGAAAAATGTTGTTAGGCAATGGAAAAATAATAATTTATATATTTATATATATATTATTAAATTTTTATTTTTATTTTTATTTTTTAAATTAAAAATTGTGGGCGCGATGAATCCCCCCATGCCACCCTTATAAAGGGAGCAGCCTTACCAGTCTACCACCCTAGGTACAACCTATGTTGTAGCTAGGGTGGTGGTACCTGTAAGGTACCATCCCCTATAAAAGGGTAGGGCTCGAGGATACCACACCTTCCATGGTTACCTTCGGGACCCAAATTTAATTATTTTTTAAAACTTTACTAAAATTTTGAATAATAATACTTTGTTAAAAACAAAAAAAATATTTTTTATTTTATTTTTTTGCAAACAAAATGGTGCTAGGGAGGTCGTGCAACTTCTCAAGCAAAACAATTTTTCTACAAATGCTCCCGGCATAGATTTTAATGATTTGGCAGGTGATCTTAAAGTTTTTGGGATTTTTCAGAATGATGGAAATGTCCATTTTGGATCAAAATGCTCTAAAATTGTAGCTACCCTCCAGATCTAGAAAAAATAACTACTTCAAACCCTTGTAGATCTAACCTCTGGAGTCCAAATCAGGCCAAACAAAAGTCAGATTTGACTTTCTGACAACTTTGAATCCAATGGAAGACTTTGTTTTGGTCCAAGATGCACTGAATGATAGCTCAAGGAAAATATATCTCAAAATAAGGAGAGAGGATTACAAATCTAGAGCTCTGATACCATGTTGAAGTTGGAAAATTCAACTCCACAAAGTTCTTAAAGTTCAATTACAATCAAACACCTATTACAAAAAGAGAGAATAGAAAATCTATGGAGGCTAAGAGCTATTGATCCAAAAAAATATGAATCATTATGAATGTGCATCTTGATTATTATACAATAAAGAATCCTTATAAAAGTATAATTAACCTAGAAACACTAAGTGAGGATAAAACAAGATCAAGACGTGTATCTTCATCCTATGATATGAGACATAAAAATAACATGACCTAAGTAAGCTTAAGTAATTAGAGGAAAACGAACCTAATAATTAAGTAAATAATTAATTATGAAATACCTTTTACTCTAACATGGTTTTCATTATGGTTAACAAAATCACCTTTTTGATCCCTCCCTTTTCAAGGTATCTCTTGATCTTTTGATCTTTCTTTCCCCTTCGTTAGTCTAGAGGTAGTTTAGAATTAATTTAGTTTTAGTTTGATATTTTTTAAATATCTATCTACAGGATCATTAAGCATTACCACCAAGATCCTTGTATTTGTAATTTATGCATGGTTATACTTGTATAAGGGAAAGGGGAAATTAAATTATAATTCAATAAAAAAATTGATTAGTAACTAGAATCCCTCTTATGTGTTAGCTCATGGCTCACCCAAGTAATTTTTTCTTGAAGCATGCCAAAAAATATTAACATACATTATAGAGACAAGTTATCTCCTTTTAAGAGAAAAGGTGCCAACAACAAATTTTGAACTTGGTGTGCTTCATTTGGCCCATCAATAAGGCCATTCAAATAGCTCACTATATGAACATGCATAATATATGTAAATTTCATGTACTCATTATGGGAGAAGCACTCACCGAATTTTAAAATTTTATATTTGTGTAAGTGCAAGATAATGGGTTCATTTTATTTTATGAAAATCAAACTTTGTCATAGTTGGAGTTAAAATTTGAAGCTCTTATACATAGAATATTAACAAGGTTCAAGAATATGAATTGTAGTATTTTGTGTCTAGTTTTTAACTATTTAATTTATTCTAATACCTATATGATAAAAGTTGATCTTGAATAGTGTAAAAAACAATGTAAATCTTACATTTTGAGCCAAAACATACACGTGTATGAGGTCAACATAATTTGACCAAAATATTTTTCTCACTCCTTTTTGGTAAAGATGTGTATCATTATGAAGTTTGATCAAAGATGTTTTTTTTAATTTTTTCTATTTTTAAAATTAATTTTTTATTGGCCCTAATTGCTATTTTGAAAACCCCTTGTGTACAACCAAGATAATTTAAGATTGAACTAAAAAAAAATGGGAAGTGGGAGTGCCCACTCCTATTCTCTCCTGGTCACTCAATAATGTCCTAGGAATCCAAATTGGATTGACTTTCAACCTTAAAGGTGAGTCTATTCTCAATAAGGAAGACCTAGGAGGGGGTTCTTTCAGCTTTGAGGGGTTCACCACCAAGCAAAATCTTGGAAAAGACAATTTAACATTCAACTTACAAGACCTAGTAATGCAAGCTAAATGATGAAATTAAGCAATAGGAAGTTAGGATATGTGTACCTGGGAAGTCTAGAAATGTAATGAGGATTCTAGAAATGCAAAGAAGATGTCAAAATGTGCTAGGGAGGACTAAGATGCCCTTACTATTGTCTTAGTCTCGCTGCTATTTTTTGGGGAAAATGTGAAATTTTCAAATGCCAGAACAGGATCCAAAAGAATCTCTACAAAATTCCACTTGCAGGACTAAGACACCCTTGCTACCATCTTAGTCCTGATCTAAATTTCTGAAATCTCTTAATGTGATCTTGAGGCTTGATGTTTGCACTTAATTCTTCTCTAATCTCATGTTCTAAAACTTCTAGATCTAGCATGTAGGTGAGTTTCCATGAAGATGACAACTTTGCAATGCAACTTTGCACTCTTAAACCTAAATTTGCAAACACAAACACACAAGAGAAGAAAAACTTGTCGATTGTTAGTAAATGGAGGTTTTCCTTGGTCAAACCCCTTGTTGGTAAATAAACCTTGAAATGAAATGAAATAAAGGAGGGAAATGATGAATGAACAACATGCAATGTTACCACTCACCAAACCCTTGTTATAAGGTGTTGCAAATATGTTTGAAATGGTTGTAATGGATGTGGTTCTTGACTCTTTCTTGAATGATGTTGATCTTGAATGAAACACTTGCTTGAATCATAAACCCTACATCACAATTGTTAGCACAATAACAAATATGATGCCATAATATCCTTGATATGATGCTTGACTCTTGGTGATGGCTCTAAATACTTGATGAATTTCTCTTGAATGCTTGAATGCTTGGAGTGCTTAGATTGCTTAGATATCTTACTATGAGAAAATGAGAGAAGGAACCTTGTATTTATACTTATCCATGCTTAATATCCTGAAATTACACCACAACAAGCTGACATATGAATTCATTAATTAAAGGAGGCTAAATCTCGCCAAGTTTTGAAATTAGATCCCAAAAATAACCTAAGGAGGACTAAGACGCCCTAGGTGGCATCTTAGTCCCGAGGCATGAAACTGGGGGCACAGTCTCCAAAAAGGAACCTCTTTAAGGCACACTTGAGATCAAGGTCCCAAGACCTTTGGGGGAAAAATATGCCCTATGTGGCATCTTAGTCCTAACCCAAAAATCAGGGACACTCAAATAGAATCATTAAATTATCATTTATCCATTGATGTTTGTCAGGATTAGCCAAAAAAAGATATAATTCATTAAGCTTGTGGATGCAAAATAGGACCAATTAAGACATAAATAAGAATAAATAAAGCAAGGCAGGCCCAACAAGTGTGAAAATGCAAGGGTATTCATTTTCCTACACTACATTTAGCCCGAACTTTAGTGAGAGGATGAACTTGCTTCAAACTTGCACTAAAGTAGCCAACCATGCAATCAAGAGGGGTTCAAATGTATGAATGTTAGTAAGATAAGATGACAATAATCAAGAGGGTGGCCAAGCCCCAAAGATCAATATCCTATGAAAAACCAACAAAGGCACAAAGGAATACACATGTAGATGATAAATGAAGCCATAACCAAATCACAAGCATACACCATCAAAGATAGAAAAAGGAAAAAGGAAAAAGAAAAAGAAAAAGAAAAAGAAAAAGAAAAAGAAAAATGCTACAGATCAAGCTTCGACTGGCCGTCCAACGCATTGTGGATTGGGTCTACGCTATTTTTCCAAAAGAGGTTTACAAGTGGAACACGCTGTCCACTATGCAAACATAGTGCGCGCTCACAAGGGCTAATGAAGCTAGTTTTCCACTAGGTGAGCCCCAAGAGGTCCATATCAAAGCCATACCTCCATGGCTTTAATAAGGTGCAAAAATGCATGCTCACAAGGGCTGGTGAAGCTAGTTGTTCACTAGGTGAGCCCCAAGGGACCATATCAAATTCATACCTCCATGACTTTAATAAGGTACAAAAAAGAAACACAACAAGAAAGAGGGATGTTCGAAGGGATTTTGCTTAGTTTGTACAAGGTCTCATCTTAGGGAACATTGTGCTTAATGTCTCCAAGAGAGGACAAGTCAAATAAATATCATGCTTTCGGAGGAAATCAATCCCAATGACACCACCAAGAAAAGGATGCATCACAAGAAGAAAGAAAATCACACAATGAAACATGAGTGTCGATGTATGCCCCCACTTTAAAGTAGTTTCTAAAACCATTGTTGTGAGAAATTTCTTTAAAGTAGAGGAAGACATGAGAGTTTATTCAGAAATCCCTATGCCAAGTCATATGTTTCCAATAAGATACGTCATGAGAAGGGAATTGATTTCCAACAAAATGTATAACTCAGTATGTCACATGTGAATCAACTTAAGGCATGTCATCCACATCCCAAGCTTGCTCTTATATATACATGAAAGGTGGTCGACTAGCCAAAAGAGACAACAAGTGACATACAAGGACAAGGCTTCCTAACCCCTTGCCCCCACTTAGTGCAAGACAAGGATGAGCCGAAATGATTGATGAGAAACATGCTAGAGTGAAAATAAGTATCAATTATAGGAATTAGGTGCTCCCACATAAGAAAGAGCACCAAACTCCTTAAGATGTTGGATTTTTCTACTCAAATCCTTACATTCATTAGTAGAATGACCATGAACTCTATGATATGCATAGAATGAATGTTTGTAGTAGAATTTATTTCATATTTTTGGAGGGAGGGATATCAAACAATCTTGGAGGAGTCTCAACAAGATCCTTTCTTGATCAAAAGTAGGAGATGTTGCTTTGTTTTGTGACAAACATATCTCTTGCTTAGTACAAGATGTCATACTTACACAAGACTCTTTAGATTGTGAGATTTTGTTCTCTCCTTTACTGGAGGGTGTAAAATCTAACGAATTCAAATCATAAGCATTTTATGTGATCAAATTTTAATGTTAAGCAAGGAATTCTCTATTACGTTCAAAGGATAAGAATCAAGACCAGTAGTGTCTATCAATTCAGGATGCACTACTATTAAATTTGGTTTAGAGGAATATTTTGTTAGAGTGTTGATATTGAGTGAAGGTTGGTTTGATGGTTTTATTTCTATCAAAGGACAATAACCAATACCATGGGTTGTTTCTTGCGTGTTAGGCTCTATAAGGACACAGATACCTTACTCTCTAGCACCACATCCTTTTCCACTATATCCAAGTTGTTTCATATGTTTGTAACCTTTTCCATAAAGCTTGTTCATTTCTTTGGGATTCAAAGGTTGCTCTTGATTAATTTCATCAAATTTTGTTGTGTAATTTGTTGCCATTTGTTCAAAAATGGTTGAGGTGGATGCTTTCAAAGGGTCGTCTAAATTTTGTGTTGACATTACTACTTTTTCTTTTCCCTTTTCAGGATCTTTGTTTATGATCTTGTATTCTCCCATGACTATTGGTTTTAAATCTAAGGAACCCCAATCATCTTGTAATAGTTTCGTGATTTTCTTAATATATTTTTCTTTGTCTTTTTGTTGCGCAGGTTCCACTTGTGTAGTTGGTGTTAATGTTTTCTTCTCCTCATTTTTCTTGAGTTGTAAAACACTGTAAGGCTCATTATCAACATCTAATGTGTACACTTTGTTTTTGTAGACATACTTCATTTTACGATGAAGGGTAGAAGGCACTCCATTCATTGCATGAATCCACAATCTGCCTAAAAGGAGATTATATGAAAGATCATGAGGCATAATATGGATCTTTGTTTCTAATATGGCCTTTCCAGCTTTAATAGGAAAAGTGATCACACCAAGCAGTTATTTTCTAGCATTATCAAATCCCTTAATAGATAAAGATTTAGGTTGAATTTTTATTTATCGACGCCAAGCCTATCCAAAAGGGTCACACTACACACATTAAGGGTTGGGCCATTGTCAACAAGGGTTTGATTTATCCCTGTCCTTTTATATCAAGATATTATTATGAAAGCTTTGTGTTCTTTTTGCACTTCCAAAGGGGGGAGTTCACTTTGGTGGAAAACAATGTCAGTGTTTATTCCTTGGATCATGGCTACTATTCCATTTGAGTTTGCACTAGAGGGAACCACAACTTATTGTAAGGTTGTTTGAAGTATAGTGTGATAATTAGGTGAATTCTAAATTAGGTCCCATAGGGATATCTTTGCAGGAGTATTCTTAAGTTGTGCAACAAGATCATACCCCTTCCCACTATGCGAAGTTAAATGAGGAGCACTAGGAAAAATGGGATTAAGTAAAGGGAGGGATGTTGAAGGTGTTTGTCTTGGTTGTAGATTGTTCCTAGTGTTGTATGTATGAGCAACAGTATTATAACTCGTTTGTTGTGAAAAAATTTTCTTAGGTGGTGATGAGCTCAAAATATGCTCATAATTTGAGTATTATGATGTATTTTTAATATTCTTACTCTTATTGTTAATGGTTGTTTTAACTCTTTGATTAAAGACTTTTTATCTAAAATCAGGTAGTATCCTATAGCAATACATTCCTATATTCCTACAGCTTCACATCTCTATATGTCTATATTAATTGCCCTGTTTGACCTTCTGAATGACTAATATAATGCATGTGGTTTTTGGATAACGAAATAGATTTAATATGTGAATAATGAATGTGTATCATGTTATTTTCCACGCATGCTTTCTTTCGCTTTTATTGCCATGTGCATCGCAGGTTGTTGAAGGGAGCATGAACGATTCAAAGTGCAACAGATCTTGGTCCTGCAGTAAAGTCCATTTCCAGCACGGCATTGAGGAAGTTGATCCAACAAAGACTCTCTGATTGGGTCGTTGGGAGGAAATCTAAATGATCATTAATCTAGGAAGAGTGGAATGCTAAATTCTCTCTTAATCATGTTGAATGGATATGCTTTCATTTATGAGAAGTTTGTTCCTCGGTTTCAAGATGCACTTATGTCCACATCTTTCTTTGTTAGAGTTAGGTAGTTAATTACTTTTTTTGATATAAATAAGTTCTCCTCCTATGCGAGTGAGCAACAGGGTGTGTAAAAGTTAGATATAATGAGAAATAGTGTTTTGTGTTAGTTTTCTTGTGAGCAGAACAATCAATGTATATGGTTCCAAGCTTATGAATAAAAGCTGATGAAGTTTTGAGTTCAATTCTTGCATAACTGGTTGATGCTTGCTAAGGGGGCCCACTTAGTGAGTATCTGTAGTTAGTTAGTTGTTTATTTTTTGTTGATTATAAGTTAGATTTCATTCTTAAAGGTTTCAGTGCAAACTCAGTCTTATATTGTTCCTGCAGCATTGGGAACCCATCCCTATGTTTGTTCCTGCAGCATTGGGAACCCATCCCTGTGTTTGTTCCTACAGCATAAGGCCAGTTCATAGTTTATCTCTTAGTAATAGTCATTATGATTTCTACTTTAATTAAGATACACTTAAGTTAAGAAAGCTTTACATTACATTCCTGTAGCATAAGTAGAATTCCTTCCAAGTATTTAGTTCTGGTAAATCGTGATTGAAACTGATTCTTAGTGCACATACAGTGCCGCTCCATTTCAAGTATATGTTCCTTGGTTTGACAATGTAAATGAACGACCATAATAAGATGTTAGTCACCTATTGGAATGTCCAATTCCCAGGTTAGGATTTGTCATGACTTTTATATCCTTTTGTGGGCGTGACCATTTTTGACGCTGTTGTCAGGGATGGTGTCAAGCTAAGAACCTGTCATAGTCATTGTTAGCAGTAGTTTAGTGTGTTTATTCAAGTATTTTCAAATTCCTTCAAGTTACGGTTAATTCTATTGCATGCATAGAAGAAGAGATGCTCTGGGAAGATTCCTCCCTAACTTTCCATTCATTGACAACAATTCTGAACCAGCCTATAATCTATTTGAGGAAGGAGGAGACCAAGATATCAATCCATTTGCTGAAACCCTGCTTGTTGAATTGCCATTTGATCCAGCTGATGAAGAACCTCAAGAAAATCCATTTGCTTTGATACTCCATCAAGCAACTATGGTACGTAATCCACCTAATCGACCTCCTGCTTTTGAATTCCCCATCATTGCTTAGCAAGATAATGATAACCTTAAAAATATTCCTTCTTCATTACTTCCCAAGTTCTATGGACTAGTTACAGAGGACCCAAACACTTTCCTGTTTGAGTTTGACATCCTCTGTCGCAGCTATGATTACACTTCAGATGCTCACAGGCTGAAGTTGTTTCCTGCTACTTTGAAGGAAGGAGCTCTTAGATGGTTTATGAGTTTGGAAAGGGGTGTTGTTGATAGTTGGGCAGCCATGCAAACAAAATTTCTTGAGAAATACAAAGAATATTGTAAGGGTGGTAGTAAGGGTGATGATATATTTAGAATTCAACAAAAGGAGGATGAAAGCCTAGAAGACTATATCTCAAGATTTTTGTTTTCCTTGAAAAAAATTCAAACCATACTCTCAATGAAGAATCTCATAAAATACTTTTCTTGAGGGGAATCAGTGACACCTATATAGATTCCCTGGATCTGATGGGAGGAGGAGATATCACCCAACTGCCTTGGGATGATATCAAGAAAATATGTCTAAACTACTCTCAAGCAATTGTTAAGAAGGGAAGAGGTCATCAAGCCACAGTGGGAAATTCTTCTACTAATGGAGTTTCACGGATGGAGATCACAAATTTGTTTTATGATTTCAAGTAGGATATCATAAATAACATGGCTGCATAGTTGGATACTATGAAAGCTCAGAAGAAACATGAGGAACTTGAAGCAATCTTGGCTGAGTTCTGTCCACATTGCAGACAGAAGAAACATGACTACAAATGTAAGATGGTGGCTAACCCGGAGGCTAAGCAATTACCTACTGATTTTAAGGTAGTAGAGGGTGATGATGACCAAGTATTCTTCGTTGCACAAAGGCGACCATGGGCTCAAAGACAAGGTATGCCTCAAGACCCTTTGACTTTTGGTAATCCTTATTTTAATTACAATAACCAATGGCAACCTACATATGGCCCATCACCACCTTGGAATACTTCACAACCACACTGGCCTAACTATCAGAGTCCTCAATGGAAATCTCCTCAAGGAGGTTGGCAGTAGCCACAAGGACAATGGACTCCACCCCAAGGTAATTGGCAACAGAATCCTCAATGGAGAGGTTCTCAGCAACGGCAGAACCCTTCCCCTAGATCCCTACAGCTTCAGCAGCCACAACCTTCGACTCTCATGCCACATCTTGTAGCACTTGCAGCAAATATTGGCCCTTCAAAACAAACACCTATGCCAGCTCAACCATTGTCAAATCCTAATAATAAGTAGCAGCAGCAACAGCAGCCAATGTATTTTACAGAAGCCAATCAGTATCCATCTTATGCCCTGAATATTCATGATATCCATCTCAGGTCTAGAACCACTCTCCCTGCTCCACAGCCACCTGTAATTATAGAGATTCCAGGTTCTACCTCTAAACAACCTACTGATCCTGCAGAACATATACCTATGTCAGATACTATCTCTAAAGAGCTGGTCCTACAGCATCAGGCCAAACTGTCTTTTCCTTAGAGATTGCAAATTACTACATCCAAGTCTATGGAAGAGCCTACCTTTGATATTTTGGATCAGCTAAAGAATGTACACATTCAAATTCTCCTTTTTCAAGCCATTAAAGATGTCCCAATTTATGGAAAATCCATTAAGGAGGCATGTTTGAATAAACCAGGAAGAAAGAAAAAGGATCCCCAAACTATCCATGTTCTAGGACAGTTGGCAGATATTATTTTAGGGAAGGTAGTCATTCCAAAATATACTGACCCTGGGAGTCCTGTGGTATAAATAAATATTAATGGCTAGATAGTAAAGAATGTTTTGATTGACCTTGGTGTAGCCATCAATGTAATGACCAAGCATACTATGGAGTATTTGAATATCCTAACCATTTGTTCTACACCTACCGTCCTGCAGCTTGCTGATAGTTCCACAGTAACACCTGATGGAGTGGTAGAAGATGTCATTGTTATCCTTGAGTCTTGGGAATACCCAATAGATTTCACCATATTGTCCACTAAGGCAACTTTGGGAGGATATCCTATCACCCTAGGTAGACCATGGTTAGCCATAGCTGATACTTTTATAGGATGTCATTTAGGAGACATAACAATTTATGATGGTCAGTCAAGAAAGAAATTGGCTTTCTACCCACCTGCCCAGCCTCAGCTAGACTTGTCTCAACCAATTTGGCCAGATTTAGGTGAGGAAACTAAAGAAGCCAATTCATTGGCTCAGCTAATGATGCTCCAAACTAATCTGTTTTCATAGCTTTAGAGTGAGGATGACTTGTTTTTACATATTTTGCAGTCCAACTTTGATCCGAGTAGCCCATCTATTCCAGATGGCTATCTTTAGCAGTATTTCCTACAGCAACTAAATTCGGAGAGCCTACCACCTGAATTTCCTGCAGTTTATCACAATTTTCTTCCACATGAAATCCAGACACCACCTTTATCAGTAGCCTCCATGAATGATTTTACCAAGCAAATAAAAGTGTCACCAGACCGCTATCTGAACATCAATAATAAGCTGCCTCAATCTCAACAAACTGCCCTAGTCACAATGTTGCAAGATCAACACAGCTTTTGCATGGGACTATGGGGATATGAAGGGAATAGATCCTCAACTCTGTACTCATAGGATCTACATTAAGGAAGACTGTTCACCTGTTAGGCAGCCTCAAAGAAGGATAAACCCAGCACTCAGGGAAATAGTTAAAAATGAGCTCCAAAAATTGCTTGATGTTGGTTTTATCTACCCCATTTTAGACAATCAATGGGTATCTCCATTGGTGATTGTTCCTAAAAAAGGTGAAAAATGGAGAGCTTGTGTAGACTACAGGGAGCTGAACACAACAACTAAAAAGGATCACTTTCCACTGCCATTTGTTGACCAAGTACTAGACTCATTTTCTGGTAAAAAGTATTTCTCCTTTTTGGATGGATATAGTGGGTATAATCAAATTAGAATTGCCCCTGAGGATCAATACAAAACAACTTTTACCAGTCCATGGGGCACTTTTGCCTACTCTGTCTTACCTTTTGGCCTGTGTAATGCACCTACAACATTTCAAATGGCAGTAATCAGTATTTTTGCTGACATTTCTCATGATTCTATGGAGATCTACATGGATGACTTCACTACTTATGGAGTTACTTATGAAGAAGCATTAGCCGATTTGGAGAAAGTGTTGAAAAGATGTAAGGAGCAAAATTTGTCTTTGAATAGTGAGAAGTGTTCTATGATGATGCAAGAGGGAATTGTTTTAGGCCATCATATCTCTCAAGCAAGAATTCAAGTTGATCCTACAAAAATAGAAGTCATTCTAACTTTGCAAACACCTATGAAACAAAAGGATGTTTGAAGCTTCCTAGGACATGCTGGATATTATAGAAGATTTATCAAAGATTTCAGCAAAATAGCCAGTACATTATATGCCTTATTGACTAAGGATTATGAATTTACCTAGGCTGAGGCGTATGACAAATCTTTCCTGCAGCTTAAGAACTTACTTACTCAAGCACCTATTTTTCAAGGACCAAAGTGGAGTTTTCCCTTTCATAGACACACAGATGCTTCTGATTATGCCATAGGGGCAGTTTTAGGACAGAAAGAGAATTCCATAGAGCATGCCATATATTTCATTAGCAAAAACTTTCAAGGCCCTAAATTAAACTATACTGTCACAGAGAAAGAATTGCTAGCAGTTGTGTATGCCCTGAACAAGTTTTGACATTATGTCACTGGTTACCAAATATTTGTCCATACAGATCATGCAATAAGGTACCTCATGAATAAGCCTGCCATATCTAGCAGATTAGCAAGATGGCTCCTATTGTTGCAGGAATTTGATATCACAGTTATTGATAAGCCAGGCTAAGCTAATGTGGTGGTTGATTTCTTGTCAAGATTTCAAACAACTACACCTTCCACCCCTGAGGTAATTGATGATAGCTTTCCCGATGAACATCTATTTTCTATTACTGCTCAAACTCCATGGTATGCAGATATTGCCAATTATTTAGCAGCCAACAAGATCCTAACTCACTTCTCACCAAAGGAAAGGAAATTGTTGGTTGAGAAAAGTTTTAACTTTTCATGGATTGCAGACTGTTTATTTTACACAGGACCTGACCAAGTCATGAGAAGGTGTGTTAGGGAAGATGAGACCTATGACATTTTGCATTCCTATCATGATGAGCCATGTGGTGGGAACTTTGCGGCCAAGAGAACATCTATGAAAGTGCTTACTACAGGATATTATTGGCCTACACTCAACAAAGATGTTGCAGCCTACACCAGAAAATGTGACAGATGTCAATGCATGGGGAGACCAACAAAGTCTAACGAAATGCCCCTGTATCCTCAAGTGGTAGTCAGTCCCTTTGACAAGTGGGGCATGGATTTTTTTGGGCCTATTGATCCTCCATCTAATGGGAAATCATACATTTTGGTTTGCACTGATTATGTAACCAAGTGGGTAGAAGTGAAAGCAATGACACATGCCCGTGACAATAAAGTTGTTGAGTTCCTATATGAGTAGATTTTTACTCGGTTTGGAGTCCCAAGGGAACTTGTTACTAATCAAGGAGCTCAATTTACATCAAAATTAATCACTGCATTGATGAATGATTACAAGATCAAGCATAGAAAGTCTAGCCCCTATCACCCTCAACCCAATGGTCAGGCAAAGGTTACCAACAGAGAAATTGATGCAATCTTTACTAAGACAGTATAATTACACAAGAAGGATTGGAGCAGTCACCTTCCTAAAGCCATCTGGGCCTATAGGACAACATGGAGAACAACTACAGGGTTCACTCCTTTTGAGTTACTCTACGGGAAAACTGTCATGTTGCCAATAGAGTTTGAGCATAAGACCTTAAGGACTGCTCTCTAGCTTAACATCAATATTTTAGAAGCCCAAAAGGAACGCCTCCTGCAGGTGAATGCATTGGATGAGATGAGGAAAGCTGCCCTGTAGCATACTGAAGCTATCCAGCAGCAAAGGAAAAAATGGCATGACCACCATATCAGAACTAAGCAATTCTCTACCGGTGATTAGGCGCTGCTCTATGACTCCAGGTACAAGGAAAATCAAGGTAAACTCACCACAAAATGGCTTGGTCCTTATGAAATAGAAAATGTGTTTGATAATGGTTTAGCTCAGTTAGCTACAATAGATCCTGTCTGATCCAAGCTACTAGTTAATGGACACCATCTTAGGTTGTATCATAAGCCAGCGTCCAAAGAAGAATTTAAGAAGCAGTTTGTTTCGAATGCAGCCACTGATCTTCCTACAGCAAAAGACTTCGGCCTTTCTCCTACAGCATCTCTTTAAAATTCTACGTTGCATGCCCATAATAAAGGTTTCCTTTTTAAGGAATCCACTTTCTCCGTTTTTCATCCATCACCACCATTCATTCCCTTTTCTTCCATGTCATCCATCCTGTCGTACTGCCCTCATTTATGGTTTCAATTCCAACCATCATTTCATGTTGAGATGTGATCTTTCCCAACATGTACGAGCATTTATTACAAGGTACGTAATATCTTTTATTGTCACATCGTTTATTTATTTCATTTACTCATTAACTGCTATGTACATATCAGTCATTATTTCCTATTTTTTGCCTATCCTTTCGCACATGTGTGGACACATGCCAAATTTTTAGTAGGGGGTGAGGATAATTCATTTCAAACCTTTTCTTATGTCACTGTCACAACTGATTAAGATATTTTTATTTTCTTGTACTTTCCAAATATGATTGTATTCTTTTATCCTAAACAACAATTAACTACTTGATTTGAGTAGTTCCTAACAATCATTTCATGCAATTATTTTTTGAGTCATTCTTGGTAAAGTAGAGAAAAGTGACAGCAGAGCAAAAAGAAGCAAAGCAGAAAAAAAAATTTGAATTTTTAGAAAATGTTTGAGTTTCAGGAATCTCAGCTAGGATACTTTGTGAATATGGGTGGCCAGTTAGTAATACATGAGCCTGTAGCTCATGAACTCTTGACGCAAAATCCTCAAGCAGTTCAGGCATTCAGCAATTGTGGTTGGCTAAATTATTTTTTAAGGTTAGATTCCTTTAATGAGGAAGCTGCAGGTGAGTTTTTGAGAACTCTTTCAAAGGGAGAAGCTACAGTGTGGGGTTTGATAGTAGCCATTACAAAAGAGTGGATTGTAGAAGTAACTGGGCTTCCAGCGGTAGGAGAAAATTTTTCTTTAGATGTCTCTGCTAGGGCAGAATTCACAATACCAACAAATGGACCCTTGGAGGTTTCCAAATAAGGGTGCAAACGAGTGTCACTACCTCTTCCATACTTGGAATATTCCATCCTCATAATCAGGTACTTGACTTGCGAGGGACGCTTTTCCTATTTACATTCCTATCATTTTAAATTATTGAGTCATATGAGGCATGGTTTAACTATCAATGTTCTAATTTTCTTGTTAAACCTTTTGAAACAATGTGCCCATGAAACCCATAGGGGTAGGGACAACTCTATCACCCATCATTCCCTCATTAAACTCTTGATTGAGCATTCCCTAAGGGATGTATCACCCCTTTCTTGGCAAGAATTTGTTGCCCAGAAAATTTTGCAACCTCTAGAGCCCCCTAGAGCACTCTCTACAGCACCTAGTCCTGCAACCTCCACACCATAGCCCTCTACCCAAGTACAGACCAGGTCTGCTAGTAGAAGAGAAAAAGGGAAAACGAAGGTAGGAGAGCCATCTAGGGTAGAACAAACCCTAGAATCTGACCCTCATGTTCAAAAACAAAAATGTTCTACTCCTGCAGCATCTTCTCCTGTAGCAGTTCCTCCTACAGCAACGCCTGTTGCCACTACAGTATCACTATCATCTTCTCTTGTTGAGTCTGAACCCTCTAGGAAGGTTAGAAAGAGGAAGGCCATGAAAGTTTCTCCTGCAGCTGTTACTTTTGAAACATTTCCAAAAAGAGCTTCATCAAGGAAACAGCGTAAAGTTACCTCAACCCTCGCTCAACCTAAAATTATAGTCATTTTTGAGGAATCTGAAGAGTTTAGTCATGATGATTCTCAGAGTGTATTTGAGAATGTTCCACAAAGTCCATCTATTGTTCCTGGGGAAGTGAAAAATGATCCAATGGAAGTTGTGGAAGCACAACATGTTAGTGGTAATGAAAGGGGAATGTCAAGTCTTGATGACTTGGTTGAAGCAGCTAGGCAAGTTTCAGAGGAAGTACAATCTCCTCCTGTGCAGCAACAGGAATTCATCCTGCAGCAAGAGGAAGAACACCCTGAACAATTAGAAGTGTCCAATGACACCCCATTACCCCCTGCAACTTTTCAAGCATTTGTTGTTTATAAAAGGACATTGTCGATTGAATTTTTGGAATATCTTAGGATCACATGGAGGCCTGTCACATTTCAAACCTTGAGTTTCTGCCATTTAGCCAAGACTAAAATTCAACAAAGTCTTTGGGAAGAAGAAAAGAAGAAATTGAAAAGAGAAATTGAAAGACAAAAATAGGAAATTCAAGAAATGAAAGAGAAAATGGATGAAATGATGAAGATAACTGGTAAAATTGTGGAATGTAGACCACCACCTAGGGTATATGCTATGTGCTTAAAAGAGCAATTTCTTTGGTTTCAATTGATGAGAATTTCAAGAAATTTAGATCTTGTCATTCATACAGCCAAGGAATTTTTTGATGCATATCAAGTAGCCCCTAGTTGGCTAAAAAATTCTTTATGTGAATTTTATTTGCATGGTTTGATAATTCCCTTTGAAACAGAGTGGAATCCACTTCTTTACATTGGTGATATTCATTTGAGGCCACTCATGTCTTGGGTGGCCAATGAAACTAATTATGTAAGACAATTAGAGGCTTATGAAGAGGCTAAAAGGGATGAACCTATTCCACTGCGACCTGAAAGCTCAGATCCCCACACAATGCTGAAAACTTGGCTTACTATTGCGTATGGGTTCAATGATCAAACAGAAAGAATGAAAATTTTGATATCAGGAAGTAGGTGTATGATGAGTTCAAAGGCCAACCATATCTATTTTGGAAGCTTTCATCTTCCAGAATAGAGACAAGATGGGAGAAACTGATTGTTGGTCTGAGGAAATCTGAGCCTCATAGCCCTCTGAACTTTAAAGCAGCCCTTAGAAGGATAGAGAAGTACATGCAGCTTGGTCTCCAGAAAAGGTTTGAGTTATGTTTACCAATAACATTTCGACCTCCAGTTTTGATGTGGCCACTTTACCCTTATCGGGCTACAGATGTTAATGAGGATACAAAAACCCGCAGGTATGAGAGATGGAAAAATTTCAGAGGTTTCTACTACAAATTTGGAACTTCATTGTAGGGCCATGCTACTCTTATTGATTTTAGAGAAACAACAAGGAAGCTTAATGCTGGAGGACCATCATTAGGATAAGTAGGGGGCAAATGATGAGATCGAAATATGCTCATAATTTGAGTATTATGATGTATTTTTAATATCCTTACTCTTATTGTTAATGGTTGTTTTAACTCTTTGATTAAAGACTTTTTATCTAAAATTGGGTAGTATCCTGTAGCAATACATTCCTATATTCCTGCAGCTTAACATCTCTATATGTCTATATTAATTTCCCCGTTTGACCTCCCGAATGACTGATATAATGCATGTGGTTTTTGGATAACGAAATAGATTTAATATGTGAATAATGAATGTGTATCATGTTATTTTCCATGCGTGCTTTCTTTCGTTTCTGTTGCCATGTGCATCGCAGGTTGTTGAAGGAAGCATGAACAAGTCAAAGCACAGCAGATCTCGGTCCTGCAGTAAATTCCATTTCCAACACGGCATTGAGGAAGTTGTTCCAGCAAAGACTCTCTGACCGAGTCGTTGGGAGGAAATCTAAATGATCATTAATCTAGGAAGAGTTGAATGCTAAATTCTCTCTGAATTGTGTTGAATGGATATGCTTTCATTTATGAGAAGTTTTTTCCTCAATTTCAGGATGCACTTATGTCCACATCTTTCTCTGTTAGAGTTAGGTAGTTAGTTGTTTTTCGGATATAAATAAGTTCTCTTCCTACACGAGTGAGCAACAGGGTGTGTAAAAGTTAGATATAATGAGAAACAGTGTTTTGTGTTAGTTTTCTTGTGAGCAGAACAATCAATGTATATGGTTCCAAGTTTATGAATAAAAGCTGATGAAGTTTTGAGTTCAATTCTTGCATAACTGGTTGATGCTTGCTAAGGGGGCCCACTTAGTGAGTATTTGTAGTTAGTTAGTTGTTTATCTTCTGTTGATTATAAGTTAGATTTCATTCTTAAAGGTTTCAGTGCAAACTCAGTCTTATATTGTTCCTGCAGCATTGGGAACCCATCCCTGTGTTTGTTCCTACAGCATAAGGCCAGTTCATAGTTTGTCTCTTAGTAACAGTTGTTATGATTTCTGCTTTAATTAAGATACGCTTAAGTTAAGAAAGATTTATGTTACATTCCTGTAGCATAAGTAGAATTCCTTCCAAGTATTTAGTTCTGGTAAATCATGATTGAAATTGGTTCTTAGTGCACATACAGTTCCGCTCCATTTCAAGTATACGTTCCCTGGTTTGACAATGTAAATGAACGACCATAAGAAGATGTTAGTCACCTGCTGGAATGTCCAATTCCTAGGTTAGGATTTGTCGTGACTTTTATATCCTTTTGTGGGCGCGACCAAGTGGTTCGAGGATAAGGACGGGTTTGTTTTGAACTTGTGGTTTTTGAGAGGGTGGATAAATGATAAGTTTATGTTCAAGATCTAGTAATTCAAGGGCTATCTAATGTGCATAACCTTAGAAGACTTATCCTTATTTTCATGATCTCTTAGTGAAGGGGAGTCTAATGTCACTTCATCATCATCATCTTCATCTAAGGAATTATTGTTATCGATGTTCTCATTTTCTTCCACCGTTCTATCTTCCCTAGTAGGAGATGTTTTAGGAGAACTACAAACCAAATGTTCTTGACATTCAAGGATTGGTTCTTCTAAGATGACTTCATTGCACGTAAGGCAGTTATCAATGGTTGAATTATCTTGTTCATCAATGATGTTTTTGTCTTGTTCCATAATGTTTTCCCTAGGGGAGGAGAGACACAAGATTCTCAGGACCTTCATCTATTGGATTTTTTAATATCAAAGTATCCTCTTCACAACTAGGAGAGATACAAGGAGAAGAAAAAATGTGATTGTCAAGATTGTCTAAATTTTCACTCCTTTGTCATATAATGTTCTCCAAAGTAAGGGAAGGAATATAAAGAGACATATCTTCACTTATGCTTTCATCCGCTAGAACATTATCACAAGAGGTGAAGATGTTGGGAGATGAATGTAGACTAGTTGAAGTTTCAATGGTTTCTTGTTGTGTTGTGTTATCATCATGATTATCTATGGTTGTTTCTTCTTGCTCATCAATTTCTTGTCCACTAAGAGAGGTAGAAGGAGAGAAACAACTAGGACTCTCAAAACTCTCATTGATGGGTTCTTCTAACACCAAAATATCTTCTTTGCCAATAGGAGAGATATTAGGAGAAGAACAAATATGATTGTTAGGATTTTTCAAGGTTGTATTCTCTTTCACTAAAACACTCTCATAGGGAGGGGATAAGAACTTTTTTCTTAGCATTCCTAGAAAGGTAAGGTACTAACATTGTTTGACCCAAAATGAAAAACACTTTTAACCATCTCATGTAATGATTTAATAATGTAAACAATGTATATCCCAAGATGCAAAACACTTTTATCCAATGTATGCAAAACTTTGAGAATGAAAACAATGTGTATCCAAGAATGAAAAGCACTTTTATCAAACTTATGCAAAGTTTTATGAATATAAACATTGTATATGCAAAAAAGAAAAGTACTTTTATCCATATTAGGAAAAGTTTCAGAAATGTGAGCATTTTCAGATCTAATGATGCTTGTAATTTAAATGATTTCAAAATGTACACTTGAAATGAAGAAATTGGAATAACAATAAATCTGCATACTATAACAGAAAATTGAAAGCAGTAAATAGAAGTATAGAAAATCATATCAATAGGGACTAAGACGCCAGCAAGGGCATCTTGGTCCTACTGAAGGAATTCTGACGTTTGAAAAATTGGAATAGAGAACAAACAACACAGAGAGGGTTCTAAGCCAAAAACCCACAGAGGGACTAAGACTCCAATAAGGGCATTTTGGTCCCAATAGAGGTTTTTTTCAAAAAAACAACAAGATCTGAGTTGTTTAGAGTGTTTCTTGGTTGCTTACCCAAGGACTTGACGTTTAGAAATAGAAAAGTGTGCAAATGAATGCAAGAAAAAGTAACTAATGACAAGCAATTGGATGAAAAGTTGAATGCAATTTTTACAATTTTGAATGCAATAACAGTGTTTCTAAATGTAATTAGGATGATTCAAAATGCACTTTTTCAGTTTTTCAATGAGATAAATTGATGTAAGAAATCAAAAATGCAACCTATATGCACTTTCATTAATGCAAATGTGAGAAACCCTAGATGCACTTTCACTAATGCAAGATGTAAGAAACCCTAGATGTACTTTCACTAATGTAAGATGCAGTACAAGAATGGATGTAACGTACATCTAGGACTTTTTATGAACTCCAAATCAGAAAATGAATGCTCTAAAATTTTGGGTTCACCAAAATGAACCAAAAAGAAAATGGGAAGTGGGAGTGCCCACTCCTATTCTCTCTTGGTCACTCAATAATGTCCTAGGAATCCAAATTGGATTGACTATCAACCTTAAAGGTGAGTCTATTCTCAACAAGGAAGACCTAGGAGGGGGTTCTTTCAGCTTTGAGGGGTTCACCACCAAGAAAAAGCTTGGAAAAGACACTTTAACATTCAACTTACAAAACCTAGTATTGCAAGCTAAATGATGAATGTAAATGATGAAATTAAGCAACAGGAAGTTATGATATGTGTACATAGGAAGTCTAGAAATGTAATGAGGATTTTGGAAATGCAAAGAAGATGTCAAAATGTGTTAGGGAGGACTAAGATTCCCTTACTGATGTCTTAGTCCCACTGCTATTTTTTGGGGAAGATGCAAAATCTTCAGATGTCGGAATAGGATCTGAAAGAATATCTGCAAAATTCCACTTGGAGGACTAAGACGCCCTTGCTACCGTCTTAGTCCTTATTTGAATTTATGAAATCTCTTAATGTCATCCTAAGGCTTGATGTTTGAACTTCCTTCTTCTCTGATCTCAGGTTTTGAAACTTCTCGATTTGGCCTATAGGTGAGTTTTTGTGAAGATGACAACTTTGCAATGCAACTTTACAACTTTTCACTTCAAATGATCTTCAATTCTTCAACCTAAATCTACAAACACAAACACACAAGAGAAGAAAAACTTGTTGATTGTTAGTAAATGGGGGTTTTCCTTGGTCAAACCCCTTGTTGGTAATTAAACTTTGAAATATGAAATAAAGGAGGGAAATGATGAATGAACAACATGCAATGTTACCACTCACCAAACCATTATTATAAGGTGTTGCAAATATGCTTGAAATGGCTGCAATGGATGTGGTTCTTGACTCTTTCTTGAATGATGTTGATGTTGAATGAAACACTTGCTTGAATCATAAACCCTACATCACAATTGTTAGCACAATAACAAACATGATGCCATAATATCCTTGATATGATGCTTGAATCTTGGTGATGGCTCCAAATGCTTGATGAATTGCTCTTGAATTCTTGAATTCTTGAATTCTTGGAGTGCTTAGATTGCTTAGATATCTTGTTATGAGAAAATGAGAGAAGGAACCTTGTATTTATACTTATCCATGCTTAATATCCTGAAATTACACCACAACAAGCCAACATATGAATTCATTAATTAAAGGATGTTAAATCCCACCAAGATTTGAAATTAGATCCCAAAAATAACCTAAGGGGGACTAAGACGCCCTAGGTGGCATCTTAGTCCTAAGGCATGAAACTCGGGGCACAGACTCCAAAAAGGGACCTCTATAAAAGGCACACTTGAAATCAGGGTCCTAATACCTTTAGGGGACAAATACGCCCTCAGTGGCATCTTAGTCTCGACCCAAAAATTAGGGACACTTAGACAAAATCATTAAATTATCATTTATCCATTGATGTTTGTTAGGATTAGCTAGAAAAAGATATAATTCATTAGGCTTATGGATGCCAAAGAGGGCCAATTAAGACATAAATAAGGATAAATAAAGCAAGGCGGTCCCAACAAGTGTGAAAATGCAAGGGTATGTATTTTCCTACACTACAAAGATAAAATAATAATAATTTTACTTTTTCATTGTGTAAAGAACGATGTCTAGATTGCTGATATATTTTTTCAAAAAAATTTAAAAATCATAATTTAAATATATATTTGAAAACTAGAATTCCTCATCTATAATGGGTTTTAATTTCATCATAATATTATGGAAAAAATTCATCATCCATATTTCTAAAGTCCTTTTTTCTCTTCTTTTCATGGAATTGTAAATGTGGGTCCAAGGCTAAGGTTTGAGTTTCCAATCCTAAAATAAAAGAAAAACTATGGGTTTCAAATTTGAAATTTTATGAAACATGTACCCACTCCAAAATATGTAATTGTCCTAAAAATGGACGAGTATATGATATAAATAGAAATTGGTACCCATTTCATTTTAAAATTAATACCTATTTTAAGATGGGCACCCATTTTAAATATAAACGGTTACCCATTTCATACAGGTAAGAGTTTAGGTTTAGGAGCTTGATCCTAAATAAGTACCCATGTTTTACAAAATGGATGCTCATTCTCATTGGGGTTTTTTCTACTCATAAAACTTCCACTAAAAAGTGGAATCCATTATCTTACACTTACCCATTTTTTATTCCTATCCATTTGATATCCACTATATCACCAATAATTAGAGTGATCCTATCTTTAATTGATGATTTTGTCAATAAACAATCAATGATATCTTGTACTAATGTAGCCTTATCACAAGAAGACATAGTTCCCCAAAAATAAGATTAATAATTTAAGGAATAAATAATCATTTATCATGAATATGGAAAATCAAAGTAATTTTTAAGTTCCCTACTAAGGACTTGTTATTAAGAAAGAATCACATAAGTAGGATAATGCACTAAATCTAGATAAAGTGATAAAATTGGAAAATTCTCCTTAAGGGATACCATAAAAATTTAAGCATCCTTTGATTCATGCTAATTTTATAATTATATAGTACATGTGGGGAATATATCATAGTCCTTATATAGGCATGTGTACAAAGATTGGTCATTTTTTCATAAATGCAAGTGCATTATAAATGAGTGTGTGTTATAGTTTTCTCATACTTTTCTTCGATAAAATTTAAAAATAACAACTTCCATATAGAAGTAAATGCATTAGAATTATAATGTTCTAATTGCATATCTTGATTTAGAAACTACCAACCCTTAGGCCTAGATTTTCCTTGGTGTTAATAACTCCCTAACATATGACAATGTGAATTCAAGAACTTACCTCAATCATCTTTATAATTAGCATTGATATTGGACGAAGTAGGGTCCTATTTACTATTGAGCCTGTTTCTTTTTATGTTGGTTTCATGGAAGACCTATAACTAGGGCTTAAAAAAATTTAAAAAATTGAAATGATCTTCGTCAAAATTAATGATATATATTATTTTTTCTTGTTAAAAAAATATACTAGTGAAGAATAGAAGGCATCACTTTCAAAACATTGACCCATTGATGTCTCAAAAGAAAATTGTGCATGGTAATCTTCTTGGAATCGCATGGAATGGGTATTCAAAAATAGCATGTCCTAATTTAAGAGGAAAATTCATAGTACCTAATGATTCCTTTCCCAAAATGTTAAAACCTTTAATGGCAACTTCATTTTTTTTCAAGATAGATGTATCAACCTCAACCTTGTGTAAAAACCATTTTCTGCATGTGTTCAACCCAAAGTCCTTATCTACTAAAGATTTTTTAATGGTTATATTTCAATGTTCGTGAATGATGGAAGGGTTATATATGTTTCTTTAAATTCAAATATAATTATATCATCATTATACTATTATATTTTCCACTCCTTTTGTAAGATATCAAATGCTTTATATGTATGCATTTGTAAGATAAAAATATATCTACTTAGCAATTTCCTTTGCTATATTTTACTCTCATTTTATTCATGTCACATTTTTTACCCATTTTTGGACCTCCTTTTATATTTTAGTTTTTTATTTATATTATGTATTTTATTTTCTCTTTGTCCTAGGTGTTTTTCTTATTTTCATGAGCACTCACTCCTCTTCCCTTGCTACCTTTTAATCTTTTTGTTCAAATTATTTAATAAGGTCATATGTCTTAAACCTAGTGTAATAACCACCTTTTTCCTCCTATAATATCACTTTTCCAACCTCTTCATTATTAAGGACCACCAACCTTGGGTGTAAAATATTTCTTTTCATTTATCCTCAAAAATTGAATCTCCAAAATTAAGATGTGTTGGCCCCTAACTATATAGATGGGATCTCTCTCCATAACAAGATATCTTTCTATAACTAGAGAAGGAATTATATAGTGCCCTAATGGATTATAAATGTTAGTTAAACTAATTGGGAAGTGTGAGTTATATCAATAATGGATGGATCCACATGAAGAAATTAGATGTGGAAACTTCATTGTCATCCAATGAAGCTCATATTTTTATTCCAAAGTTCTTTAACTATGAAAAAAATGGAAATATGTATTTCAATCTTGAATTCCCTCCGATATTTTATTAATTATTCCTCTTACTCTCATTTTTTGCATAGAAATACCAAACTTTCACATTAAGAGAAAAAAACTAAGATATGTTTTTTGTAAGAGAGAACACATATTTTTGTGATTAGAGAATTTATAAAATGGACTAGATTTCATCCAAGTTAGTTTAGAGGATTTTTGGACTAATTTAGTAACATTTATCTAAATAATCAACTAGATAGTACATCTAATTTTTATGTTTTTTCACTAGAAAATCAAGGTTTTTTATCAACTAGTTTGATTTAAAATTTATTTTAGTCTATAATTTGTATAACATCACCATTTTTCCATCCCTCTTCCATTTCCATCAAATCCACTGTCTATTTTTTTCATCTTTTCCTCCCCCCATCCTCTCTTAGCTCAATTTCAAGCCCTAGTTTCATCTTTTTCTTAGTTTTTTCTTGCATTGTTCACTATAGATCCTCAAATTACCCCACCAAATAGTATTTCTAGTCCTCATGTTAATCCTCAATATATTTTTTTCCCATTTTCTCCCTTTTTCCATCACCATCACCCCCTCTCTCCTTCAAATTCTAGAATACTTAGTGTTATCTTTCTTATGTTTTATTCTTGAAACCCATTGTCCATAATCCAAACTAGGTTTTTCTCCTTCCCACTTTACATATTTTTCCAAATAAACCACCTTTATTTATTTTTTAGCATTTTCCTACTTGTCGCCATCCCCTAAGCCTCATTTTGGCCAAATTTTCTTGCATTACCTCATAGTTGTTTTTGATTAGTTTGGTTTGCATTACCTCCTATATTTTTAGGCTAAATAAAAAAATTGCATTTCTCCCCACCCTTAGGTGCACCCTCGGACTTCTCCCCACACCCTTGGGTGCACACATTTTGATTGTTCAAATCCTCGACTCAAATTTAATGAAATTTAGTTTGAAAGCTCCTAGACAGCTATATTTATGAATTTAGTGTTCTTGATCCCTATGAAAAAGTGTATCTCTCTATATTTTTTAATAGTATTTGCCTATATTTTTTTATTTCACTCAATGTTTTATTCATTTCCATGATAGTAGTTTCTATATTGAGTATTGATCGAGAAGTGATTATGAACAAACCCAAGAAGATTGGAGCTTTTGTGAACTAAGAGTTCTAATTCAAATTGACCCTAAACTTCTCCCACCCCTAGGTAAATCCTTCCATATGACCAAGTCCCCAAGTTAGAATTACATAAATTTTGTTTGAAGTCTCTCTAAATAGTCTTAAGCTTGATTCTAGTAATCCCCAAGTTTTATAGATGCATTTATTCTAATTTCATTATTGTTTAGTGTGTTGTAATATATAACATGGGTGTTCCCATTTCCCATTTTGCATGTAAGTGTCTCTAGCCAAGTTTTAGACTCAACTCTCATTGTTAGGTGTTAGTTTCAAAAAATACTTAATTTACTTAATTCACATTTACATCATCACTTAACAACAAATATTTAAAAAAAAAAAAAAAATTCTATCTTACAATATTTAGTCTCATAAATATATCTTAGCTTGAGTATTTTGTAACATATCAATATTTTTAGGTTGGTTCTCATCGGTGTCTCACCCCCTACTTATTAAGCTTTGGTGGCAAGCCCCTTTTTTTTACTGGATGGGCACTCTGGAAAGAATGTAACAATAGGATTTTTTAGAGAAAAAAAACCTTGGCTGGTCCTAACTAATAAGGTGACAAGTCAGATTGTTGAGAATCTCATTTTGACCTCTTGCAAACCTAAAAGAAATCCTACTTGCTTGGAATTCTATTTTTCCTTCTCTTGGAATCTTTTTGAGTCCCTCAATTCTCTATGCTCTCATATCCCTTCGGACTAGAGCAATACTCCTTGGTCCCCCCGAGCTCAGTTGGATAAAGCTTAACTTTGATGGCTCAGCCAAAGGCAACACGGGTCAGGCCAATGGAGGTGGTGTCATTAGAGACCATAGTGGGAAAAGGATGATGGCGTATGTGGTTAATATTAGAGTTAAAACCTCCAATTTTACAAAGGTGGTGGTGGCCTACCATGGTGTTCAGCTTGCCATGTATGTAAGAATCTCCAACTTGGTTATTGAGGGTGACTCACGCAATACTATATTGTTGCTAACTAGGATGGCCAAACCTTGCTAGTCTCTCAAGGACCCTATCCTATCATCACACAATCTCATGATGACTATTAAAATATATAGATCTACTCACGTGTATAGAAATGGTAATCAAGTGGTGTCCACACCCTTTCCAACTTAGGAGCTTTCAATTCTAAAATTAAAATATGGGATAATATCTCTCTTATCCCTGGACATGTGTGCGACTTAATTTCTGATGATATCAAAGTACCACTCCCTTGATCTTGAGCTAGATTTCTGGGTATGTGCAGGATCATCATGGAAAAAACATGCCCTTAAGTGGCAAAAAATTCAAAAAAATCATAGTTAGGAAACTTGACATAAAATTTTGAATAAGTTATCTATATTATTTCAAAAATATGTAAGAATAGAATCTGTAGAAAATTGAATCTAGTTTCTAAAATACTAGGCTTATTTAAAAAGAAAAAAATCTATTTGGTGAAAATTTGAAATTTCAATGCAGTAGTACTTAAATTTCAGGGAAAAAATAAGTAGGTGTCTGTCTGACCACCCTAACCACAATAAAATAATAATATTTTTTTATAATCTTGATTTTAGATATAAGTAGACGACTCATGTCCCAATGTGATGCATATTTTTTGTAATTTTTTCCAAGTAAATAATTAATTATGATTTTTTTATTACAAATTTTAAAAAATATAAAAAATCGTATGTCTAACCACCTTAACTTGGTCAAAACTTCATGAAATTTAATTTTTGTTTTTTTAATCCTATAGTATAAGAAGCATAGAATATGACGCATGTTTCAGATTCAAAAAATGTGATACTGTTTGAAAGCTATAGATTTTTTTCAATCGGCCTATCGATTAGGACTTTAGTCGTAATTTAAATAGAAAATTAATAATAATTATTTATTAAATTCAAAATATAGCATAATTTATATAGGTGGAAAGCTGAGAATCTCATTTAAAAACCCTTTTTGTTTCATCAATTTTAGGTACAAAAAAAGTCATCAACCACATATCCTACACATACCCATTATATTGCCACTTTTTGGCCCATCATGATCCTGCACATACCCTTCTGCTAGTTCCTTTTGACAGCTGGCATGTTTGGCATTTATGCCATTCTACCTCCTCTAGCTAGTATTTTCATAAGCTTTTACATTCTTTCCATGGGCATTCTTCTGGTAATTTCTACAACATTTTGTCATTGGTTCTATTGATTGCGAATATGGGTGGTGACTTGGTGCAGGATGAACTCGCCTCCTGTGAGGTGTAGAAAAATGACACTGATGTATGGAATATTCTCTTACATGGTAAATTGACCTCATTTGTTGAGGGTGTGGTGGGGCATGACCCCAATCTATCGATTGAATTTACAAACTCCTAGAACAAGGGTAGTATCACCATTGGCGAGTGCTCAGGTTATATGTGAATATGGAGCTAATTGCAGAGGTTATTGTGCTTTCCTTAGATGGGTCTTTCATTCCCAAGAAGCCCAAGGATCATTACCAGAAGTACATGGATAGGTTTCTAAAGGAGGGTGAAAAGGTTAATAGATTGCAAAATGGTTTCAACCATGATGATCTTCCCGAGGTGTGGAGCAAGATTATGGAGGTATTAATGAGGTATGTTATGTTGGAGGGTCACTTTCATCATTTTCATGTCTATCAAGGTTGTTAAAGGTAAGAATAAACCCTCCCCATCCATCAAGGGTTAATTTTTCATCTTTGTCGCCACCATGCCGCCCTTTCTCCCTCCCTGGCCTTTGTCAAAAAAAACACCCTAGACATTCGTAACCCGGCCATTCCCTTGGAAGGCTCCCTTTCCACTTGTGGCCCTGTGGAGACTCTAGCCACCACTCGTAGAGTTACTATGGCACAGGGTAAAACCCCTATTACTGAGGACTCCACTCCCAATCTCAAAAGGCATGTTTCATTCCCTAACCCCACTCCCATTTCTACTTCTAGTTTTGATAATTCTGAGAACTCAGACAATGAGTCCTAAAAACCTACCCTTGAAAATTCTCTCATTGTCTCCCCTATCCACGGTGATGTGTCTGAAGTTTACAAATCCTCCCCCAACCACTAACCCACCTAGCCCTCAAAGATCCCCCAGCCTATGTGTTAATTTAGATGGAACCTATGGTGAGCTCAATTTGGATAAGGATGTTTGTGAGGCTTGTGTTCCCCTGTGGAAGAATTTGAATGATATTTCAACGGTCATCAATGTTCACAATGACATTCTAAAGTGACTTTTGGGTCAGCTCATCACTGCAAAGTATAGAATCCAGGTTCTAGAAGCTAAGGTACTCAAGAAAAAGTCATCTTGATTGGGTGAGATCGAGGATGGTGGGCGTTGGGATTTTTTATCCTCACCTGCTAAGTCCTTTGAAAAATGGGAGAACTAGGAGAGTGAGGTGAATGAGCTCAAAGCTCTGGTGGGGACAAAGGAGGATAAGGTTAAGCTACAATAGGAAATTGACACTATGCATTGTAATCAGGACAAAACATTGAAATGTTTCCAAGATATTATGGATTACAGTAAGGAGACTATCAAGAATACCATGGTCACATTACAAGTTTTTCAACAAGAACTGTGTAATAGTCAAGGTAAAAGGACTGCTAAGGTTGGTCATGATGTTGGACACCCAAAGAAAAAAGGTAAGGAGGGCAGCCCTACTCCTCCCAGTGCTAAGGAGATCATGACTACGGGCGAGGGTCCCCTAACCTTTGACAAGAAACTCCACTTCCTGGCTAAGGAGTGGCATGCCATTAGTGGCCTTCAACTTCTAGGAGATCAGTATTTGGTCTTATTCCTTGTCGGTCTTGTTCTACGCTATGTGACCTTGTTTTTCTTACTAGTCTAGTAGTTGCAGTTTCTTTTTTTCTTTATGGGTGCCTTACTTCTCGTGAGCCCCCTCATTGGGCCTCTATGGTTGTTTTGTAAGGGTATGATCCCTTCCTATTTTAATCTAATTAAAACATATCAAATTTTCTATTTTCTTTAGTAGAAATATTAGGAGTAGGAGGTCAATCAAGTTTTGGTGATTGCAAATTTGGAACTTGGTTTTAACTTGTATACAATCTTTATTATGTATGGGCCACCTCATAATAATTATTTTGAACTTCTTGGAGTACTAAAGGATTTTTTACAATAGAATTGGGTACTCCATAACCAAGGATGTCACAACATAGGCAATATCATAGCATGTTGAAGTTCGCAATAAGGTATTTAATATTGAAAAAATGGATATATCACTAGTATGAAGGGAAGAGAGGATAATTGTATTATTATTTTGAGTAGGTATTACAGATTGGGTCTAAGAGATAAGAAATTGAGTAAAAAAATATAATTTTTTACTTATATCTTTACTTTTGGCTTTCATGAAGCCATAAATTGGAATTTTCTTTCTATTTTTGTAAGGATTGCATATAATTCTTTAAATATTTTTTTGGTAGAGGTTAATAGATAGGTCTTATTCAAAGGATTACAACATGATAACAATAAAGAAAAAAATTAGTTTTGATAGGTAGATACAAAATGGGATTAATTTTTTTTCTCTATCCAAACATGTAAAGGAAGTCAATAATGACTATGTAATCATATTAAATATTTTCCCTTGTTTTTTAAATTGCATTTTCCATTAATATTAATTTAATTATAGTATAAAAATATTTTAAAAGAATTTTATTTTCATAATCTCCCATCAAAACTTATTCAAGGATTTTCATTTGGAGCTACATGTGATGGTGGTAGAAATGAAATGTTCAACTGGACATATGAGGGGTCTAGATTTAAGGGTAAGAAAATTCAAGATATAGAGGTAGAAATGAAAACTAAGGGTATTGTTCAAGTTTCCATGATCAAAGATGATAGAGGATAAGTTTACTAAGTGGATGGACTCTAGGACTTCCTACAATACTGGAGAATTAAAGGAAGTAGTTTAATTTGAAGTGTGATTAGAAAATACATTTTGAAGAACTAATGATCAAAAGGATGTATATTTTGAAGGTACCTTTTGAGAATAGAAACTTATAAGATCAAGGCTTAAGATTTAGAAGAATATATATAGATATGTGTAACTCCATATTTCTTACTGATATCAATATATGTAGAAACATTAGGATTGTGCACTACTTGCCTTATCACTTGAGACATGTAACAAAAAGAAGTGCAAGATTAAAATGGGCATATTTAAAAGATGTATACCAAGCAAGCATGGGATTGTCCAATCTGGTTTCTAAGGAATTGCCAATAGACGGTAAAAGATATAAAACGTGAAAGAAACACACTTAAAATATCAAATGAACCCATATTTATAAACATCTTATAAGCAATGAAATAAGAAATGATAATCATCGAAAATATACTATACATTGTGAAATCAAGTGTCTATGAAATAAATTAAACCTTAAGTTAACACTACATGCACACAAATAAGATGTCTTTATTAGCAAATGTGTATATGTAAACATCATCCAACAAACCATAATTAGAGTATTACAAAATAAATATTATCATTAAATCATTTTGTGCATCCATCATGGGTGGAGACATAGAGAGATGCATAGAAATTTCAAAATAGATAAATTAAGAAAATTAGATATGAAAAAGAAAAAAGTAAAAAGTAAATTCTAAGATAGAGAGCTAATATATTTTGAATGTTTGGATTCACCGAAACATAAGAAAATAAATACCCCTATCCTAATTTAAATCTAATAAATTAAATATAAAATAATAAATGTAATCAAGCTTAGATTATTGAATTAATACTAATAAACATAAATGGTATAAAAGAGGGTTAGGATGGACTTAACTTGTTTTGTGCTTGGATAACCGACGGATTGGTTTCCTGATGAGGTATGTGATCAACGCTATTGAAGATCAGCAGTGTCTACATTCAACTCGGTCAAATTTCCTGTTCACCATATTTGCATTTAACTTTTAAGGTCAGCACTATCTAGATTCAGCTAACTTTTGAAATTAAAGGGAAAATAGAAAATGCCAAACCTTTTGTATAATTCGGTAAGAATTTTCTGATTGCCTTTCTTTCCAAGCTTTTAAAGTCTTCCAATTTATTTGTTTTAGCTAACTCCACTTCATTTGAATTGATTATTGAAATGAAATCACTATTGTATTATGCCTTTAGATAAGAACTAGAAACAGGAGTGAATTGGCAGACTTGCTCAAGAAGTCGGCTTATTCACATACGAAGTGGGTTGCAACTGTCAATGCTTGTGTGCTTGTGGGGAGGAATTAGCTTTCGAAATGTTTGAGTTGATACTGAAGAGCGAAAGAGAACAAATCTATAAACAAATATATATATATTATCTTATATGGTTTCAAGCAAATTTATCGTCAGTAATTCACCGTTAACAATTCATCGTCAACAGTTCATGTTATGATAAAATCATCTCTAGGAAAATTCACTGCCAGCAATTCATCGTCGTGAATTATCCACGGCAATGAATTACTGATGGTGAATTCTCCTAGAGATAAATTTGTCATGGCGATGAATTGTTGACGACGACGATGAATTGTTGGCGGTGAATTTTCCTAGAACCAAGACATACAACTTTATCCCAACATGAGACCTCTAAAATGTAGAGTAGACACAGCTTCACCCCAGGGCCAATGGGGGCTTTGAATCCAATACTGTTAGCACACAGGTTAAAGGACTGGTATTACTTCATCCGACCTGCATCCTTCTATGGTTCATGATAAAGTTAAGGTTTCTGAATTATTGAAATAATATATGAGCATTTCCAAACCCATCTGATCAGAAAAATGAAAACAATAATTGGCTTTTAAGAAAAAATAAGCATTGCATAAGCTAATTAGGTGTACAATTCTTTTGTAATATAGTCTTCATATAATATGTCTCATAATTTGTTGAACCTTGTAAAATCTACACTTCAAGCCTTCAAACAACTAAACTACCATGGAACTAGATCCATAAAAGCATTGTTCAATGGAATTTGTAATACAAAAGGCTTTTATCTACGATGATTAGAATCTCCCCTTCTGTAGTGCATATGTTCCAATTTTCTTTTTGGTAACTGGAGCATCTGTCTCCTTTTCTTCAAACAGTCAGTTTGGATTTGGGTACCACCATAAGCATGAACAGATACATGTGTAGTGCCTGAATAGTTTTTCATACAAGTTTAGATCATCAGTACATTGATATTGAAGGCAGGGAAACAATATAGATTAAAAAATCACTATGCATATAGCTTATAATTACATATGATAAATTTCAAGGGAGGGAAATGGTGTGTGGGTTTTAAGGGAAATTATTGTGTAGAACGGATGGGTTACAAAAGGTTTCAGGCCCTTCCAAAATTTGGTCATTTGATTTGTTGTTTGTTGTTGGTCAGTTGTTTTTATTCTGATGGTTTGTTGTATCTGATTGTTGTTTTGCTGATGCTTTATGGGTTTTAAGATCCTGTGAAACCTATTTTAGGTTTTAAGAAAAAATTATGATAAATTTCACATATATGCCATGGTTGTACCCCTATAAAGTGTAGTAGCTAGTTTAATGGGATTTATGTAAGCTTACCATTCTTATACAAAGAAACTGCTTGAAAAGGAAAACTGAGACTCTTAAAAGCATCCTACGAAGTTGACTCCTTTGTTCCAGGACACTGAATTTCTTCCTCAGCATACTTGCTTTGCATTCAACACCAAAACTCACCAAACTAAACAGGACAGGAAATCATTTTCTCAAGAAACTATCCACGATATAAGAGAATATAATATGAACAATTCCACACATTTAAAAAAATACCCATAATATCTGCAGTGAACAGGTTTGAACAAAAAAGTATAGAAGAAAAAATGTCAGAAAAACAAATTCATATATGATACATAAATTTAAACTTGGAAATATTTTGTTATAGTCTAATAGCAATCCAAAGATGATAATAAATGAGATTAACCAAGCTCTTACTTTGGATATATGAATATCAAAGGCCCTGAAGAAATATAAGTAGCACATACTTCTTTACTATTGCTAGTTAAGATGCGGTTCTGAAACAAATTACATCTCCATACTGTGTTTTGATTGGTAACAACTATTTGGGTCTTCACCCAAGCGCTTTGGTTATTATCATCAGTATTCCTGAGGCAGGAAAAAACCATGATAACGTAAACCAAGGTGCTGCAGGTCATCATGAGTTCTATTTGGAATAATAAGAGTAGTATACATGGGCAAACAAGGAAATCAGTTGCTTGTATATTCAAGTAGGATAGTTCTTAATTAAATTTTGTACTACATATAATATAATTAGTTATTACCATTTTTTTCTAATTTTAGAATCAAAATATATTTGACCTGCAAACCTACTGATAACTATGTTCATTGTAAATTCATGCATGTGAACTCCAAACCGCCTCTTAATAATGCAGATTCTTTTGTCGCTTAGGGCTGTAATACATCATTACATAGGAATAAGTTTCAAAACATGTCTAAATCAATGACTAAGCTGTTAATTCAATCATCCATCAACTCTAACCACCTTGGACAAGTTTTTTCTTGTTTCTTCCTTATTAAGGAATAAGATTGTACGTATGGATAAAATTTATCGTTCTGAGTATTCTGATATAGAAACTCTAGGGAAAAAAATGATATTGTACTTCTTTTTATTCTTATGGTTGATAGCTCCTTTATGCCCCATCCAAATCATGCATGGCGCAATACCTTTATTTTACTGTAAATGTTTTAAATACTATAGATCTTGATTAGAAATAAATGAATTATATACTCTGATAAAAGAGAGTGAAGGTATAAGGTAAGCAAATGACCCACCTTGGGTTACAATTACACCTATATGCATGTATAGGAATATATTATATACATTTTAATGGGAAACAGTTTAGTATTGAGTGGTGAAGGTATATGTTCATTTCAAGTTGACAAGCTCTCTTATCTAATAGATTAGGTGGTTTTATATATGTTACATAAGAATTTTAATTTCAAAGATGCATAGCATTTAGTCATTTTAGTTTTAAAAAGATGTTGATTAGTCATTGTCATAATGTTTTTTATGTTTTGATATTATTTTGTGTTGAAAAATTACGTAAAGGATAAGAATTAAATATTTAGTTAATGTTTTGAAACTTTCAAACATTGTTTTGAGTTCAAAATTATCTATTTTTTTAATTTTTCTATTTTTTGAGGCTTATTTCATGAGTGATTTTTTCTATTTCTAATTTTTAAAATGGAAGGGAAAGAAATTTAGGTCAAAACAAAAATAATTATACTAGTTTCAACTATTAACAATGGGTGAAAGCAACAAGTTGGGTCCACATAGAGGGGAAGTGTCAGACAAAAAAAAAATCCAACAAGAATGGGTACCCATTTAGAAACAAGGACCTAAGCTTGAAATCAAAAAGATACCTATTGAAATTTAGGATCACGTCTTAAACATGTACATGTTTTACTAAATGGGTACCCATTGCATAAAAGTATTTTTCTAATGATTTTGGGCCCATTTTATCCCAACAATAACAAAATAATGGATAAATCAAGAACAGGTACTCACTTTAAAATGGGTACTCATTTACCCATTTAAGAAGATAGTACCCATTTAGAAACGGGGACCCAAGCTTGAAATCAAAACAAGTACTCGTTAGAATTTAGGATCACGTCTTAAACAAGTATATGCTTTACTAAATGGGTACCCATTGCATAAAATTAGTTTTTTAATGAGTGTGGGCCCATTTTATCCCAACAACAATGAAATAATGGATAAATTAGGAATAGGTACTTGCTTTAAAATGGGTACCCAGTCTAATATTAGGAACAGGTGTCTGCTTTAAAATGGGTACCCATTCTATTAGAATGGGTACCGATTTTAAAGCGAGTACCTATTCCTAATTTATCCATTAAAATATAACAGGTACCCATTTTAAAGCGGGCACCTATTCTAACAAATTTTGAAATGCCAACCCACCTTTTGATTCGGTTTTAGGCTTGGGAAAGGCATGGTAACCCAAGCCTTAGCCTTGGACTTGCAAGTACAAGATCATGGAAATGCTAAGAGAAAAAATTGACTTTTGCAATATGGTTGATGAATTCTTTTTAAAAAAAATTATGAAATTAAAATCCATTTTGTAATTTTTTTAATGATTGGATTGGTTTATTTCTATTTTTTAATTAATTTATGAGGAAGCTTGTAAATAAACTTCGAATGTTAAGTTTTCATACATTTTTATTAACTTTCAATTTTTTAAGTTTCTTGTGACAAAAATTATATGACATCAATATACAAACAAGTCTTTTCACAATGAAAAAATTAAAAAAATGATTAGTTTAGCTCAAATTAGGGTGGTCATACACAAGGAATTTTCAAAAACATCAATTAAGGCCAATAAAAATTTAATAAAAAATATTTAGAAAATAATTATTAAAAACATCCTCATCAATATTCAGTATAATACACATCTTTCCCAAAAATTAATTAGAAAAAATATTTGTATTTAGGTCAAATTATTGTGGTCATAAACATGCATAGTATTGTCATAAAAAGTGACTTTTAAAAAGTGGTTTTTATACATTTTTATGTATACCTATTAAAAATTAATTTACATCATTTAAGTATTAGAATAAATTACATATTTGAAAACTAGACTTAAAATACTACATTTTATATCACTACACTTTTTCAAGATTCTATATGTAAGTGCTTCAAATTTTTAGTCCAACTGTGACAAATTTTGAAAACCAAGAAAAACACTTCCACTTTTTGAACATTGTATGGACGCAATTTATTGCACCTACCCCAAAGTGATGTTAAAGCAATGGTAGGTGTGTATTATACACATCTATTTGCATCTCAAATGCATTGTCTAGCAATATTTGTCTCATTCCATGACATGTTCCTGAATTCTCATCACAAGATACTCTCAAAAAATTAATGGACGTAGATGTAACATACAATTGAAATACCAACTAAAGGGTTAGACAAAGGCACACTAGATCCTTTTGGGCTACATTTTCTAGTTAAGAAGGATTGAACAAAACAAACAAGTGTCTATTTTTACATTGTTAAAACCCATTATAGATGAGATTGTGTAGATTCCAAATATGTGTTTTTTTTTAACAATTGGGTTATTTTTTCTATTTTTCAAAAAAAAATTATGATATTGGTCCATAAACTTGAAATATCAAGTTTTCTTATTATTTTAATAACTTTTTATTAAAAAATTGAAAACAAATTATACGTGTACAATCTTCAAACAATTCTTTTCAATTCGAAAAAAATCAAAAAATGATAATTTTAGGTCATCTTATGTGTGATGTACATGAGGAATTTTCAAAACAACAATTACAACCAATAAAAAATTAATAAATAAAAAATATTCAAAAAATACAAAAATATTATGCATTATCTTTAGTGTGTTAATCTTTTCCCAAAAGGATTCAAAAAAATATAATTATTCAGGTCAAAATGTGGTTGATGTTAATGGGCCTTTGGTCTATTGATGAATTTGAAAGGTTCTAAATGAGCCCACCAGGGATCAAGTCTTGATGAGTGCAAGGCTCCAACACCAAAAAAGGGATGATTTTGGGATCGTGCCCTGGGCCAATTTGGTGGAATGGATACCCCTCAATCCTTGGCTCTTAGTCGAAGAGGTTCAGCCCAAGAAGACTTGTGCTCCCGTATCGGGTAGCAACAAATAAATTGTGGATGACCTCCATCAAAAAAAAATGTGGTTGGCATACACATGCATGGTATGGTAAAAAAAAGTGACTTTTAAATTGTGGTATTTAGACATGCCTATTGAAAATAAATTTGTACCATCTATGTATTAAAATAAATTACATATTTGGAAACTAGACTCCGAGAGTAATACATTTCATGTTACTAACTTTTTTTAAGATCCAACCATTAAGTGCTTCAATTTTTAGGTCATATGTGACAAATTCTGAAAATCAAAGAAAACACTTTCACTTTTTGGCCAAAAAGTGGACACAACTTCTTGCACACCCTACTTCCCATTTCCAATATTTTTATAAGATAAATTTTTAAATGTACAAGAAATAGAAATTGAACAAAGATAAATTCAAGTAGTACAAGTGGCATAATTACTAAGAGTAATAAATCCATAACATATTTCAATTTCATAGTATCCTAAAGCAAAAATAAGATTTTCTATCATACACCATAGTTCTAAAGTCATAGAAACAACAAAATCCATAATTATATTTAATTTCATTTTCACATATGATGGATACAAATATAGTTTTAACTATTTTCTTCATCACATAATAACTTATAATATATATAGGAATGTCTTGGACATATTTAAACTAGAAGCATAAAGTATGCTCTCTAATTCATTCATAAGTCTAAGACTTCCACAAGCATAAGAAGGCCCATCAATACTAACATAGGTTGAGGCATGTTAACTCTAGCAAGTACTTTATTTCATACTATTGAACTATCTTAGTAATAATAAACACAAATAAGGTTCTTCGTGTCAACAATAATTATATGATCAATACATTCTATTGTACATGTCGAATAAAAATTAATATTAACATTTTTTGTAGGTTTACATTGTTATAAAATCTTGTCAAGACATATATTCAAATCCTTATTACACTATAAAGAGATGATCAAAATCATAATTTTTTAACTCAAATTTAAACAATGGAATGCACTACATACAATATTATTCTTGTTACTTCACTATTATATTTTTAATTATAGTAGAGGTACCTAATAGACACAAAAGTATAGTTTCATCAAACATCCTTTTTATTTATTCACATCTACTAAAGTTATGAATTTCACTACAAATAATTGAATAATCAACACAAGGTTGTTAGATCAAGCTTATACAATAGATTATATCCACAACCGAATACATTATGTTGGCATCACATTAATAGTAAATCTTACACCACAACAAATTTATATTATTTGAATAGTGTATACATGAATCTTGAACCTAACCACATGCACCCACACACACACACACACACACACATGTACATGCACAAACACAAACACAAACACACACACTTTTTGTATGTTTACATTGTTATAAAATCTTTTCAAGACATATTCAAATCCTTATTACACTATAAAGAGATGATCAAAATCATAATTTCTTAACTCAAATTTAAACAATGGAATACACTACATACATTATTATTCTTGTGACTTTACTATTATATTTTTAATTATAGTAGAGGTACCTAATAGACTCAAAAGAATAGTTTCATCAAACATCTTTTTTATTTATTCACATTTACTAAAGTCATGAATTTCACTACAAATAATTGAATAATCAACGCAAGGTTGTTAGATCAAGCTTATACAATAGATTATATCCACAATCAAATACATTATGTTGGCATCACATTAATAGTAAATATTACACCACAACAAATTTATATTATTTCAATTTAGTGTATACATGAATTTTGAACCTAACCACATGCACCCACACACACACACACACATGTGCACATGCGCAAACACACACACACAAATCTTGAAAGCGAATTTTATATCATTTTAATAGTGTAACATGAATCTCGAACCCAACCACACCCACATGCACACCTATTCACACACATATAGCACTTTTACACAAAACACAAAGTTGTATGACTCTTTTATACTTACCCCAAGAGGTGGGACCCTACCCTTCATTAATGAGGTCTTAAAAGTGTATGATATAGGAAGAAACTAGAGCATTTATAGCTAACCACTATGACTTTCATGCATAACTTACATCAAAAAAAATATTATTGGCTAAGGTGTAAGAATAATAACATAGGTGCAAGCATTGATAGGAAGATATTAAGAATCATAATACTTTCTTGTATATCAATAGTGTCAACATTATCTTGTAGCACATAAATAATCAATATAGTACCACAAATAGGACCACCAAATCACTATCAAAAGATGATGTATGATATCAATAATATTCATAAACTTTCTTAGGTAGTAAACCTTTGGATTACAACCTCAAATACATGTAATGCACATGACAATTGATTGATGCTCCATAAGTGTTGAGAGTCCTAATCAGCCAAAAGACTAAATATGATGGCAAATGAAAGATTAAATTGCTATATCTTTGCATATTGTTATTCAACCAATTCGAATGAATTAGGAAGAATTTCCCAAGACTAAATGTGATGGTAGCTGGAATCTTAAACCAACCTATCTCTATGTGCAATTGTCCGACCAATTCAAATGAAACAAAAGAGGATCCCAAAATTATGCATGATGACAGCTAAAATCTTAAATCATCATCTCTCAACATATAATTATTTGACCAATTTGGATGGCATAGAAGAGGCCACTTAATTTTATTGATTGCCCAAATGACTAAATGTAACAATAACAACTTGATTTTTAAAACATAAAATATGCATTTAAAACCTTGGTATTCTCAGCATATTGTTACTCTTATGCCCAGTGTGGCTCTAACATTCCCTACCCCTTTTGCTCCATCAAATCCCATTAGAGAATCTCAACCACCTTCTACTTTGATCACTCAACTTGTTCTTCCTTTAGCTTTAGATCTACTTTAGCCTATTCATGTGGTGGTGGTTTTTCATTTGACTACTTTGCCCTATCATTCTATTGTTCCCTTTGTGCACATAGTTGGGCCCTTTATAAGGAGGAATCCTCCACTACAACTTCTCCTTGTTCTAAAGACTTAGATGGTAGTATTTCACAAATTGTTGTTAGAAGGTGAAAGAAAGCTCTACCTAAATGCATCTCTCAATCTCATACTAGAGTGAAGGATGTGAAGGTGAATAGAGTTGAGTCTAGTATTCTGTAATTGCTTCCTGAGAGTCCATGCTATTTTTTTTTTGGTAATGTTATATGAGGCAATTTGGCTGCAATTGTATCTCACATTGTTTTGTCTTATTAGATTGTTTGGTTTGTCCCATAACTAAAAATACTTATTCTTTCATTTGATTGTTTTGTTGTACAATAGTTGGGAACCTTTCAATCTTCCATTTATCAATATAAAAAACAAATACATTTAAAACATAATTTCAATCATTTAACTTTACTCACTATAACATATATAAACTCCCAAAAATCAAATTAATTCCCTCATAAATAATAAATAATTAGTAATGGATGCACTACCATTCCAAAAATATACCCCCGAATAGTTAAATTAATTAAATTATAAGAGCCACCCGCAAAAACTATCAATTACTCGGCACTTTTCAAAATCAAATCATTTCCATTTTCATCATATGCTTGCAACAAAGCAAAAATATATTAAAAAGGTACAAATGATCAACATAATCAATCTGTCCTGCGATTGAAACTTTCACTTTTTATATGCATAAGGTCTGGGTTCATCACCTCTTCCATTATTTAATTAAATACCAACACGTAATCCAGACATCTAGACTTGTACATGGAATGTATAATATAACATTTGCCATAATGACTGGAATCTTAACAGGGTTCTGAACTGTTAATCTATGTGAATGATCTCATCCCAATCTATAAGCATATGTAAGTACACCTAGGCGGATTTATTATTGAGCTTTATAACACATACTACAACCTCTCTCATCATTTATCGCAGTTACAACATCATTTTAGGTGTTAACCTGACCAGATGTTGGGAGAGATCTGGCTACGTATGACTTGGTCTTTAACCATCTATCAACACAAGATCAAGATGGAGTTAGATTTAAAACTAATTTATAAATGAAGAATATAATAGATCGCCCAGGTGCACATGATCAATAAGAGATTGTTTCCTCTCAAAAAGGTTCGAAGATTCACAGGTCAAAAATGCATATATACACCGTAATCAAAGCATGCAAATGGATTTTATTAGAACATTAGTGGGCAACCAAAGAAGGATCAGATTCTGGAATAGAGAAGTAAAATAGTTTTGATATTAAGAAAAGATCTTTGATCAAAGTATCAATGATAGTTCAGGTATATTTCTCACCCTTCTCAACTGGCAACTGTCCTGTGAGTTGGGTTCCAATTAAATTAGCAAGAAAACTGTTATATACACACCCACTTCCACAGTACTGTAAACTCACAATCAAACTACTATGTGGATGAAGTATGGAATATGATAATTAGTCCAACAGGTATTCGAGATGAATAGAGGGGAAAAAGGCTTGTACAGACAAAGGTTATGGCCATGATGTCTTCTTTTTGATAAGTGGATGTATTTCTAACATTAACCATAACATTTGTAAGAATTTTTTTTTTAGACTGCAGGAATCGGGTAGCCTCCCCTATAAACTGCAGTGCATCTGGTAAACATTTTTCACGGTGATGGTGGCATGACACGCCCTCCAGTAACCACGGGTTTGGGGACTAGGCCTCGTGACCTCTTGCCTGCAACAGGATGCTTTACCCAATCGAATTAGACCCCCCGCCCCCATCTATAAAAACTGATCTCATAAACTAAACATCATCTTAAATATAAAATATTGATTTGAAAATTCACTGTAACAACAAATCTACAGAAAACAAACATACGTGTAAAACAAACATTTCTTACACTATTTGTAACATCTCCTTTCAACAACAATATTGGTTGGATTGTTCTGGAAAGTGCCTACATTCCAGACTCCATAGGTATGCTTCTGCAATATACTAAAGTTTTCCCTATTTCAATTTAGTATCATTCTATATTCACAATCAGGATAAAAAGGAAACAATGAACATACATCCGAATTTAGACAGAATCAGAAATAAGATCTGGGCTGCTGACCTTATCTCTAGGTTGTGACCTCTGCCTCAGTTTTAATGCCTCCCACAAGTCTTATGCATAAATCCGATTGGTGTTACCTCCTGTGCCATCCTTCCATCCAAAGAATGATAGATATACGCCCTAAAGCCATTGCAAATCAATACGCAAGAGTTATTAGTTCCTTCTTCCAAGGTCGCCTATCTGGAAAGCCACTGACCGCCGTCAACAAGATGAGTTTCTCAAAGTAAATACCATTTCCCAGCATCATCCCAAATCTATATCAAAACCCCCATTTTTCTACAGCCAACTCTTTGAAGATGCTAAAGGTACTCAAAAAACAGTGAACACAGTCCCAAGATCTCCCCACAATTTTCTGCCACTCGCTTTTATAATTTTTAAGTGGGTGTTATTTTCGAGAAAAAAAGGTTGAAAGAGGAGTGAAGAAGAGATTGAGTTCTGTTAGGGTTTCTTGGCTTTGTAGTGTGCATGTCGAATTGCAGTAATTTGGAGAATCCTTTTAATGTTTACTTGCATTTACTGCGATCCTTTCTCATTTACTATGCTTGAGAGTCTTTTTCTGCCTCTTTAAATGGTCTCAATCTTTCATTCCTCTACAACTGAACTTTTGTTGGAGTTGAAAGCTTGATGGCAACCACCAATGGCTCCCCACTCAAACAATCTAGGAAGTTCGTCTCAAAGGTCTTTCACAAGGTAAGTCCACTGACCCACCTCCAAATGTTGTTCTTCCCATTCTAGAGTTTGATGAAGCCTATAAATGGCTTGAGAATTTCACTTTGTGGGTAGAGTTCCCCCTAAAAGTGTGTCTCATAATTAGGTTGGCAAATCCTTGTCTCCACATGGACTTTGGCTTTTCGTCATACAAAACCTCACTAAGGGGTTTTTTCTTTTTCACTTTGTTGAAGCCAATCATGCCCAAGCTATTTTTATCTGGGGCCATGGCTTGCCTATTCTTCCCTCCTCATGTTCAAGCCTTAGACTTGTGACTTTTTAGTCTCTGACAAAAAGTCTCTCTGTGTCCCTGTCTGATTTGAATTCTCAGGGTTACCTTTGCAATGCTAGAACTTTATTACTTAGATTTCTTCCTCAGTGGGCTATGTTGTTTGTGTAGATCCTGAGAATTTTTATTTGGCTCATTCATAGCGTAGAGTTTGTGTTAAAGTTGGCGTCTCCAAAGACCTCAAGGAGGTAGTAGACATTCAAATCGGTCAAACCCATTACTCTCAGTGCATCCAGTATATTAATCTTCCAAACACTTGCTAGCAGTGCTAGGCTTCCGACCACAAGACCAAGGATTATATGTTGGCCTCCTAGCGCCCTAAGCCCCCTACCTAGCCCTATGTTGGGTTGCCACCTCCCACAAAAGAGGAGGATGGTTGGTCTACAGTGGTTAACCTCAAAGCCAAGAACACTAGCTCTTTCAAACATGCCACCAAGTCCATTGGGCAAGGGGTTTCAGCTCTACATATTCCAAAAATCGTCTGCACAATTGTGTCAAATGTGGCGATAACTTCCAGAACCAAATCATTTGGTTTCTTCATAACCACTTGTTGATAAATCTCGCAAACCTCCCCACCTGTGGTGGGAAATGAGATCCTAGAGCCTGTCCAGGCATTTAGAAGAAGGGAAGTTTGTGTCGCAACACAAAAATATTGAACATCTCAATATTCAAATTGGAAGCTATGAGGCACCTGACACAATGATTTAAAATAGCTATTATTCCCTCAATGAGCTAAGTAACGAGGAAATATCTCTTGATTATTAAATGAATTGCATGTCCTAGAATGTGAGGGGTCTCATAGACCTCCCTCAAAAATACTTTGTTCGAAATGTTCCTGCCCAGTTTTTAGAGTTAGACATTATTTGCCTTCGGGAGTTAAAGTGTCGAGTCTTTTTTCTTTCTATCTAGCATGTCATGTTATCTAGCCATCCAATTTATTATGTACTAAACATGAGGCTAGTCATGGTGGAGTTGTCACTTTTCTCTTGCCAATATGGAATCATCTTTTAGTTGTTCATGGATGTGACCCTATTAACTAGGTAGTGTGGGCTCTTTTCAATGTCAATAATCATTCCTTTGGGGAGATTGTTTTTTATGCTTCCAATGATTTTGTTGAGAGATCTTGTCTTTGGCATTTGATTTCCAATTCAATGTCAATTGCCACTTAGGGGAGAGGACCCAGTACCTGAGCATGTTTCAATAGTTGTGATAGTAGTTGTTTATATAATGCTCAATATTTTTATCAATATTGGACCAATAGTTGTGACTTTAAAGTTGATAGTGTTGATGATGACTACCCATAATTAAACAAAATGTATTCCTTTGATCTAAAAAGCAACCAAGCATGTGATTCCACATCAGCGCTCAATAAAACATGTTGTGAATGCACAAGTATTGGTCTCACTTTTTTTTGGGACCTTTTTTGACACCTTGACAAAAAACATGCTGATGTGGCATCCTGAAACCTTAGTTATAAGCAGGGGACTTGCCAAGTAAGTTGATGTAAAAAATTGGGAGTGATTTGAAATTTCCAAGTAGGATAATTAGAAGTGCGAAGTTAGGGTGCACAACTACTGGGTCCTCTCCCCTAGATCTTGTGTGAGGATTTCAACATGATCGAGATGTTGCATGATAAATGTGAAGCTTTTCCCATGCATTGGACATCTGGAAAAATGGAGGCTTGGTTTTTAACATGTAATAAATTGGGTCTTTTTGACCCTAACTCTAATTATTTTCATGACCATATGCCTTGGTACATGTAGAGAAACTTGTGGGTTGGGCTTAACAATGTCTTAAAATGGCTTGATCATGCCATGATTTTAGTGTAACCCTCCTTTATTTTTATTATTTGTTATTACTTGCATGTCAAACAATTAGTTGATGGTGTCTTATCTAGCCACTTCCCTATACAGTTTCACATCAAGTGGAAAACTTCAACTCCCAAGCTTATGAAGAGTCTATTCTTCCTTAACATATCTCTACTCAACCACAAGGCCATGGTAGCACATATCCAATATTTATTGAATTTAGAGTCATGCCCTTCACAAGGCATCAGGTGGATAACCTAGTGAAATCATGTCATAACTTGTATGACATGTTTTCTTTGCATCTATGAGAACCAATTGGCTTATTTTTGTCATCGCTCATACAAGGCCACAACCTAGGAGCTTCGCCTTGTTACTACCACCCTAGAATCCTAACTATTTGATTCTATCACCCAATTTCTATTAGCCCAACTACGACAGCAAAAGTAAATTTTGAATTCCTACGTAGCTCAAAGAGCCAAAATCAAGGCACAACTACACTGGCTTAAAATTGGAGATAAGGTGTCAAAATATTTTTTTCAAGCCCTATCGACTCATCAATCCTCTCATACCATAAAGAGAATTCATGAAGGACATTAACTTCTTTAAGATTTGTTGGATATCCTTCGGGATTTTTTCTACCATGTTTGCAACCTAGAAGTACGCTCCCATAAGACAACACACTTTACAACAATGTCTTGAGGTTGTATCTTTCTAGCTTTTGAATTCTCAATGCATTATTTTTTACCAACTCCTCTCATAGGGAAACCTCAAGGAGGCGTTGTTTTCTATGACCAATGACAAAGCCCTTAGCCTTGATGGCTTCCCTTGTGAATTTTGCAAAGTCTTTTGGGACATAGTTGGTGGCAACTTGCACAATGCTTTTCTTGAAGCCATGCAAATTGGATTGTTAGGTAACATCATTAACAAAGGAAACATTAAATTCATACCTAAGGTAGGTGATTTGGAGGATATCAACAACTGATGACCCATCACTTTGTTGAATGTCTTATACATGATCATCGCCAAATCTCTAGCTCTCAAGCTTCACTCAATGTTGCTACTTAAATTGTTAGGCTTGAGCAGACTGAGCTTATTAAATCCAAATTCATTCTAGATAATATTTTTTGGTTTCATAAGGTATGGAATGGGACCATCAATCTCAATAGCCTTTTGTGTTCATCAAAATTGACTTTTTCAAGGCCTATGATCACATTGAATGGCCCTTCATTTTCGCCATGCTTCAAGCTCTTGATTTTGGCCCTCAATTCATTCAAATGGTACAAATTCTTTACACATATGTTTCTATTTGTATAACCAACTTTGGCCAAAAATCTTCCTCTTTTGGACTATTTCAATCCATCAAAAAAGGTTGTCCTCTTGCTCTTTCTCTTTATGTTCTTATTGTTGAAGAATTTGGTTACCTGAGCCTTACTCAAGTTTTTTCTCAATCTTTTGTCAAGGGAATTTTTCTTCTTAATTCCTCCCACCATCTTTTTAATGTTCATTTCACTAATGATTCTTCTCTCACTCTTCATGAGGAAGAATATAACATTAATCAAGCCCTTCAATGCCTGGTGATTTTTTGTCAAGCTTCAAGTTCCAACATTCAATAGCTAAAGACATCTTGCTACAAAGAATCCTTTCTACCCAACCCAACCTAGCTCTGTTACTTCTATTGGAATTGGATTGAACATGGGGAGATATTTTGATTATTGGCCATACCATTCATCCCAACCCTTCTAAGATTTAGCAAGCGGTTATTGTGAGAATTGAGAAGAGGCTTCAATACTAGATAACCAAGCCCCTTTCATTGGCTAGGAAGCTACAAATATGTTCCAAGATAGTGGCAGCCGCCAATATGTATTATTCCTCATGTTGGGTCCCTTCTAAAGCTTTGTATTTGAAGGTGAAAAAGCTCCTCAGATATTTTCTTTGGGCTTCCAATGATAAGAATCAAGGCTTCCAACATGTGGCCTAGGATTTTTGATGTCTCCCTTGTAAAGCCAAATGTCAAATTAATTTCCATTTGTCTCCAAGGAATTGCCTTATGTGCTAAATGGATCATCAAGGTGCTCCAAGGATATGAGGCCTGAAAAAATTTTGTTCGTCATTGCATTAGCATTGGCACTCCTTAAGGTCATCCCACTTAGAAAGGCTTGAATCTTGGCACTCTTCTCACCATCAGGGAATTGGTTCTCATTCAAGGCACTTATATTATCAAAATAATTTGGAAATCCTGAGAAATTATCAAGCCCTAGCTTCATTGGGATAGAGATGATTTTGTAATGATTTATCCATTAATCAATACTCCATTTGGTGGACCCCACTTCTATGCTCTCTTACCTTGGTCATGCATTGAAAATTTGCAAAAGAGGAACAATATTTTTACCAGATTTCATTCACCTAACCAGCAAGAATTTTCTTCCTTGGCCTGCTTTTAAATTGAAGTGCACACTTTCTAATAGGACCAATAGACTTACTAGATAGTTATTGATACTATCCCTCTGTAATTACAACACAAATTGGGTGTTTGATGCCTCAAATCATGGTGGAAAGGCTGGAAGTGATTTCTAGATACTCCATTTTGAAGTTATAGACCCTCTAAGGAATATTCTTAGTTGTCTCTATGCTTGCATATTGTGGATCAACTTAATTCTCACTAGAAGTTGCAATCCTCAAGTATGGGATGTGGCAAAAAATATTCCAAGGTGTTGGTCTACGGTATTGGAGCCTTAATTGGATCACTTTACATTGTGCTTATTGTATCAAGGCCTTTAAGGTCTCATCTTACTCATATGGACATCCCCAATCCTAATCACCCATTATGTGGTCAAATTGAGTTTCTCAAGCATCTCTTCTAGTTTTTTCCTTGAGCTTAGGAAGCTTGGAATTTGATTCATTATTTTTTCAAGCCTTTTAGGCCTACCCCTTTCTTTTGGCATATGGTTCTACTTGGGGATTGGTCCTACCTTCCTCACAAGTATACCCAAATTTGGCACACTTTTAGGATGGAAATCTTCTTCAACATATGGAAATATTGGAATGTTTCTCTTTAATAACATCATTGACAAATGTTTATCATTGTATACTAAAGCTATCATTTTCTCTAATGTTATTATGTAGATTCAGGTGCAATCCAACAAGGTTGCACTTGAAGTTTCACATCTCTAGGAGTTATTGGACCACTGGGGTAATGCCCCTTGTACTAATGTCTAAGTTCCTCTCGATCCCACATCCCCTTGTGGGAATTGGTAGGGACATATTCATTCTTCTCAATGGGATAACCATGGAGACCATGGATCTCACTCATGTGGTTTTATGTATCATAATCCCTTAGACTCTACTACTCATGGAGGATGGCCTTAACCTTCGTGTCTTTCATCTCCTTGATGCGACTCTAGCTAGCCAAACACTGACAAGTTCCCCCTATGTCACTTACCACCTCTCAAGTTCACATTCAATAGTCTCCCAAGGAGAACAATGAAGACAATGCTACTCACAATGGATGGGGGCCCATTGATGACTCCACCCTCGGTAATGTTTGGTGAAACCTAATGATCAAGACACTCCTCCTCCACCTAGCATAGTCATGCATCAACTTAATGTTTCAGGGCTAGACTCTTTTGTATTTTTGGTTGGACTTGTGGGTGTGCCTTTTTACCACCCTCCCTTTTTTATGTGAATAATAGACTATTTTCCTTTTATCAATGCAAAGTTAAATAAGATATATTCATAAAAATAAAATAAAAAACATTTTAAAGCAAGGGTCTCATGATTTTTTAAAAATTTTATGTTAGAAGTATATATAAAAAGGATGTTTAGATGAGAAATTATACTAATTAATTAATAATAGAGTTTTTTAAGTGACATAGAATTTTCCACATAAATATAAGTCTCTAAGTTGGAAGAAAGTTTTAGCCACCCTCTCTACTAACAACTAAAAATTTGCAGCTATAAATATAAGGACGTTATTCCAAAGGAAAGATCCATTATAATCCTAAAGCTATATTTTTTAATTTCATGGGACTGTCTATAAAATAAAAATAGGAGTCTACACTCATTCCATGGGATAGATTCCTTAAACTAACTTCATTTTTTTTTCTGTGTATGTCAAAGCATTCAATACATTTAATACTCATGAATGCATAATGAAACATCTTGTGAATCAAAAGGCCCATGAATCTTAAGAAATATTTATTTGGTGAAACCCTACTTTAATTATTTTAAACCTTGCTCATATTTTTCATATAACATTGATGTACTATGAATTAAACTAGCAAGTCATACATTCAAATGGGGTTAATGAATCATGGCTAAAATAATGATTTGTAAACACTTACAACACCTTGTACTAAAAAACCCTCAAATGATTTAATAAGAATCATAGCAACCAAAATAACTTCAAAACAACATTGACAAGAAACAACAAAATAAAATTAATGGGAAATGACTAAATGATGTAAGATTGATTCTTTTCTATGTACTATTTTTGGCTCATAAATAATCTAAGATTGATTCTGGTCTATGTACTTTTTTTTGCTCATAAATACTTCTTGTTGCCTCATCTAATTCCAATTTTTCAGCATTATTTCTATGTTACTTTAAGGAACTCTCATACCATTCTTTAGATTTTTGAGGTTTTGGACATTATCATCTCTTTATTCCACCTTTGAGTAAAGATATTTGAATTGCAAAGTAGCAATTATTTATTCTTTTCTAACTCAATCATTGTCATACAAACTCTATTATTAGTTACCCTTGGTGTGCTTATGAGGGACATTACCTTCTTCCTTCTTAGTTCTCTCACTATTGATCTAGATTTGTTAAGTGCATCAGCATAGCCTTTAAGCTTTTCTTCATTTGTTGTATTTGGTAATTTTGTAGCCTTAGAACTTGAATCTTCTTTGGTAGATTTATAATTTTACTCAAAGCCAAGACCAGTCTTAATGAAAGGTGACCTTTGGGCATTGATAATGACTTCCAGTATTTCAGTGCTCTTTTAAAACTTCATGCTTTTATTCAACTGATAATTAGTCTTTTTCAATTCCTTCCTCAAGGAAACAATTTCAGGCTCAAGTTTCTCGCAGTCCTCTTCCTTTGTCTTTAGTTGATTTCTTACCACCTCTTCTATCCTCCTTGCTTCTTCAATTTTAATTTTCAAATTGATGATCATTTTCTTTGACTCTTCTAGGCCTTGTGACATTTTTTCCTTAGATTTGCATTCCTCTTCCTTTGTCTTTAGTTGTAGCTTTTTCTTTGAATTTTTCTTTCTAAGCCTCTTGATCTCATCTAGGGCACAAATGATTTCTTCCTCCAGATCTACTTTGGCATCCTCTTCTCCTTCTAGCTCCTCTTATTTTTCTTTGTCTTCACTTTTTGGGGCATCATCCTTTGTTTCTATTGTCATGAATAATATATCATTTATATCATTGTCAAAAATTCTTCCATCGCTCTCTTCGGATGAGCTACTATCTTTCTTGGAGTAGAGGCTCATCTTATTCGTATGGAAGTCCTTATTTTCATGCTTTCCTCATGTAATTGTTCTTGTGATGGTGGTGTTTTCTTTCTTTCCTTTTTCTATAGTCTTCTTCCTCGTCACTACTTTCACTTTTATCCTATGGACACTTAGCAACAAAATGTCCTACATTACCACAATTAAAAAATTTAAGAGCATACTTACCTTTGTGTTTTTTGGATACTTTCTTGAGCTTTCTCACGAAGTGGGATTCTTCTTCATTGATTTAACTATCACTTGATTCAATTTATTTATTCTTCATCTTCTTTGAGGCTTTGAAAGCAGCTTCACACTATGATTTCTTCTCCTTCTTAGTCCTCATTTTGTATGTCATGAGGATCCCACACAACTCTTCCATCTTCAATGTATCTATATCCTTCATTTATTCAATAGTAGAAACTTTTTCATCAAATATCAAAGGAAGAAATCTTAACACCTTTTGCACAATCACGGATTCTTTAACTATTTTTCCAAACTCTCGGATAGTGTTAATGATTTCATCAACATGAAGTAGATATGGCTGCAATATTTTCTTTGTCCTTCATATTCAAACTCTCAAGTTGTCTCCTATAGGTTTAGAGCTTAACCTTCTTCACTTTTTCATCACCTTTATAGGTCTTTTGAAGCTTGTCCCACATTTGTTTCACTAATTTTCAATTCATTACCTTGACAAATTCATATTCCAATAGACTGCATAAAATGGAATTCATGGCTTTCACATTATTTTCACTAGCCCTCTTTTTGACTTGAACTGTTGGTGGAGAAGGTGGTGCAACATAACCATCCACTATCGGTTACCAAATGTCAAATCTAAGTGTCATTAATAGGTGTGTATCCTTATTCTCAATAATTCATAGTTTGTTTTGTCAAACAATGGGAATCTATTTGAAGAGAAACCTTCTTGACATGCCATGTGTGCTTTTGAGATCTACTTTCTAGCAGTTAGGCTATTCTTGAAGGAACCCGCTCCAATAACAATTGATGAGAACCCACACTTATATTGAGAAGGGGGATGAATCAGTATAAGACAATATTTTACTTATTAAAATGTTAATAGCCACAATAAAGTAATCACACAAGATGCACACACATAATAAACACAAGATTTTACATGGAAACCCTTTCAAGAAAAAATCACAAAAAAATATTGCTTGTATTCAACTCCTCTTACAAACTTTGTAGGCACTAACCCACTGGAGACACCAATCCCCAAAACTGAGCACCAACCCCATAAGAGACACCAATCTTTCTAATTAGAGGCACCAACCTCTCAATCTCCTCAATTAGGAGGCACCAACCTCCAAGTGAATATGGTGTGTATTGCTAATTAAATATGCTTCATGAATCTACCTTGATGTCTTCAAAAAAGCTACTTATACTTTGGCTCTCAAATATGCTATATTTTTTCTCTTAGATATCCTATAAATCTGCTATAATCTTCACAAAATCTGCCATAAAAACATTCTTCAAATATGCTCATAACCTTCTTCAAATTTTCTTATAGATTTTATTTAGATTTTCTCTTCAATTTACCTGAGTAGGAAAGATATTCAATAATTTCTTGGTCACCAAAACACTCCACAACTCACTTTTATATCTTCTTAAAGGGGGTGAATTCATGTAAGGATATGTCTTTTCCAATGGATGCAACTCTTGCCCTTATATATGTCTTTTCATCTCCAATTTGGGCACTCTAATAGGGGTCGACCCCTCTAAATAATGAATCTATTTACTATTTAATTTTGCAAGGAAATTGGTGTCATTATGAGAGGGTCAGCCCAAGGAATTAAAAATAATTTAATTTAATTTTTAAAGGCATTACCAAGGAGGGTGCCACATTAGGGAAGTTGGTCCATACAAAAAAATATTTATTATTTTATTTAATTATTTTCTTGAGAGGATAAATCCACCTTGGAATAATTGCAGTGACATTAATGAATTTGTCATTATATGCCTTTGACATCAATGACAATAATTCTAGTTCAACAAAGGCTAATTTTAATTATATAATAATTGTAACAAGAATTGAAGGAAAACAAAGAGAACAAGATCACCACAATGAATAACACAAATATCACTTGGAGAAACTCATTTACTAGTGAAAACTCTAGCAAACGTGAAAACAATCTCACTTAGAACTACTTCAAGCAGAAATTACAATTTTCTAAGTCTCTTGGACTTGATATACAAGCATGGAGCAACTTTGTCCTTTGTTTATAAGACCCTAAATATTTCTCACAACTCATTTCCCTACTAGTACACTTGCAACAATCACTTAGCAACTAAGAAAACTATAATTTTCTACTATAAATCCCTTCTACAAGGTTTCAAAAATCTTATGGTCTATACATAGCCTAAACAAAACAGTAAGAAGTCAAAACTGTCAAGGAAACTAAAGAAACACTCAAAGTTGAATGCTTCTAGTCCCTAGAAACTATAGACTCAACAAGAGGAGGATGAACACCTCTACTAATGGTACGTATGTAATTTTACCATGCACAAAAAAATATACATTAATCAAAATTTAAGACACCTTTGTCTTCAAATGTCCAACAAAGAGCTAATATAATGCTTGAAAATGAAGGAACTTGATCAACATTGATTTTCTTCAAGGGAATAATCTTTGTGTTTCCTCTCAACATCTTCCCATGAAGATCTAGGATCTATTTATGCTTATATTTACCTCTATAAGAATACAACATAAATCTCTTTCCAGTCTTCATATACAACACTTGTTTTCTCTCCTATAAAGTATTGTTTTATTATCAAACATGTAAAATATACCAAACATAAGGACACATACATCTAAAAAAGCAACATCTACAACCAATTTGTCAACAAACTTGGACCAAACAACAAACTTCATTCTATAATGCATACTAAAAATCACATTAGCACATTCTCTAATCCAACCCAAAACATATGAGTTAAGTTATTGATAAGTCACAAGACCAATTTTATCAATTAAATATTAGGAAATCAAGTTATCTTGAAAAAAGGATTCATAAAGTACATCGACCTTAACACCCTTGATGTGAATCTTGATATTAAACAATACTTTTTGAGCCAACAAACCAACTTTTTTCAGTAGGGAAAGAAAGCTTAGAATCAACTTCCAAAGTAATGCAACTTATTCACCCTTATTAATCACTAGATACTATTTTTGTTTGTAATGGGTAAAGATTTTTTCTTACCCTTATTACCTTGCTTGTGAGAGTTCTTTAGACGCATCTTCACACATGAGGATTCCAAATGATCATTTTCCCAATCATAATATGCAATTTTTTTCTTCTTATTTGTGGAATAAATCTTTTTTGTCTTGATTTTAGCTTTTACTTGTCTTAAGAGAAGATGGAGGACTACCTACTTTAAGTTAATGAGCATGAGCACATGCCTCATCTATGTCCACTAATTTGGAAAACAACACAAGCCTACAATGATTGCTATGTAATTTTTCGTTATATAGAACTCAATATTGTTCCATAACTAGTGTGTGAGTCTAGAAAATCTATTTTTCATGCTTACTATTTTCATTCAATAGAAAACATTGAGAGAGGTTGAATGGACCTCAGGTAGAAAACAATGATTACCAGTTGTGTGGATTTGTATGTAGTTGTTGTGTGGACCCATATGTTGTTGCTTGAGGGTTTGAAATTTTTCTTCTCTGTCTTTCCTACATTGAAAGAATAAACAAATTGGTTTAACATGCCATTTCATACTTTTCACCTTCAAATAATTTTGATATTTTTTTATTTAATAAATAAAATTTTATCAAGGAAGCCATGAATTTCTTACGCAGATCTATAAATATAGATCATCTTTGGTGAAACATTTCTCTTGAAGGCGACTCAGCATAACATAATATGTCTAATAAGATGTATAATTTATTTTGATTCCATAACATCCTTCTTTGGTGCAGGCGGTGGTCTTCCTTGGACAGATGCTCATATAATATCTACATATGAACGTGAAGCTATTGGAGGAGGAGCTGGCCTCTCAAAAGATTTAGATATGAGTGACACCATTATGAGGTTGTAATGGCCACTTGTACATTTGCATCATTCATCTTATGTTCAAAGAGGGATAGCAATGTTGGAAGCTGCATTAAAAATGATATTGGACCCATACAAAAAATGGAGGCACTCTATCTTATAGCAGTGTATTCAAACTTGAGAAGGAATGGGAGGCAACCAGTTTTAACAATCTTTCACATGCAGAAATTTTCATTTATATGTTGGATTTGTATGGTGATAGAACATACAGAACTAATCTTCAACTTGCAAGGTGTTAAGTGTAGAATATTCTGTCTAGAATATTCCTCTAGATAAGTTTGCTAGTTGTTAACAAGAGTGTTGGATGTGTTTTTTATTTTACATGTTGAGAATGAAATAAATTTTTCTATTGTAGTTTCTCAGCATCTAGCTTCAAGTGGTGTGGATGTCTATACAAAACTTGTTGGAGTAAGTGGTGCTTCGTCGGGATCTCTAAATGGAGGGGTGAATGAGGATGTCCTTAGAATGTTGAAAGAAATTGGCACAATTAACATTCCAAAGATGGAGGAGATTATGCAGAGGATGAAATAGTGTACTAATCCTCAATCAATCGAGGAGGAAGGCAACACATGAAGATTGTGTGAAAAAAAATATTGTTGCTCCATTCACGCCATTGAAAGGATTGATCATTCAAGGTCCTATTTTCATAAGTTTTATCTAGTTATAAATCATGGTGTGTTTTATATGTTTTATCTAGTTACAAATCATGGTGTGTTATATATGTTTGGACAATTCTATGTGATTTAGCTCTCAAATTTAATGATGTAGGTTATTTGTATTATATTTTTAAATTAAAAAATAAAAAAATAAAAGAAGAGAGAAAAAAGTATATTTGTGCATTACTAGTGGTACCTAACATTTGTATGGTTTGTAGAAGAGAATTTCACATTAGGGAGCATTTTCAAAGTAAGCTTACAAATCAAATTTGTTTAGTATAAAATCTATTGGAGGACAAAGGTGTAGGAGGTTGGAGGGCATTCAACAAGCTCTCGTCAATCACTAAGAATGGGGTCACAAAAAAAAATTAGTTACAAAAGTACTTGTCCTAAAATGACTAAAGCCAAGATCAATTTCTAGATGGCAACGACAATTATCTTGTATTGTTTGTGATCAAGGTGGCAATGATCTATAGCAATGGTTGTATAGGTGACAGTAAGAACTTTGTTCTCAAACTTGTTATGTTGTGATTGGATGTCTATGTCCCCAATCACATTTGTTGAGTAATAGCAATTGGATTTATTTGTCCAATCATAATTATTGTGTGCAAAATTGTGTGCCTTTGTTCATAACTTTGATATTAGATAGATGTGTTTTTTTCTATCAAAATATGTTGTATGACCTTAGATAGAAGTGTTAATCCCTATCCTTGGTTCTATGGGTAGATGTTTTTGTCCCTGTCCTTGGATAAGTTAAGAAGCATAGTGAGACAAGTTCCACTATTGCTTCTCATGATTAGATGTGTATATCCCTTCTCTTACCTTATATTTTTTATGAACTATTGAGCATGGTCATCAAGTATTGTTAGTTCACTTATCCCCATTTAAAGAGTAATGTAATATGGGGGGTGTTAGGAATATTACATCATTAGGTGTCTTGCTATGGTTTCTTAGTTTGTTTAAGTTTATTTAGAGTTTGCTTATTTTCATGGATATTTGTTTTCCCAAGTAAGAGAGATGTTTTAGAAATTTTCTTATAAAATAGGATATAAAAATTCTATAAATATGCAATGTCTTATTAAATGAAAAGATGCAAAATAGAAGCATTATTATTTCATGCATAAAATTTGGCTTTTATGAACTCTACATAAATTTTTAATAAAATATAATCAATTGTGACATAATAGATATCACATAAACCATGACATAGAAGATGTCACATGTCAACATAAATCAAGCATGACACAAAAGATATCACAAAACAACCATGGCATAGAAAATGTTGCATATCAAGACAAGCCAAACATGTCACAAATAAATAGATTTAACTCTTCAAGGAAACAAAACAACACCAAACTAAGCTAGATTTATATAAACATAAAAAATTCAATAAAATATTATACAATATAATTTGTTAACCCCAAATCATTCATATACTCATTAAACAATCATACCAACACTTAAATCTAGAACCTCTAAAAATTAAGACAAAAGCTCACATTCAAGACACTAACATGTCACACTATAATCTTCTTAGAATATTAAATCCTAACATTCTAATTAAATTACATAAATATAAGCAACCATGATACAAAAGATATTATATATATCATGATACTTTTTATATTATCAACACAAAAAAAGCAGTCACTACATAATTAATATATCATTATCTATAAACTGAGTGTGGGTATTTTTTGAAGGATTTAAATAAAATTGTTGCACATGCTAAGAGGATTCTTTGGACTCCTTATATGTTGAATTTGAATACCTTAAGAAAAGAGTTGGTGTCATTGAAAGGAACAAGCAAGAGAATGGGGAATACAAAAGTTGTGATAGTAAATGGGATAATGTTTACAGTACTTTGAATTTATATCAAAACAGAGTGTTGAAAATAGAGAAAGCCTTCTACAATCTTTTCAAAATTAGAAAGGGATTAATGAACAGATATGTGGTTGGTATGGTTACTGGACAATCAAGGATTAAGAAGAAAAAGAAGAAATAGAGAAATGTGGATGATCAATAGGAGAATATCATGAAAACCAAAAAGACTAGGTGATCTCTAGAGGTTGCTTGGTGGGAGGAGTCGATGGACTCCCTAAAAAAGACTAGAATTGTCTTTGTTAGTCAATTTTTGTGTTTGTTGTGTTGTTTTTATAGTGTTGTTTCTTAGTTGTTTGTTGTTTTAGGGTTGGCTTGACAGCCAATTATGTTGTTTATTTCTCTCAACTTTATGGTTATCTTTTTGTAATTGGGTTAAGAGCCATCCCTACTTAATCTATCAAAAAAATTGCTACATACCTTCTCATAAAAAATTATAGATACCCAATCACTAAATTAAAATAAAAGTGACATAACAAACTGATTTTTCTCATATCAAGTTAACCATTTTTATAATTAGAAATACATGTTTTAATCACCAAATACAAAAATATAATAGATAAAAGTATAAATTTTGGTGAAAATATTTATTAATTAGTTTTAATCTTATATATATATATATATATATATATATATAATTCTCAAATCGCCATTTAATATATATGACCAAATTAAGGTAAGTTGCTACTTTTCAACCAAAAAAAAAACATAATTTAGAATCATCAATTTCAAACTCAACATGAATAAATTGTTTAAATATTCAAACCAATCACTAGATACATTTCCAAACATGTCATGGAATCATTCATAATAAATACATTTCCAAACATGTCATAGAATCTTTCATACTAATTTCTATTCATTAACAATTATGATTAACAAGAAACCTTCTTCCCAAAAAATTTAATAGAGCTCTTTGTACACAAGAAATTATGTTTTTCAATACTTCCAATTCTAAAATCAAGTTTATTAACTTATCAAATCTACTTATTGATTTTTATAAAATTTATAATATGATTTAATTAATTAACCTTTCTCTAATTTATATATATAATCTTAAGCAATGGATTTATAAATCATCCATAATTTTCTTCTTACATAAGCAATCAACTAACATAAGCTCTTTCACAAATGGTCAATTTTCAGTATTAATTTAAAATAAAAATTATGAAACATTTCATGAAAAGAATCTTACCTCAACCTTGTAGAAATTCAAAAAACAAATGGAGATGAATCAAAATAATTCACCAACCACAAAAATCCTTCAACTTTTTCTAAAAAACACTTGCAAAAATTTGTAAATCTCAAACATGTTTTCTTTTTTAATCAAAATTACATAATAAAAATTGGTAACCCCCAAAAGAAGAGAAATAAAACTAATTATTTTATTTTTCCTAAATCTTCCTTTTTGCTTCCTAAAATATCACACCATGCGCGCGCGCACACACACACACATTAAAATAGGTTTTCTCATTCTTATGCACACTTTTTTAATCAATAATATTAAAATATTATTCTTTTTGAATTCTTATAATAATAAAATTTACTTTTGAACTAATATTTTAAAAAAATATTTTTTATTCACCAATAAAATAAATATTATAATTTATTTCCTACATTCTTAAAATAAAGTTGCACATTCAATAAATAAACAAGTTTTACACATTTAACAATTAAATAAAGGGCATCATATTTTCATCCCTAACTCAAACCCAACTATGTTGGTTGTGCAATTGTCTAGGGTCAGGCCTAGCTTTGTTTAGGCTTGTTCTTTTGGTTTTGTGTTCCCTTGTCTATTTTTTTGTTGTTTGTCCTAATTTTGGGATTGTTTTTCCTCTATTTTGTTAGCAGTTTTGTTACAACTGTGTTAAAATTCATTGTGTGTTTTTAATTTTTTCAAGGGTTAGGGCCCTTTCAAAAACCTTTTAGCTGGTTTGAGTCTACATTTTTCCTTAGGACAACTCTTATAAATGGTTTGGATGCTTGTTTTCCACTTATCTAATTAAAAACAATTAAATTTTATTTCTTTTTTCTAAAAAAAACCATAATAAACAAATAAAAGAAATAATATTATTGGCCACACTAATTATTTATTCTCTTTAAAATTAAATTAATTATTCTTATAGTAATTAATTATTTTTTTCCATATTTACTCCATGAGATTGAGGGATGGATGGTTGCATTGCTAAGGGTTTGTGCCTATGTATGCAGGGTGGTAGGTTGGCTCGTGCAGCTTGTTGAGGCTGTGGGCAGCCTTCTTTGTCTGTGTCGGTATTTGGTAGGGATGTGGTGGCCCTCTATCCTTTGTTGGCCATCATTTCTTATTTTTTGCTCATTGTTTCTTCACTTTCATGTTTTGTTTGGTTTCTCTTTAGTGTGACTTTTGTGGGTTGTTTGTGTGGGCTACATGGCCCATGTAAGGGGCCTTGGGACCCTTGGTTGCTTTCTTTTAAAGAGGATATTGTCGATAGGGACTTATCATCCTCCAGTCATGAGGAGGTTATAAATTTCCTCTTGCATGCAGCAGAGAAGTCAAAGAACAATCAATCTCAGATTTTTCGGCTAAAACCTGGAATGGGTGTTTGGAAAGATGTAAATATTGCCTGGTGGTGGTGATCAACCTAGATGCAGTTGTTGAGGATGTGTTATATCTATCCAAGCATGTGTTAATCTGTAAATTTATGGGGGTTCGCATTTCCTTTCCTTTTTCTGGAGAATTGGTTCTACAACAACTGGAACCCTAAAGGAGACTTGGAAATCATTTTGGGAGCTAATGGTTATTTTTTTGTGGTCTTCTCTCAGATTGTAAATTGTAATGTAGCTTTTGAAGGGGGCATGTATTTTCACAATCAGGCAATACTTTTCATCAAACCATGGCATCTAGGGTTTGATCCATTAGAAGAGCTTTTGTTAAGGATTCTTGTTTGGATTCGCCTACCTCACCTTCCAAAGGAGTTTTGGCATAAGGACATCTTACACTCTATTGGTGTTGTTCTAAGGAAGCCCTTGGGCCCTCCTGTCATACTTTGGATCGAAGGGTAACTTCTTTTGTTTGTTTGTGTGTGGAAATTAATTTAAATAACCCTCTGCCAAAGTCCTTTGAAATTAGGTTGGGAGGTATGTGTTGGATTCAACAAGTGGATTATGAAGCACTTCATTTTTGTTGTCATACTTGCCATGAATATGGGCATTTGCAAAGGAATTTCTCCAAGCTACAAGCTAAAACCCATCAGCCTCATCCAAGTGTGCATGTAAATAATTTTAATGCAAAAGGAAAAGCTCTGATTCAGAATGAGGAGCCTGATTCAAATGGGTTTATACCTGTGAAATCTCGGTCGAGAGAAAAGGCATCAAACCACCAAAACAAATCCATGCTTAAAGAAGTCTCTGGTAACAGATTTGATGTGCTTGAAAATTTTGAGGAGTTGGATTCAATGGAACATGATCTCAACTTTGGAACTTATGTTTTTCAAGGTTTGGATCTGACAAGTCAATATCCTTAGTGCCATCCTCCAACAACTAACATGAATGAGGCTTCAAAGGAAGGAATTTCTCCCTCTTCGTCCTTGACTAATTCAAGGGATTTTGGGTAGGAGAATGTGTTAATTCTAGTCGATGATTCAGTTCCTAGTCCTTTGGAGGAGTGTCCTCAGGTGCACACAAGTACTGATGGATTAAATGAGTTGGAAATTTATTTTGGGACCAAGGACAATGGTAAGAAGAAGAATGGACCTCTTCTAGGCATCCATCACAAGAGTTTAAAGAAAGTGACTAGTGATAATATGGCTAAAGTAGGAATGAAGAAAGACTTGGAGAAGATGAAGATTATAGGAGAATCTTCGGTAGAATCTAGTTTTGTTAAGACATTGGACTCCCACTTTTCTTCCTCTCATAAATGATTGTGATATCCTAGAATGCTAGGGGTTTGGGTAGCATCCCTAGAAAAAAGGCTACTCGTGATTTGGTTTGTGATCATAAACCGGATATTCTCTTCATTTAGGAGATCAAGCTCCCTGTTGAAGATATGATGAAGATTGTTCCCAAAATATGGAGGAGGGGTTACTGCTAATGTGTTGGATCTCATGGTTCTACTGGGGGTGAGGCATGTATTTAGGACCCTTGCAAGATTTTGCCTCTCTGGTGGATGGTTGGAAGGAATTCCCTTTCTCTGCTGGCATCTTGTTTTGAATCAGGTGTGGTAGTTTTGTTCACCAATGTGTATACACCTAATTATTTTCCTAGTAAGATTTTGTTCTAGGCTCATATTAGATTTATTCATTCTCTTGATCCTTCTTTCCCTTGGATTTTGGTAGGATATTTTAATTCTATATGCACCTTGGAGGAAAAATTGGGTGAGTTAGCAAGCTGGGGCCTTCTTCTTCCTTACTTTAGGACATTATCAAGTTTCTCAATTTGGTGGATGTTCAACCCATTAATGGAACCTTTACCTAGCATAATTAGAGATGTAGAGAGGGCTCCATTTCTAAGAGGTTGGATAGGTTTTTGATGTTTGTTGAATGGATTGGTAATGATTCCAGACCTCTTCTTTTGAGATCCCTAGGCGGAAGGGGTATGATCATTGGTTGATTAAGTTCTCTTCTCGATTATCTATGGTTAAGCAACCCCCTTTTAAATTCCAACCAATGTAACTCAAGGATCATAGCCTACACCAACATGTTGATTAGTGGTGGGTTGAAGGGAAGCCTTCCTTTGGCATGAAAATGTTCTCTTTCTTCAAGAAGCTCCATTTTGTCAAATACAAGCTTAATAAATGGAATAAATTAGGTTTTGGTAATCTCTTTCATAGGTGGAAGCAGATCCAAGACCAACTAAATTGCATCACTTTAAAAATTAAGGAAGAGGGGATGACTATGGATTTTCTTCAAGAGGAAACCAAGTGCTCCTGGGAACTTGTTGAATGGGAGCATCAAGAGGAGATTTTTTGAAAACAAAAATCTCGGGTTGATTGGCTCAAAGAAGGCAACAGGAATACTGCTTTCTTTCATAATTCAGTTAAGGCGCATAGAGGTCGAAATATTATTTCCTCTTTTTTGGCTCGAGGGGAATAGTTAAACTCACATCAAGCTATTATTGAGGAGGTGGTTTGTTTCTTTTCTTCTCTCTTCTTTGAGAATAGTCCTCTTTCCTTGGAGTAGAATCTAGTTTTGGCCTGCATCCTCCCTTTGGTCTCAGTGGAGATGAATAATTATCTTCTAGTTCCCATCTCTTTGGTGGAACTTGAGGACATTTCCTTCCATATGAAGAAAGGTAAGGCCCCTAGGCTTGATGGTTTTCCCATTGAGTTCTTTTAGGATTTTTTTGATACCATCAAAATGGATTTGTTGGAGGTGGTTCAGAATCTTATACTAACAAGCAGATGCTTAAGGCTATAAATTCCACCTTCCTTGATTTGATTCCAAAGAAAGAGGATTCTAATTCCTTAGATTCTTTTTGACCTATTGTGTTTTGCAATGTGATCTACAAGATTATTACTAAGTTGATTGTTGAAAGATTGAAGACGTATTTGGATCCCTTGATTTCTCTAGAGCGGTGTGGTTTTGTCAAGAGTAGGAAAATTGTGGATGGTATTGTGGTGGTGGTTGAAATTATCCACTTCATGTCCTCTTCCAAATAAAAATCCATGTTCATCAAAATGGATATGTCCAAAGCTTATGACAAAGTCAAGTGGTCTTTCCTTTAGTGTTTGCTTTTGGCTTTTGGTTTCCACTCTGAGTGGGTCTCATGGGTTATGAGTTGTGTGACCATGTCTTCCTTCTCGATTCTTGTTAATGGATCCCCCTTACCTACCTATTTTGTAGGCAAGGGACTCAAGCAAGGGCATCCTCTTTCCCCTTATATGTTTATTCTAATGGTTGAAGTTTTTGGCTGGCTGCTGAAACAACACAGAGATAGAGGCTTGATTTGTGGTTGGTGTTGGGCATAGGGTTTGGAATCACAAACTCATCTCCAATTTGTGGATGACATCGCTCTCATGGGTGTTGCTAGGATTGAGGGGGAATTTAACTTTATGAAAGTTCTAGATGTTTATTTTCCTGCATCTGGCCAGCTAATAAATGAGGGTAAGTCTCAAATCCTTTTCTTCAATGCTCTTGATTTGATCTAGTGAATAATAGCCAACATTCTTTATTTTCATATTAGTAAACTTCCCTTGGAGTATTTGGGGATTACCCTTTGTGTCGGAAACTTGAAGAGGAATTATTGGAAAAATATCTTACATAAATTTTTGACTAAGGTCAACCACTAGACCTTTAGATAGCTTTCTTTGGCTGGCAAGGTGACTTTGATGTCTTATGTCCTTCAGGCTCTCCCTCTATACAAGTTCATGGCGTTATCTGCTCCCAAGAGTGTGCTCAAGGAGCTAGACTCCCTTACCAAGAAAATTTTATGGGTAGGGAATCTTGACATAAGGAAATGGAGTTTGGTGAGTTGGGATTAGGTTTACAAATCAAAGGAGAATGGTGGCCTTGGGCTTAGGCAGTCGAAGTAGAATAGTCTTGCTTTGGCTAGTAAACTATATTGGAGGTGGTGTAAATTTCCTGATCAGCCATGGGAACGTGTTCTAAACTTTAAATACTTGGGTGGGTGGCTAGTGAGGATATTCTACAAATGGATTTGTTTCGTAAAGGTTTTGTGATTTGGAGCACTATTAAGAGGGGTTTGACTCTCATTAAGGAGGGTCTTTTTTGGATCATTCATAAAGGGGAGAAAGTTCTTTTTTGGAATGACCCTTAGGATCATCGCCCTCCAATTATTTCTTTATTCCCTCATCTTTGACCTCTAAGTGAGATTTTTTTTGTTGTTGGGTGGCCTAGGGTTAGCAGTTTCAAATGTTCATTTTATTAGGGAGGCACTAGAGTTTATCAGTGGTGAAATCTTGATAGTTGGTCGAATGGTGGTTCTCAAGAGGAGAAAATTATTGTGGCATCTATTCTAGATAAGAGGCCTTATTTTTCTTCAGAGGATAGTGATATGCTAGTGTGGGGTCATGAATCAAAGGGTATCTACTCTATTGCTCAAGGGTATGTTGCTTTGGTGTCCCACCAGGCTGAGGTGAGAGCTTATCCTTTGTGGAAACGCATTTGGAACAAAGATGGGTGGTCCAAGTGTAATATGTTCTTATGGTTGTTGATTCATAACAAGGGCCTCACCTGGGAGAACATCAAGAAATAGGGTTTATGTTGCCCTTCTCCCTGTTTTTATGAGGTTGCAGTGAAGAAAGCATAGCTAACCTATTTTTTTAGTGTCCTTTTGCTCTGAAAATTGGGAGACTTTGGTTGAAAATTTGGAGAAGACCATTTAGGTTTAGGTTATCTATGCAAGACTTTTTGGGAGAATGTGGATCATCCTCTAGCATTTACGGCTGGTTTGGTGGCTGCTTGGGATTTGGGACATTCTATTATTATCTGGCAGATTTTGTTGGAGAGGAATTGGTGCATTTTTTGTGAGTGTCGTTTGGGGGCTTTGTAGGTCTTGTACAAGGTGTGGAGTATTATGAAAGAAACTATCTCATCTAAATTTGATTTGGGAGAGTCTATTTCTTCTTTAAACATGTAGATAGCTTCTAGCCTTGAGCTTTCTTCTTCTCTAGACTTCCAAGGGTGTAGGGGAAGTAGGCCAAAACCTTCTAAGAAAGTGAATAGAGAGGGGAGATGGTGTCCTCCTGCTAGGACTCTCAAAATTAACAATGATGGTTCTACTCAGGGAAATCCTAGAGATGTTGGGATTGGAGGAGTGGGTCATGATAGTAGCAAGAGCATGCAATTTTTCTTCTCCATTCACATAGGGGTAAATCTAACAATCAGATGGAGGCTTGTGTGATTCTTAAGGATCTAAAAAGAGCTTATGATTTTGGTTGGAGGGATGTGATTTGTGTGACTAATTCTATGATTTTGGTCTCTCTTCTTAATAAGAGATATTTTCAAGACTCTTCGTGGAGATTGGTTTTAATTGTGAAGCAAATTCTCCATCTTGCTTTTGAATTTTGAAACCATCTCGTTTGTCCACATTCCTATAAAATGGAACAAAGTTGTGGATTGCCTAGCTAAATGGGCCTTTGAAGGTCGGGGACCATGGAATGTGGTTGAATGGAGACAGTTGGACAAGTGGATAAAATCAACACTTTGTCCAAATATCTTTATGAGGATCAGAAGGTGTAGCCTAGTGTTTTTTTTGGAGGGTCTTTTTTGGTGTTGGTTGGTCTCTAGCACGTCTTGTATGGCTCTATTTTGCTGATTGGGGTTGCTTTTATTTTGATGGCTCTTGTCATTTTGGAATCTTTTTGTACTTGGATGCTCTTTATTAAATAATTTTTTTTCACCCACTTTTATTATAAAAAATCCACATTTAGGTTATTTCATAATACCTCAACACTAGGACCTAGTTCTCCTTCCTTGATACTTATACCTATTGTGCAACATAATCCTTCCACACATACCTTAGTTAGGAAATCATATTAGCAATCGTACCTTGATGTGCAATGGATACACCAAAGAGGTGTGGAAGGTCAATTAGGGAAAATTTTGCTCTAATTTTTGCATACATTTGTGCAGTATGTGAGGTCAATTGGTAGGCTATTTATCAAATGTTTTTTATGCAAGAAAGCTCTCACTAGATAAGTGATAGCTTCAAATAAACTATGTATCCACTTACAAGGATCCAAACACAAATGAAACAAAACCTCTGAATTAAGAAGATAATCAGGCTCATGTTATGTTTGAAATTTAACGAGAGAGGTAGAGAGAGCGAGAAAGAGAGAGATGGGTATAAAAAAGGGTGAGATAGAGGGGGATGAGAGAGAGAGAGAGAGGGCTAAGGAGATAGAGATAGAGAGGAAGATGGATATGGAGAGGGAGAGGGAGAGGCAGAGGGATATGGAGAGAAGAGGGAGAGATAAAGAGAGAGAGAGAGAGGAGAGGGATAGAGATGGAAGAGATAAATATATAAAAAGGGAGAGATAGAAAGATAAAGATAGAAGTGATATAGAGGTAGTGAGAGGGAGAAATATAGGGATAAAGAGAGATGAAGATCTATAATGAGGGAGAGAGGGAGATGTTGGGATATGGTGTTGTACACCATTGCATAAAATGTTATATTATAATGTACTTAAATAATTATTTAGTTGTGATGCACCTAGGAGGTGTGGTTAATCACACTAAGTAATTATTTGGGCACCACATTATGTTGTATTGTAACATTGGATTATTATTTTATATCTGAGAAATATGAGATAATAATTTAATATTGGAGAAAGCATTAAATAAAGTGAAAACTTAGTACCCAATATTAAATGAAGGGCCAGTGGTTTTTTATTCACGTGGTTTTGTGGTACATGGTTTTATCTTACCACTTGGTTGTATTTATGTGAGTTTGAGTCTATAAAAGCAAGCACATGTTTAGTGGTTAAGGTTGGCTGGGTGAGTGGGTTGTCATTATTGAGTCTTTTTGAGGAGTGCATATGTGAAGCATGGCATAGGATATGTGATTCATGCTTGGACACATGGAAGATGCATTGGAGAGGCTTGATGCTTCAAAAGTATTCATGATAACTCTTGTAAATGCATGTATTGTTTTATTGTTGAATAATAGATGGAGTATGGATGCTTTTGGAGGCTAGGCTTTTCTCTCTTGAGGCTTTTCTGGGGGTATATCTTGTGTTATCTTGTGGCTTGTCTATTTGATCTATGCAGTATGTTTGCTTCCATGCATGTTTTTCTCTCATGGGTTTATGTATGAAATAGATTAAGATTGTGGGTATGATGTACTATTTCCTAACAAGTGGTATGAGAGTTATAATTGTTGTGGGAGGTGTGAGCTCGCAGGTTTTTTATAACCCTTGTTTGAGTAGATTTGGTGCAAAGTTGAATCCATGGCTATGAAGAATAGATCTGAGGCATTACAATGTATAAAAAACATGTGCAAATGTTGTTTTGCATATTTGGGCTTTTGGGGTGCTGAGATTTGTTGGGTTTATTGCAAATCTAAAGCATGAAAAATTTGGGTCAAAAGGGTTTTCTTGGATTGTACTTTCATATGAGGGTTTTGTAAAGGAAATTTCATGGATGATATTTTGAGACAAAATGGACCTCACCAATGGATCCAAGATAACTGAAAAATGAAGATTCATATAAAATTTTCCCTATTTCGGCCACTTGAAAAATGCAAAAAAAATTAGCCATTGGCCCCTCAATCATACGATTGTATTGTCATCAAATTTGAAGAAAATTAAAAAAAATAAAAACCTACAAAAAATCTCTATTGAAAATAATAATAAAAAAGTAAAAAAAATAGGGATGGGGGGTCTGCAAACCCCCTCGTATCCCCTAGTACAGTCTACAAGGGCATACCCTATGGTACATGCAGTTAGTAGTACTATCAGGGTACCGCTGCATATGGTTGGTCATTGATAGTACCGATAGGTACCAACGTCAGCGAGGCTTAGCCCCCCAACCTAGCCCCCAATCTGTGAATAATTTGAACTGCAACACTTTTAAATGAAATTTATAATTTTTGAGGTCCACCACCCGAACACCACTACAACGTCGGTTGGGTGCTACTAGCATGCCACCATTTTCGTTGGGTTGTTGATGGCTCTGCCCGCAAGGCACCACCTAGCCACTTTATAAGCCAAATTTGGGCAGTTTTTTTTCAAATGGGCATAACTTTCACCCAGGATGTCGAATTTTTGATTTGTATACTCATTGGAAAGGTGATTTCGAGTACTACGTAGTGGTATAGGTTTGGTTCCATCATTTTTCTTTTTTTAATCAATTTTTGGAGTCGAAAATTCATATGTTATTTGTTTCACGGTTTTCGTTATAATTGTTGCATATAGAATCATATTTTTTTATTTCAAATAAGCGTGGGAGAACATGTACAGTGTATTATACAGTGGATCAAGTAGATTATCATTTTGTGGTGTTGGATGAGTTTGGTACTTGTTTGATCACTTGTAGGATCCTAATATTCGGGTTGTGATTGCATGCGTGCATATGGATGAATTAAGAGGTGGACCTTTGAGGGAGTACATGTTTTATGTGATATTTATGATGGTAAAGTGGATTATCAATTTGATGCTTCTTGGTATAGGTTTATAGGTGTTTTTCATAGTTAGACTTTAATGGTGATAAGTACACATGTTGTCTTTGATTTTGAGGACATGAATTTACATGAGTGGAGACTTGGAGTCTTATGTGGGTAATAGTTGAGTGCAAGTATAGTGTTGGCTATGATTAGGGTGTCATGGATATGCAGGTGCATTTGAGCATTGGCATGACATGATCATGTATGTGGTTGTTTGGTGGTGATTTGGTTTGGTGTTAGGAGGTTTCTCTTATATCCTTGATGCTTGTTTGGTTCTTTGACTATGGTTACAAGTTTGTGGTCATGTTTGGAAAATCAGATTTGTGGTTGATTTGGTGTTTGAATCTTGTTGTCTACATGATTATCTTCTTTGATATCTTATTTTGTTGGTTACTAATGTAATGATGAGTTTGCATGTTTCAATGTTTTGATCTACAAGCTATGTAGGTTGTGCATTAGCTACCCATTTCTTCCAATGGGACGACTCAGATGTGGATTGTCTATATCCATGAGATTGTTTTAGTGTTGATCTAGACTTTGTTAGTTGGCCTTGTCTATGGTCATTTGTGCATTGATATGTTGCTTTGAGATGAGAGGATGGATGGTTAGAGTACCTAATTAGTTGGTTGATAGGACTTGTAGCATGTAGTTTTATCATTATGGCATGATAGCTTGGTTTCATTTCATTGGTTACACCTTTTAGTGGGAGCTTTTGATAGTGATGACTTGGCAATGTAGGATTGGTTCTTGATGGTTTGATGACGATTGTATCTTCTTGGTTTGGAGATCTTGGTTCTACTTGGTATGATTGGAATTTCAATTGTGTTTGTGGACCTGGATGATCTTCATGGAGGAGATTGTTGTCATGATGTCATGCATAGCTTGGTATCATGGTTCATTGGGAGTTGTTGGAAGTGATGTGATTCATCATTGTTGATGAATGATCTTCTTTAGTGTTTTTGGATGTCTTGGAGGAGCTCTTAGATCCTTTTCTTGCAGAATAGTTCTTTCACATGTACAAGTACACTGTAAGGAGATGGTTATCTTCATGTGATTAGAGATGTTGTTTCTTGGTTTAGAGTGTGATTGGTATTATGTCATGATGTACTCTTGATTCTAGATTACAATTTTGGCATGTTACATGTTCTCTTGAGACCAAGATGTATGCATTGGTGCACATGATATCCTAGGAGGAGATGGTTAGATCATGATGTCATGATGTCATGGCAGGTTCTTGATTCTACAATTGGAGCTTTGACATTGATCTTGTTGGTTCTCTTGGTATTGAGTACATTGGTCATTTTCTTGGCTACTTCATGAGGATGTTGTGTTATATTTGGAGCTTACCATGGATTGATCAGTTGGAGGTGCTCATGGATACTTGGAGATGTGGGTGAGGTTGGATTTGTCTTGTGATTAGAGAGATTTGTTTGAGATGGTTACACTTTGGAGGTTTTAGCAGGAAGATTGAGGATCCTTCACCTACATATGGATGTGAATTCATGATGGACCTATAGAAGAGATTGTTCTTGGAGTGAGTCATGATGACTTGGTTATCCTGGAGGAGCATTCACATTCCCCACTCGTGGTCTACTCGACGATTTATCATCTAATAGGTATTTTCCATCCTATTTTTGATGTGATTATGTTGTGTCCTTTGATTTCTCATGGGAATGAGTTGAGTCATGGCGATTGATTTTGGGAGACTCATTTGAGGATTTTTTAGCATGAGTTGCAAATATGGATCTTGAGTTATAGATAGTTAATTCTGGCAGATTCATTTTGAGAGATGTTTGGCATGGTTATCTCCTTGTGCATTTGACTTTATGTTATCTATCAGTAGTGAGGATTTTAGGAGATGGCTATTGGAATGATTTCCTATTTTGGGAATGGATACATTGAGTTTGATTTCCTTGGTTAGAGAGGCTTGCATCCATGTTGGCATTATGCATGATTCATATGTTATGTTTGATCTAAGAGATTGAACGTTTTGGGTGTTGTTGAGGCTTTTCATTTGGGGTTATTAGGAGATCATACTTGACACAGAATTGCACTATGAGGTGTTGGTAGGACATGTCATGGTCAACAAGTTTTCTCTCTCCATTCTTTGGTTCCTTCCTGAAGGTTCATGTTCATATGACTCGAAGGGATTGTCGTGACATGTTTTGAGAGAGTATGTAGTTGTTGGTGTTGCAAGTGTAGATCATTGTGTTTGTTCTTGGTACTTCATGTTTTGATCATTTATCACACCTTGGTATAGTGCTAATTGGTAGACTTGATATGCTTTAATATTATCCATGCAGTGGGAGTTCCTAGATATGTATGTTCTTCATTAACGAGTTTGATACAGGGAGATTGATCGCAGATTATGGGTTACATATGTTGATGGCATGAGTTTACTAATGTTGTTGATACCTAGGAGGTATGCATGGTTGGATGCATTAGCATGTGTTATGGATGTTATTTCCGATCATGTGGGTTTTTCACCTATGGCAGCAACTTGTTTGGAGCCTTTGTTATCACTTGGATTTGATGCTTGTGTTCTTGGATTGGTGCATATTCACCTTGGCATGTTTCTTTTCTTCCATAGGTGGCATGTTGGAAGATGAGAAGATTTCTTGCTTGAGATGGTCACTTTGGTTTTATTGCAAGTATCTTGATGGAGCACAAGAGCATGTTAGAGACTCATGTGGTTACATGTATGGATTTGATGATGTATTTCATTGATTGATCCCTTGTGCAATGTATACAAGTGGGAGAATGTTGGGATATGATGTTGTACATCATTGCATAAAATGTTATATTATAATGTTGTAATTAAATAAGTATTTAGTCGTGGTGCACCTAGGAGGTGTGGTTATTCACACTAAGTAATTATTTAGGGACCACTTTATGTCGTATCGTAACATTGGATTATTATTTAATATGTGAGAGCTATGAGATAGTGATTTAATATTGGGGAAAGCATTAAATAAAGTGAAAACTTAGTACCCAATATTAAATGAGAGGTCAAGTACCCAATATTAAATGAGAGGTCAATAGCTTTGTGATACATGGTTTTATCTTACCACTTGGTTGTATTTGTGTGAGTTTGAGTCTATAAAAGCAAGCACATGTTTAGTGGTTAAGGTTGGTTGGGTGAGTGGGTTGTCATTATTGAGTCTTTTTAAGGAGTGCATATGTGAACCATGGCATGGAATGTGTGGATTCATGTTTGGACACATGGATGATGCATTGGAGAGGCTTGATGCTTCAAAATTATTCATGATAACTCTTGTAAGTACATGTATTTTTTTATTGTTGAATGATAGATGGAATATGGATTTTGTTGGAGGCTAAATTTTTTCCTTTAGGGTTTTCCCAAGGTATATCTTGTGTTATCTTGTGGCTTGTCTATTTGATATGTGCATTATGGTTGCTTGCATGCATGTTTTTCTCTCATAGGGTTATGTAGGAAATGGATTAAGATTGTGGGTATGATGCATTATTTCCTAACAAGAGAGATGGAAGATGAAATATAGAGAGATAGAGACAGAGGCAAAGTGATATAGATATAGAGGTCTAAAAAGAGGGAGAGGGGGAGAGAGAAAGGGGGGAGAGAAAGAGGGAGAGAGGTGAATGGATAGAGAGAGGGAGACATGTCTAGATATAGAGGGGGAGAAAGGAAAATATAGGTAGAGATGAAGATAGAGGAAGAGAGGAAGAGAGAGAAAAAGATAGAGAGAGAGAGAGGGAGAGGTGAAGATAGAGAGAGAGAGAGGGAGATAGAGAAGTAGAGAAAAGAGGAAAAGAGAGATATGTAGAGGAAGACGGAGAAATATAAATGGTGAGATAGAGTGATAGATATATAAGATGTAGAGAAAGGGGGAGAGGGAGAGAAAGAAAAAATAGAGATGGAGAGAGTGAGAAATAGGGGTAGATAGAAAGAGGGAGAGAGAAATCGAGATAGATGGATATATATGGGAAGATATATATATATATATATATATATATATATATATATATATATATATGGGAAGAGAAAGAGAGAGATATATGGGAAGAGAAAGGGGGAGAGAGGTAAAGATACATAGGGGATAGGGAGGGAGTGAGGGAGGGAGAGATGGGGAGAGATAGAGAGGGAGGGAAAGGAAGAGTGATAGGTAGAGGGAGGGATGGAGAAGAGGGGGTAGAGAGGGAGAGTGATAGGTAGAGGAAGAGAGAAGGGGGAGAGAGCAAGAGGGAGAGATACGTAGAGGGAAAGAGAGGATGGGGGAAGAGAGGGAGAGAGGTACTTAAAGGGAGAGAGAAGATGGGGGGAAAGAGGGAGAGATAGCTCAATATATACAAAGGGAGGAAAGGAAGAGGGAGGAGAGAGGGAGAGATATAGATAGAGGGTGATAGAGATAGAGAGGGATAGGGAAAGAGATAGGGAGATAGGGAGAGATAGAGAGATAGAGGTAGAGAAAGTTGCAGATAGAAAGAGAGAGAGAAGAGTGAGAGGGAGATGGAGAGAGAAATAAAGATAGAGATATAGAGTAGGAGAGGTGGAGGGAGAGATCGAGTGAATAAGAGAGAGGGGAGGGAGAGATAGTTCAATAGATAGAGGGAGAAAGGAAGTGATATAGATAAAGGAATATATAGAGAGAATTAGAAAAATAATTATATTATATATAATTTAATTTGTATTATATAAAAAATATTTTTTAATTTATTTATATATTATATTTAATAATTTCTAATATAAAGTATAATAAAAATATAACCATAATATTATTTTAAAAATAAGCCTGAACGAATAGTAGAGTTGGCTTGGGCATTGGGTTTGCTCCCCATTGGTCTCAGGTTCGACTCTGTTCTCGGGTTTAAGAGGTGGACTACTTGCAAGCGGCAGATCTCACCTACAAGGGACTAGTCTCGCCCTAGTTCGCCTCAAGTACTCAAAGTAAGGGTTGTTGGGCCGCTGGGTTGGGCTGCAGGGACACCCCTGTAGTAACAATCAATATATATATATATATACACCTGCAAGGGACTAGTCTCGCCCTAGTTCGCCTCAGGTACCCAAAGTAAGGGTTGTTGGGGTGTTGGGTTGGGTCGCAAGGACACCCCCGTAGTAACAAAATATATATAATTTTAAAAATAAATATAATTTGAATTTTATTATATAAAATATATTATATATTAATTATTGTGAAAGTCAACTGATGGGTTCATATAGGGTACGCCTTTGTTGTAAAAATATATCTTAAATTTATTACACATAAAAATAGAAAAACAATTACAAAGAAAACATCTTTAAGTTTATTATTACACATAAAAGTAAGTTTCTATATTAATATATTTAAAATAGAAAAATACTTAAGGTCTTCTTTAAAAAACAAAAATACTCTGACTTTTTGTAAAATGTCTTTTTCAATGGTAGAATAAAAAGAAAATTATCAAATAATGAAAAAGAACAATAATTTTTAAAGATTACATATAAAACAAACATCTTAAATTATTACACATAAATAAGTTTCTATTATTAGCCAATAGGCTACATATAGTGTGAGATTTAAGCCTCAAACAAGTCTCATGCCTACAAACCATTATTGAGTCATCGGAAAACAAGTTTCAGCTACCATTTAATGGTAAATCAGCTGTCGTTTAATGGTAAATGCTTCCAAAATATCAGGGACAAGCATCCAAAATCTCACTTATCACATAAAAGCTAGATAAATATTGATTTGAAAACTAGATGGGAACATTCTATTTCTATTTGCAGTTTTTTTTTGTCAATTTTATGACAACTTTCTTTATCATTTGCATTGTTTTATGTTTTAAATATGTATGCAAATATTTCATAATCTGATAATACTTAATTTCTTTAAGGACAAAATATGGATTTGTCTAAGTTTATTTTATTCCATTATTTAGCATTTATTATTAATTGTTTAATCCAACCACATGCAACTAGAATTTGCATGCACAAATACGTACTCTGTAACATATTAACATAGATATAGTTTTCTATCAGCGTAATCCTTGAACCTCATTTAGGTGCAAGTGCTAGTTATATTTTAGATTTTGAAAATTAAATAGAAATGAAATATCTTAAATTTATTGTTATGCAAAAGTATATTTCTAAATTAATATATTTAAAAATAAAAAATATTCAAGATTATCTTTCAAAATCAAAAAATATTTTTTGATGTTATCGTAAAATGTCTTTTTGAATAATAAAATAGAAATAAAATTATAAAAATGAAAAAGAATAGTTATTTTTAAGTTTACATATAAAATAAATATCTTAAATTTATTAGGCCAAAATAAGTTTTTAAATTAATGTATTTAAAATTAAAAAAATCAAATATAAATATATATTATTTTTAAATTTACTATTACACATAAAATAAGTTTCTCAATTAATACATTTAAATATTAAACAAATATTCAAGATATTTTTAAAGAAGTAAAAACATTCTAAGAAGAAAAAAATCATTAATATTATATTAGATTCTAATTATAAAGAGGAAAATCGGATGCCCCAAATTCATGCAATTGTCTTGCATTCTACTTGGACAATATCGACCATCAATCATGGAAGTCAACCAATTGGATTCATATAAGGAACACCTTCAGGATAATGATTATATTAATCAATTAACCATAACAATGCAATCACATACAGCAACATCCTATAATGGCCTTTTACTTGCTAAAGAGGTGGGGGTGACTAAGCTTTGGCTAGAAGAGGACTCCCTCAATATTATAAATTGTCTCCTTAAGGTAACTCTGTCGTCGTGGTCTATTGTGCATTTAATTAAAGATGCCCTTTCCATCATTAGATCCTTTGATGATGTTAAAATTTCAAATGTTTTTCAGGAGGCTAATTCTCTTGCTAATGGGTTTGCCAATTTGGGGGTTGTGTCTCATAATTATTGGTACTCTTATGACGCCATTCCTTTTAATCTTCAAAGTATTTCTAATCATGACTGATTGTCTTGTCATGGTAGCGGAAACATTGGGAGATAAGTTATTTTATTTTCTCCTCCTTTGGTTTATGAACTTTGAGTTTAGAGCTTGTTCGATTAATTATTGTGTATCTTGTGAAAACGAGATCATGGATTCGGATTTTATTGCTAGTTGTACTCGTGGTGTTAGGCTAACACGGTTTATGGGTGTTATTTGGCTTTGTTTCTGGATTGTTCGTTTAACCCTTTATGCTCATTCGAACAAGGCGAAGGTTGTGAGTAGGCTATTTCAGGTGGCAATGGGAGGTGATCGTTGCAGACTTGAGCTGCTCTCCTGTGAAGAATTCAATGGGAATGAGATTGTTTGGGAACACCTAGAGAAAGGTGGTGTTTGCCCATACTTGCTCAAACTTCATGGTTCTAATTCGGAGGTGACTAAGGCCTTTGTGAATGGTTGGAACAACAGAATGTTGTGTTACGAAAGCATGGAGGTGAATGTCACTGAGGAGCTCATTGTCGAGATAACTGGTTTATCAACAAAGGGCAAGAAGTTTTACAGAGATTGTGTTGCATCTAAGACGGCCTTAGCTATTTTTTTCAAAGGCAAGGAAACAGAGAGGCTTAGGTGTGTGGGAAGCGGTGGGTACGATCAGTCTTCAATTAAGCCGTTGTAGAGAGATGTGGCGTTGGCTATAATGAAATTCTTCACACTTGATGGTGGGTATTCTATGATTTATGGTTACCACTTTATGTTGCTTAATCATTTCAGACACAACAAATTGTTATTGTTCCCCTATTACTTGCGTGTTTCTATGGAAACTAGTATTGATGATCATAGAAAGAACCCTAGTAATGCGATCCTCCATGAGGGTCTCATGAAACTTATTATTGATCATATTAAGTTGAAGTTTTTACCTGAGATTCCTAAGCTTTCTTCTACTCGCAAAAAGAGGGTATAGCGCCTAGTTATGATACTAGTGAGTCGGTGGAAGAATGGGATGGTGACTAAGAGGAGGAAAACTTTGAAGATGAGGTGTCGTCGGATGAAGAGGGGAAATCTGAGGATGATATGGAGGCTTCTAAGTCCTGGGTCAAAGGGCTATGAAACTGACATTGAAATGAAGGAGGTTGTTGCTCCTAGTGTTAAAAAGAGTTTGAAGGGGAAGAAAGGGGGCAATAAGAAGTGTGTTCTTAATACAAGAGAGAATGGGATGAAGGGTGTGGAGGATCCCCCTGTTCTTTGTGTCAAGGGGATTCAGGGGAATGTTTTGAGGGAAAAGAGCAAGCTATGGTGGAAAATGCCTTGGAGGGCGAGGGTTTAGTGAATTATGGGGAGGCTCCTCTCAAGCATGGTGGTTTGGAGTCCCCTATTTGCAAGGGCATTGAGCAGGTTGAGCAGGTTGAAGTCAAGAAAGGGCTTCTTGAGATATTGGAAAATTCGGCTGAAATTTCTAAGAAACAAGTGAAAGTTGAGGTTATCGATGTGGAGGACTCACTGTTGGGGAGGATTTCGAGGGAAAAGGTGTGGATCAGAAGGATCTCCATGACAATGTTGTTTTTCCTACTGTTGTGCGGGTGAATTGGGATGAGATCGATATGGATCTTTTTTGCAGAATGGCGGAGGATGGTACTAGAAATCTCCTCTCTTGTTAAATGGCTCTTTTCTGAGGTCAAGGACCTCAATACTAGGCCGAAAGGGTGGTAGGATGTTTGTGTGGCTTTGGTGAACTATAACAAAAAAGAGTGGTTGGTGAAAGACAAGGTCAAAACTATGAATGTGATTCTCGATAAGGTGGTCATGGATGTCAAAAAACTTGGCAAAACTCATGAGAGGCTGGCTACTTTGGAAAATGTTATTCATAGGGCTCATGAGGAGCGGTTCGTGGCTATGGAGGATAGAGTGAATAAGATTTGCGATGACCTGCAAGTTGTGAGAATTAGCAATCAATCCCTCAATTCTAGTGTGCAGGGCTTGTCTTTGTTGAATGAGAAAGCACTCAATTGGACTGATAAGAATCTAGACCTTGGTGAACATGAGGAGGCTATTGCTAAGATTAGTCGTATGAACCTGGTGGAGAAGAATGTGGATGCAATCCCGTGTTTACGCACTAGGAGCAAGACAAAGAAGAGGGCAGCCATTTTGTTCCAGGAACTTGAGGAAGTGGTAGAGATGCATGACAAGGTCATCTCTAGTAATTTGGATTTGACTAAGGTTCTTGATAAAATGCTTTAGTTTGTATTCGATCAGCTTTTTGTGTTGATGTTTTGTTGTTGGTTTTGTTGTCAGTTTGTCTAGTGTTATCTTTTGACAACATTTTTGGCTTTTTTGGGCTGTTGGTGCTTGTGTTTCTTTCTCTTTTGCAGCTTCCTTTCGATGTATAGGGTTTCGGGGCCCCTTCAAAACCTACTTTTCCATATCAAAAACAATGCAATCACATATTATATGCAATACTTTAAATCAATATTGTACATCCAACATAAGTCAATATAGCACTTTCGATTTTCAAATAGAATTGACACATCATAAAATCATAAAGGGACTAGGAATGAGAGATGTTACAAATAGAAGTTGAAAAGATCAAGAACACCAAAGCACTGAAAATTGGAACATCACAATGGATGTTTTTGGCGCCTTCCAAAAAAAAATTTGCCCTAGCAATTTCAAAATTGCCTCAATGAATTCACTTTCACCACCTATGGCAATTAGCAATTTCACCATGGAGAGAAAAATATTCATTTCTCAAACTTTCCCTTCTATCAAAGCTTGCACATCAATGCCCAATATCATCTAATATACCCTTTAGCATCCAAGACCCTCTTTCGTATTCCAAAATCTCTTCAAACATGGCATAAAGTACAAAAATGGATCATTTATGGATCACTTGTTTCCTATATTAATATGACCAAGTTTCTTGTTGAACCAACCTTAGTTCCCATTTCTTGAAAAATCCATGCTTCATGCATTTCCTCATTCCTGTTTTCAAAGCTTGGGGCAACACAGGAGAAGATGTAGGTATGAGATGTTAATGTTAGGATCAGATTTAATAGAAAGCAGAAAATGCAACACAAACACATGAAGAAATGAACAATATAACATAGCATATATCCTGGGAAAACCCTCCTCTAAGAAGAAAAACCCAGCCACAAAAATGTGTCTTATATATTGAATGAAATCAGCTTACAAATCTCAGCACCTCTCCTAGATGCCAATATACAGAAAACCTCTGATTTCTCCTTGATATCAATCTGCTCTTCAAAGGACAATAACCTGTTGTGAATAATCGAACATCTTCTTGAAGACGTGACTTGTTTTATAGACAAAAATAAGTCACCAAACAAGCCAACATCTCCTAAATATAGGCAAATGACAGTTACACATGCACACACAAGAGGACACGCTAGGTGGCATTTCATTTGCTTATTTAAGGAGTTACAAATACAATTCATGCGTCTATTTAAAGGAGACAGAGATTCTCTTGCATGTCAGTACACAGATTCTCTTGCATGTTAGTTACACATATTCTCTTGCATGTCAGTTACACAGATTCTCTTGCCTGTTGACCATTCTAAATAAGACAATTTATGAGGTCGCCCAGCTGACACAACAATTTATTTAAGGAAGATACTTTTGCTGCTAGAAGATACCTCTTGCCGCTACCAAAACATTAACACTCCCTCTTAGCTAGGGAGGTATCTTTTCAGATATCCATGTCATCAAGGCATATGTGCACAAGTGCCCATCACGGAATCACTCCACGTGATGTTGGCATCTCATCATGACGTCCACCATGGCTACTTCCAAAGAATGGAACGAAGGCTTTCACCTCAAATTTCTCTCGCAGAGAAAGATGCACTAACAAGGGCTTACACCTCAAATTTCTCTCGCAGAGAAAGATGTGTTAACAAGGGCTTACACCTCAAATTTCTCTCGCAGAGAAAGATGTGTTAACAAGGGCTTACACCTCAAATTTCTCTCGTAGAGAAAGATGCATTAACAAGGGCTTACACCTCAAATTTCTCTCACAGAGAAAGATGCGTTATCAAGGGCTTACACCTCAAATTTCTCTCGCAAAGAAAGCTACATTAACAAGGGCTTACACCTCAAATTTCTCTCACAGAGAGAAATGCATTAACAAAAATCTTCATGATGATGTGACTCCCTCTGAAGCTTCAAGTTCTAGCATCAACCTTCAGACCTCCTCATCCAAGGTTGCCTCTGAAGAATTGTCATACTCCCTCTGAATGTAAATTCCTCCTCTTCCAAGAAATTGATCTCAAAGATAACCTAAATAGGTTCCTCCTCTTCGAGAGATGTCTTCAGCCATCAACTCAGTCCTATGGCTGCAAGCTATGACTCCATGATTGATCATTTCTCCAATTGGCATGAGTTCCTTACAGGATGCCTCAAGCTCTTCTTCTCTAGGCAATCTCTCATCACCCTCTTGCTCCTCGATCCATCCTGGAAGCATTTAGAGAAAGATTACTAATAGTTCATAGAATTAAACTATCCCGAAGAAAAATACCAATGCTAGAAGCATACATGATTCACTATCTCAATGTTATAGCATGAATTAATCTACATTATTATTCAAAGGCACAAACATAAGATACTTATCTCTTTATGCTGGTTCACTGATGAGCTCGACCTGTAGCTGTGTCTCATCTTCGCCACCTTCACTCGATCTCGCCCTTATGGAAAGTGGGAATATGAAACGACCATTTATCAAAGATTGAAGAATCTATTTAAATCTTGAGATCACATTATGAATCAATACACTCAAACTCATGCAATGAAAGAGTTTAAGTAATTAAAAGAGTAAAAAATCATCACGGCTTCCATAAACGTGGCCTTTCACTTCCCAAGCTTGTAAATAGAGATTGCAGCTCCAAGAAACTCCTTATACATAGCACACTTAATCAGAGTTCTGAATAAATTTTAGTCTTCTACAGAAAAAGGTACAACAACCGATTAAAGCTAGCCTTAAAGAGACACTCCTCGAGATTTCTTTAGAAAAGACATACACCCATGAATTCCAAAGGGCTTCACATCGTGGATGGCAACAAAATAGATTATATATAACACCCTTGTTAGCTCAGAGAATTTTTGTACACCCAGAATTCAAAACGAGCAATAGAATAGTATCTGGAAAGGGCTTCATATCAAGTGAAACTAGCCTAGAAGTTACTCACACTTCCATACTGTCCATGCCTAAAGAGGTGTCAATAAATATATAACATTCTCATATCAGTTTTAACAAAACATGACTCCCACACATCAAGACCCCTTTGAACAGCAACAGGACATTCACCCGCACTGCAAAAGATAAGCCAACACAAAATAGCATTGACTCCATCACTTTCTTTCCATGACACTTGCACACAAACTCACAACTTTTGCCATGCCTTCTAATCATGTCTAAGATTTACAAACTCAAAAAGCCTTCAAAACTCCACTAAGCCACAAGAGATTGTGTTCCTGTTAGACCAAATCTGATCGGATCTTTTCGTAGACCCACTTTGATACCATGTTAATGTTAGGATCAGATTTAATAGAAAGCAGAAAATGCAACACAAACACATGAAGAAATGAACAATATAACACAGCATATATCCTGGGAAAACCCTCCTCTAAGAAGAAAAACCCAGCCACAAATATGTCTCTTATATATTGAATGAGATCAGCTTACAAGTCTTAGCACCTCTCCTAGATGCCAATATACAGAAAACCTCTAATTTCTCCTTGATATCAATTTGCTCTTTAAAGGACAATAACCTGTTGTGAATAATCGAACATCTTCTTGAAGACGTGACTTGTTTTATAGACAAAAATAAGTCACCAAACAAGCCAACATCTCCTCCTAAATAGAGGCAAATGACAGTTACACATGCACACACAAGAGGACACGCTAGGTGGCATTTCATTTGCTTATTTAAGGAGTTACAAATACAATTCATGCGTCTATTTAAAGAAGACAGAGATTCTCTTGCATGTCAGTACGCAGATTCTCTTGCATGTTAGTTACACATATTCTCTTGCGTGTCAGTTACACAGATTCTCTTGCCTGTTGACCATTCTGAATAAGACAATTTATGAGGTCGCCCAGCTGACACAACAATTTATTTAAGATACTTCTGCTGCTAGAAGATACCTCCTGCCACTACCAAAGCATTAACAAAGACACAATTCAAGTGTTCCAACTCCAAATTTTGGCATTGGACAAAGTCAGCAGATATTTTCCAGTTTATTGAGAGGGGGATTCATGTCAAAATGCAGTCCAAAAATGACAATCAATAGATTTTATCCCGCTGATTTCAATAGGCCTGAATGAAAACAAACTCTTTACTCCAGAAATACTAACTAACAAGACTAATGTCCCCACATCTGATATGTTACTGTTATTCAAAATAATTTTTATTTCTAGAATATTTGCTAATGCAAGCTATTGCCATAGATTTCTAATAAAAAATGTGGAATGCCAACGAGTTATACTAATAGCTTAAATTTGGCATATGACTACGTCTGTAAAACCTTTCCATAGACACAGTTTCTTCAACATGGAAAACTATCTATCCTATTTTTAGAAAACTTCCGACAGTGATTACAGAAATGAGTTTATTGAGTTTATCTTATATTTGGGATACAAGTAGTACCATTGAAAGAAAAATGCAATTAATGATTTCTTTTCTGAGGGTTCCACGTTCTCTATTAGGACCGAGTGGCTGCTGCTCCATATTTTCACAAATTTACAGACATTCAAGTCAAATAATGAAATTCAAATCCTCTAATCTTGTATTGCATTTGCACTGTACTCAATGAGCCAAGCAATAAACCAACGGCCTAGAAACTTGATGTGAATATTTCAAATGATTGCCTCTGAAAAACTCTTCTGCAATGATGCCCTAAATGAAAGTGAAAATTACATCATAACATTCCAAGGTGAATTTACTATAATTTTAATTAAATTTCCACATGTTAATTCAATCATCACTTACAGAAAGCAAGAGAAATTATGTAAAAATACTAATTGGTGAACCTGCAAATGGCAGTAAAATTACTTTACATTCTTTTACAAAAGTCAACGAGTTCTAATCCATGGGATAGTGTGCAACTGCTTCAAGAACGTAGAACTTTGTCGATATTTAAAGAAAATAATGGCCACTTCTGGTCACCCATAGCATAAGATATTACTTGCCTTTTCAAAGGACCCAAAAACTGAACACCACTGAATGCAGCAGCACGTAACATGTTCACCGGTCCAAAATCAGCAGAAAATATCCTCTGAAATCCATCCAATATGGCCATCATAGGTAGATTTACAAGCTTCCTTTCTCTTTCATACTTCTTCAACAACGAAATCTGCAAGAAAACGATTATGTTTCGCATATTTTCTATTTAAAAAGAGCAGTAATCTTCATGGATCAAAATGAAACTCAATTTTATTAACAGCTGAAGGATAATCTACAGAAAACAGATTAAAAACAAAACGAAAGCAATGTATGAACTTTTATTCATTTATACACAAAGTAATTTGAATGAAAGATGTAGATGGGAGCCCATAGATATGTCAGTTTTAGTGGAAAATTACAGTGGATCATATTAAAGTAATATTATCATATTTAGTTTATAATGGTCAATTATGTTGTTAGGATAGACTTTAGGAATAATCTTTATTCTTTCAGTTGTCATCTGCTTTCTTAATTGTCAATCTTATCCTTATCGGATAGATCGTTTATAACTCTTATTTAAGGAGACTTTTGCTTCTTTGTTAATATCGAATATCTTGGTAATCATTCTCTGAGTTATTACTTTCCGTAATATGGTATCAGAGCTCGGATTTTGAAAATTCTTGAGATCAATGAGCATGTGAATTCCACGGACTGTGATTGTGACAAATTGCATGCAAGAGACATAGAAGAATGTGCCAAAGGACATCGTATGCTAAGTCACCAGGTTTGAATTCAAATTCGAGTTCGACAACATTGAAATTCAAATGAAGTTCGGCAAGGAAAAAATTCAAAAAGTAAAAAATTCGGATTAAATTCGCCGTATGTAAATTTTATTTATTTTTAAATATAAACAATATATCCATAAAAATAAAAGTATATCAATAGCTTAATATATCCATAAAAATAAATATAAAAATAATATATCCATAGTTCTATTTATTTTTTAATATAAGCAATATATGATATATCAATAGTTTTATTTATTTTTAAATATAAACAATATATTAATAGTTTAATATATCCATAAAAAATAAAAATATTTATATCAAAAATATATTCATTTTTATCTTAACTTCAAAAATAAAGTAAAATAAATATTTAAGTTTAGGTTTGGGTTTGCCGAGTAGCATGCTATATGAATGAGCATGTTGACCGACAAGCATGGATAGACACCGACACCAGCCTTGCACCTCAAACAATATGGGGCAATAATAAATGGATGGACGATTTCATGGTGTTGTTAAGCTTTTCTCATTGATGCAAGTTTTTGTATGAGACGGGACTGTCATCATTGCGAGCTTTCTAGCATTGTTGGACTTGCATTATGCATTTTCCATTGTCGGATTTTAATATCCATTTTCCCCACTTTCATTTCTTTGCATATCTCCAAGCCATTTATTCTTTGCATGAAACGCGGGACTTCATTCGTAGGTTTCCATGTATTGATGATGGTTCTTTGTTATTGCAGATTTACACTCATCATAGGTTTTATATCATCGCATTACTGTGCGTGACTCCTCCAATTTTCAAACGCTTTATACTTCGCATATTTCCAACACGCCATATAATTCTCCCCATTATTTATTGCAGAGTGGCCATTAACAAAATCATCACAATAGCATTTAGCTCATGAAATCTTTAGCATTTTGCAAGGTTGGAAGGTCCCTGGGTGTAAATTTTAATGATCAGATAAATGCACAGAAATTAATTCAAAATCAGACACAAAGACACAGCAGATACCTTGGGAAAACCCTCCTCTTGAGGGAGAAAAACCCAGCCAATAATATCTCTTATATTATTGAATTCCAAATGAAATCTCCTTTACAATAGAGGAGGCCAACAATTGAGCCAACAATCAGTATCACAAACTGATGTAAGAATAGGATACAAACTGTCTGAATATCACTGCCTTATACACAGATCTCAAACTGCTCCTTAATCGAACTTTCACTGCTCTAGGATGAACCCGCTTATCCAGAAATGATATACAACTTAACTTAATTGATTACAATGAAGAACATCATCTAATATATATACACCATTGAGAGAAGGACGTGTCTCTTCCCAAACAGGTTGGCCACAAGAAGAATATAATCAAGGAAGAGAACACGTCTCTTAGAAGGTCGCGCCCATGAGAGGAGTGAAGTCGGCCTCAACAAATAAACGCACCTCTTCACAAGAGGTCAGCCTCTTTAGAAAGTCGTGCCACATCAAGGAGCCTCATTAACTATTAATAATGAATGGCGTGTCTCTTGGATAAGTTGCATATAATAATTAAATAGGCAATGGCTACATTTAATATTATCTTCATGCGATCTGGCTGGAATGTATTCGCCTGAAGCTGTCACAATCTTCAACACTCCCTCTCAGCTAGGGAGGATACTTCCAGCTGCACAAGACATGTCACCTCAACATGATGTCTACCACTATGGCTACAACCATGAGTGAACAAGAAGAATATCACCTCATTGTGATATTACATATCACCTCAACACGATATCAACCATAATGGCTACAACCATACTATGGTAAAAGGAAGAATATCACCTCAACTGTGATATCAGATATCAGATATCGCCTCAACACGATAGGTTCCAAGGGTTCAACAGGATCAATATCTTCTTTTGGTTCTGAAGTCTCCCTCTAAATCTTAGGAGTATGGTCAACTTCCATATCCTGATGAAACTCTTCATTATCGATCTCCATATGAATGCCCCTGGATCTCCTGAATGCAACATCTTCCTCGAAAGTGACATCCCTACTGTTCATCACTTGTGTGATGTTGTCACCTCCAACATGAACATTTCCAAAGATCCTCAAGTGACTGACTTCAAGTTTCTTCCCTGTAAAGGCTTCTTCCAGAGTCATATTCTCCAAGACCTTATGGGGACTTCTATTTTGATATACACTGGAAGCTTCTGCCCATAAGAAAGTTTGCAAATCTTGATCATGGATCATGGCCTTTGCTACTTCCACAAGTCACACACATGACATCCACCATGTACTCCACCATTATCAGATCTGAGGACCTTAATTCTTTTACCAGAAAGATTTACTAGCAAGGCTTTAAATTCCTTAAACCTATCTAATACTTCCTCAGACTCTTTAGTTTTCAAAAAATAAATCCAAGTCTTCCTAGAGTGGTCATCAATAAAAAGAACATAATACAAGAATCCACTCGAAGACGAAACAGACATAGGACCACATAAATCAAAATGAATTAGGTCTAAAATGCATTTAGATCTATTTTCTCTACTATGAAAGGGGGCTTTAATATTCTTACCCAAAGCGCAACCCTTGCAAGTACCTTCATGCTCCTAGTTGAACTTAGGAAGGCCCGACACCATCTTCTCCATGATAGGTAAGGCTCGGAAGTGTAGGTGAGCCAATCTCTAATGCCAAAGATCACATAGAGTTGAAGAATCATGAACCAAAGCTTGTAGAGGACATGTGCAGACCCTGTAAAGGCTTTCATGTCTAACTCCAATTACTTGAGCATCCTTGAAGCTAGAGTCCTCCATCCACACTAGAACTTTTCCTTTGGAGAAGGCAACTTGATATCCTTTATCTCCAAGGCTGAAATAGAAATAAGATCGCGCTTGATTCTAGGAACATAAAGAACATTACTCAACTGAAGTGTGATACTGGAATCCAAATGACATGTAGATGTCCCAATTCCTTTCACGGAGTAGCTAGCATCATCTCCAATGATGACTTGCTCGGAAGACTCCTCCACCAAACTTGATAAGTGCTCCTTAAAACTAGTGATGTGTCGTGAAGCACCACTGTCGATCAGCCAAGTGTTGGTGTCGGTGGGTACACTGCTTGACAATGCCAAGTAGAACAAATATTCACTTGAATCCTTTTGTAGAGAGGCATCATCAACATCTGCAACGGTGACTTGTTGCTTAGGTCTAGTTGGACAATGCTTAGCGAAGTGCCCAAACTTATCACACCTAAAGCATTGAATCTTGGACATGTCTCTTCTTCTTGAAGGGAGGTGCATCATCATTTCCCTTGTCTCAATTCCTCTTGAAGAATCCTTTCCTTCCATCTTTTCCTTTCTTCTTTGAAGCATGGGAGGCGAGAACATGAATGTCTTCATTCTTTGAACTTTGACCAACGCCTCTTGCCAACAACCTTGATTCTTCTTGAATGCAATCTGATCTTAGGCGATCAAACTTAGGCAATTTTGATCTTGCACTGATTCCCTGAATGTAAGATTCCCAAGACAAAGGTAGACCATTGAGAGCGAGCATAGTCAAGTCTTTGTCATCAACCATATGCCCTATTGTCGAGAGCTGATCTCTCAAATCTGAAATCCTCATGAAGTATGCAATCACTGATTCACCTTTCACCATCTTCACATGATGTAGTTGTTGCTTCAGTGCAAGTGCTCAACTGGTATTGTTGATTTCGTACATCTCTTCCAATGTTTTGAACATGTCTCTTGCTGTCTTCAACTTAGAGACGATAGGAATATGATCCTTGACGGAATCAACCAATATCTTCATTGCTTTAATATCTTTCTTCACCCACTACAACTTCTCTTCTTCCTCCTCAGGTTCAGGAACGCTAGACTCCACGAACTCACCCAAGTCATTTTCACGCAAGGTAAGCATGATCCTAAATCTCCATGATGTGAAGTTAGATGCTCCCTTGAGTCTATCGTCAATCTTCAAACCGTTCACCATCTTGACTAATGTAGAAAAATGAACAAAGAAGTATGAAGGAGAGAATAGGGTATCACTGATTAGGAACAATCTAATCATGATCCTCTCAAACCCGCTCTGATACCATGTAAATTTTAATGATCAGATAAATGCACAGAAATTAATTTAAAATCAGACACAGACACAGCAGATACTCTGGGAAAACCCTCCTCTTGAGGGAGAAAAACCCAGCTAATAATATCTCTTATATTATTGAATTCCAAATGAAATCTCCTTTACAATTGAGCCAACAATCCGTATCACAAACTGATGTAAGAACAGGATACAAACTGTCTGAATATCACTGCCTTATACACAGATCTCAAACTGCTCCTTAATCGAACTTTCACTGCTCTAGGATGAACTCGCTTATCCAAAAATGATATACAACTTAACTTAATTGATTACAATGAAGAACATCATCTAATATATATACACCATTGAGAGGACGTGTCTCTTCCCAAACAGGTCGGCCACAAGAAGAATATAATCAAGGAAGAGAACACGTCTCTTAGAAGGTCGCGCCCATGAGAGGAGTGAAGTCGGCCTCAACAAATAAACGCACCTCTTCACAAGAGGTCGGCCTCTTTAGAAAGTTGTGCCACATCAAGGAGCCTCATTAACTATTAATAATGAATGACGTGTCTCTTGGATAAGTTGCATATAATAATTAATAGGCAATGGCTACATTTAATTATTATCTTCATGCGATCTGGCCGGAATGTATTCGCCTGAAGTTGTCACAATCTTCAACACTGGGGACTAGCAAGAGATGGACTTCGATTTATTTCTCCCAATTCATGTTTCTACAGAAAAAGGTGGGCTCTGGAGGGATGCAAAGAAACTCAGAAAAAACCTTAATAAAAACCCTAAATTTAACGCTAACCCTTCACGCTGTGTCCATAAGAATTTCTGATGAATTTTAACGAATACTAGAGATTTTTCAGATTCGCTGAATTTTGAATCCGATGCCTAAAATTCGGCAAATGCGGTGACTTAGATCGTATGGATCAGCCAGGGAAGGAAAATCTTGAATTTTTTCCCTTGAAGTTTTTGGCGATTTTTTCCAAATAAATTTGTGGGTCAGTTCTTATGCAAATCGTGGATAATTTTTATATAAAATTTGTGCAAGGGTTTTTGGAAAAATCGTGCAACTAATTACTAAAAAATAACACCTATTTTGTGATGAAATTCGCATCCTTTTTCTAGATGAAATCGTGCCAACTTTCTGTCAAAAATCACAGGTATTTTTGTGGATTTCTGCAAGTATTTTTGTGGGTTTTAGGTGTGCAACAAGATTTCTTGACCTGGGCAATGCAACTTTTTGCAGGCATAACAAGTTTTCTGCTCTTTTATTTGACGGTTTTTTCTTCAAATCTAGGGTTTGTGTTTGACCAGATATCTAAAGACGTTTTTAACTAATATTTTACAAAATCATGGGCTCGTTCTCAGATTTTCAATGATTGAAAATTCATAGCTAGGGTTTCTAGTGCGTTTCAAACTGCACGTGACTGGGAGTTCAATTTTGGTTTTTTTTTTTAAATTGTGGGTTTTTTGGTGCCTCCTAGGGTTTTTAGGTGAGTTTCTGCAATTTTTAAAATTTTCTTCCCGATTTTTGATATTTTTTTATAAAATCATGGTTGTCGTGTTGACTAGGGTTTGACCTACAAGTTTAACAGCAACGAGATTTTTGCTTTCTATGATATCAGATTGCAGGAAGGATGGCTTCATTGCCCAACATCATGTTGGAAAGCAGCCAAAGGTTCACTAGGAAAAAATATAACACCTGGAAATAGAGGATGCTCACGATCTTCGAATATAGTTGCGTCGATCTAAATCGTCTCAATACATACACTTGTCCAACAATTGCACGAGTAAATACTCGGAACAAGTTTGATGAGGGAAATCGTGAAATTATCAATAATAGATGAAATGCTTTTGAAGGTTCCATCAAGAAAAAACTCTGCGGAGATTTGGATGCACCTATGAGATCTACACGGGACATCAAATAAAGGCAGGGCCTTCTTCCTAAAGAATATGTTTTTCTCCATCATGATGGACGAGAAAATGTGTTTGCAAGATCATTTGATGAAGATCAAAGACATTCGTGATCAACTGCATGCCATAGGTCACACAATGGAAGAAGAATACATGGTGGTTATAACGCTAATGATCATATAAGCATTTCATAGAAACACTCAACATCACATCTACCAATGTTGACCTAAAGTTCGACGATTTGTGCAACAAACTCTTGCAGCAAGACAGATGGAAGAAGCAATTTGGTAATAGTAGTGATTCACCAAGTGTGGAACAAGCCTTTGCAGCCAAGGACAAGGGCAAAGACAAGTGGCCTCAGAAGAAAGGTCAAGGGAATTCTGAAGATACTTTGAAGAATTTGAAGACTATCACATCACTACTGTGGTAAACTTGGCCACATGAAGAAGCATTGCAAAAAGAGGTTGGCTGATAAAAAATCCAACCAAGGCGGGCCTCCACAAAAGGCTCATGTTGCAGAGCATTTTGAGTACGAGTCAGCCTTCTATGCTTTCATGGCTAAACAACTAGCAAATCAAGTCAAGTTGTTTGCGTGGTACATTGATTCTGGAGCATCTTGACATTTTACTCACAGGTAGGATTGGTTCCAATGAGTACATGGCTTGCCCAAATTCAGTGATCTTCGGTGGTGGTGAGTATATTGTTGGCAAAGGCAATCTTCAAATAACCTCTGGAGGGAAAAATCTTATTTTCCTCAACATATACTATGTATTGGGCATGGAGCTCAATTTGCTCTCCATGAGTCAAATTATGCACCACTATCCCAAGTTGGACGTCATTTTCAGCACACAAGGGCCATATTGTTGACATCCAAGAAAACCATCACACTTGGCATAGAAGATCATGGCTTGTATCAACTTGTTGATACTAGAGAGGTTCAAGAGCGTGCATTAGCAATCAATAGTTCATCTACTATCAATACTCTTTGGCATCAACATTATGGGCATCTCAACCTATCTGATCTCTCTCAATTGACTCGAGAGAATATGGTAGAAGGTTTACCAGAAATCCAGCAGCAGATACAAGGTGTTTGCGAAGCTTGCCAAGCAGGGAAGCAGCATAGAACTCCATTTCCAAATGGATAGGCTTGGAGAGCATCAAGAGTTCAATAACTAGTTCATGCAGATGTTTGTAGACCAATGAATACAGCATCGGTCACCGATGCTAGGTATTTTCTCTTGTTTGGAGATGATTTCAGTAGGAAAATGTGGGTGTTTTTCCTAAAAGCAAAATTAGACGTGCTTAAGGAATTTCAAAAGTTCAAAGCATTAGTAGAAAAAGAGTCAATAATCACTCTTAGGTTTGATAATGGAGGTCATGTAATGTATGCGGCCTATGTTTCAAAAGAAATCAATAAAGATAATTAATATTACACCAAACTGATAGTAAATAAAGATTAAGTTGTTAAGAATGGTCAACCAGCATATGAAAGGTTGTGTCCCTTGAGCAAGATAAGGTATATAAGGTAGATCTAGAAGGAAAGGAAAAGGGGGAGAATTATAATGACTGATTACAAGTAATAGACAGCAGCACTAGCCAATTAACTTATTTAACATTAAATTATTATTCTCCAAATGCAGCGATGAAGAGTTGTAACTATTGAGGTGAAAAGGTGTGACTCCCTCAAGCTTGAGATATAATAGAAGGAGCCTTTCATTTGAGAAAGACATCTATAACATCATTCAATAATTCAATTGAGAATAGAACCTTATGTGACTTTGCAAGTAAATTAAATTATGTTCTTAAGAGTAGTGATGATGTGAGAAAGGATGTGACTCCTAATGTGAATGGCTGTGACTCCCTCAGTAATAAGATATAAAAGGGGGATCATTTCCTTGTGAAGAAATCGTCAATGTGGAATAAATCTATCAATCAATTTGGAAATAAAGGATTATTCTCAAAAGGCAGCCATGAAGGGTGGTGACTCATTTATTATCAAGGGTGGTGACTCATTTATTGTGAAGGGTGGTGACTCCTTCAAGAAATGGATATAAAGGGTAAATCAGTTCATTGGCATTCAATCAGAAATCATCACTTATCTATCCATCAAGAAATCAAGCAATCAAAGGATCAATCAATTCAGTATTCAATCATCAAATCACTCAAGCATCAAATCATTCAATCCTCAAATCATTCAAGCATCAAATTATTCAATCCTCAAATCATTCAAGTATCAATCATTCAATCATCAATTCATTCAAGCATAAGGTCATTCAAGCATCATTCAAACATTAATTAGCCAATCCATAAATAATAAAATATCAATCAACAAACAATCATTGAGCATATCATGTCAAGTTGGAATAAGGAAAATAAGAATAAGAAATACAAGGCAATCTCTTTGGAATAAAAATTGAGAACAGCCATTGGTAAGATTCTGAAATATGATTGGTGGCAGACATTTAAGAGTAAATTTATCATTTCATTTTCTAGCAAATTCCTTTAGCAATCTATTTTGAATTTATAGAAGAATCTTGCAAATAGGGAGGCCAATCAACCTTCTGAGTTCATCAAAGGTGAAGTACCAGCCTTTCCTTCATCAAGCATGCCACCCTGAGATGTAGACTCGTGGGTCGAGAGGCATATGAGTGCTCCTAGGCTTGTTGAGGAAGGCAGTCTTCATGCATCTTATCATGCACACCACCTCGAGATGGATGGATTAGAGATCCTACCATGCTCGTGGGCTGGGAGGCGAATAAGTGCTCCTGGGCTTGATCAAGGAGGATGGTGCACCTCCAAGGTGGACTAAGGGATGGAGTGGACCTAAGATCCTACCATATTCATGAGCCAAGAGGTAGATGAGTGTTCTCGGGCTTGAAGGTCTTCTCAAGTACGCCACCCCAAGATGGATGGACAGGGATCCACCCATGCTCTCACAATACAAGGACAACCACCCTTGAGATTGTGGTTTGCAAGCATTTCTAGTGAATTCCTAATATGATTGGCTATAGGAATATGCCTTGGAATAATTATTAATGATGTTAAGATGTTTTGAATTCAAATATTAATGATGTTATGAACTATAGATCTAAACATTATGATGTTTTAGCTATGATTTATTGCTCTAAATATTATAACATTTTATGTATTAATTTGAATATTACCATTAAGTTGATACTGGTTATTACTAATATCAGTTTTTAGTGATTATTATTGTTTCGCAAGCCTAGAATTAGGAATTTCCCAAAAGGGGACATTACAGGTGAATTATGTTCAAATGAATTCATAGACCTTTGTGCTAAACATGCTATTAAACATCAATTCACAACACCCTATACTCCACAACAGAATGGAGTGGTTGAGAGAAGGAACTGTACTATTACGGAGATGACCCAATGTATGTTGGAGAACAGTAGTGTTCCCAAGAAGTTTTGGGCAAAGATAGTTTACGTTGCAATTTATCTTCTCAACAGGTCTCCAACATAGGCAATGAAGGAGAAGACCCCAAAGGAAGCATGCTCTAGGAGGAAACCAAAGGTGAGCCATCTAAAGATTTTTGGTTCTACTACATATGTCTAGATTCTAGATGCAAAGAACCAAATTGGACTCCAAGAGTTAGAAGTTAATGATTACAAGGTACATTGACAATCATAAAGTCTGCAAGTTGATTGATGTAGACACTGACCTCTTGACATTTAACAGGGGTATAGTGATCAATGAAGTTGGGCCTTTTCAGCTCTTTTTTGACATCAAGAGTACTAAAGATCAACCTCTAAAGACTAAAGATTCCAGTATCTAGCTTCCATTAGCTACACTTGAATGGGGGGACTCTAATGATTCCAAACATGTGGAATCTCCCAAGCAGGTACCAATATCAGATAATTTTCTTCAAGAAAACCTGGATCAACATCTAGATGATATAGTACCAACCAGCCTAAGTCATGATGACCACACTGATTTGGATGGAGAGGGTTCTACAAAGAGACCTAAGTGGTGGGAAAAACTCATTGGTGATGTTCAAGATGATGAAATGGTCGAGGGTCAATCATCTAGAGTTAAGAGCAAGAAGAACACAATTAACTTTGCTCTTATGGCTAACATTTAGGGTGTTTACAAACCCCAAGATTTTGCAAAGGCGAAAGGTAAACCTGAATAGAAAAAGGACATGGAAACTGAACACCAAAGTCTTATGAAAAATAAGACTTGGGTTCTTTCAAAACTTCTACCAAGGAAGAAACCCATTGGCTACAAATGGGTGTACAAAGTCAAGTACAAAGTTGATGGTACACTTGACAAGTACAAAGCACGATTGGCAGCTAAAGAGTTCTTGTTGAGAGAAGGTATTGATTATGAGGAGACCTTTGCTCCTATAGCAAAGATGAGCACCACCCGGTTAGTTCTAGCCATGGTAGCAAGTTTGGTTGGAAAGTCCATCAAATGGGTGTGAAGAGTGCCTTCCATAATGGTCATTTGGAGGAAGAATTGTACATGACACAACCTCGGCATTTCAAGTTGCAGTAAAGGAGCATCAAGTATGTCGACTAACAAAATCTCTTTATGGCCTAAAGCGGGCTCCCAACGCATGGTACATAAAAATTGATAGATATTTGGATGAGCAGGGGTTTATAAAAGTCCTTCAAATCCCAATTAATACGTTAAAAGCATAGGCAATGAAATCATCCTTCTAGTTATTTATGTGGATGATATCAGCATTACAAGTAGTGAGCCACATTTGATTGAAGAAATCAAATGTAATTTGTGTAAGGCTTTTGACATGATAGACTTAGGCCTCCTACATTATTGCCTAGCTATAGAGGTTTGGCAGAGAGGTGGTGGTATTTTTATTTCTCGGTCTATTTATATGCCAGGAGTTTGCTAGACAAGTTCAAAATGACAAATTGCAAAATCGCATCTACACGTATGGAGAAAGGGTTGAATCTTTCAACCAAAACAAACTCAAAGGTGATTAATGAGTCATCATTCAAACAACTAGTGGGCAACCTTTTCTATCTTACAGCCACTAGACCTGATTTAAGTTATCCTATGAGTTACATTTCCCATTTTATGACAACCCCAAAGGCAGAACATTGGGCTGCAGTAAAACGGGTGTTGAGATATGTGAAAGGGACACTTTACTTTGCCATTTTGTATAGCAGAAGCAAAGATCCTAGACCAGTTTGGTTCATAGATTCAGATTGGGAAAGTTTTGTTGATGACAAGAAGTCCACTTCTAGATATATTTTCAATCTTGGTACAGATGTAGTCACACAGACCAACAAGAAGCAGCAGGAAGTAGATATTTCCTCCAAAAAAATAGAGTATCAAGGAAAAGTCAAAGCAGCATGTGAGGCGGTATGGATTCGAAGGATGCTTTCAAATGTCTCAAGCAGGACCTTCACCCTTGTTTTGTGACAATCAAGGGGTGCTAAAGCTTTGCCAAGAATCCAATCTTTCACAAGTGTACCAAACATGTGGAGTTTCATTGTCATTCCATTAGGCAACTTGTAGAAGATGGATCATTAATGTTGTAGTATTGTGCAACTGAGGACCAAACTGCAAACATTCTTACCAAGTCCTTGAGTCCTGACAAATTTGTACAATTTCAGGATAAACTTGGTGTAGTTAATAGATTGACTGTTAAGGGAGGGTATTAAATTAATATTGTAATATTTAGTTTATAATGGTCAATTATGTTTTTGATAAAGTAAGCAACACTTAGAGGGCATTGTACCCAAACACAACAGGCCCCACGGGCAAAGAGTTTTAAACAAATAGGAAACCAATGTCACACGTCATAAACAGACCAATGACAGCAAACTAAAAACAATGTCTCAGCGGAGTAAATGTTTGAAAATTAAAACTAACAAAAAGAACATCCTACTTAGGAAGATTTTCCCAATCCTCCATGAGGAACTTAAGAACATCCTACTTCTGGTAGCTAAAATTGAGTTCAATAGTCTCCTCGTGCTTTTTTATCTCCTATAGGACAGAACCAAGAGTGACAGCAAAGTGATGAATGACTTTTAGGGTAAAACAGGAGAGGCCATTAAGTTTCCTCTCCAAGTTTTCAACCCTAGTCGATAGTGCCATTAAATCTTGAGAAATCTTCTCACAATTGGTTAATTTATCTTCATTGTGTTTTTTTGTAGGGGTGGATTCCTTCAGGTCTAAGTTACCGGATTCGTACCCACAGGCCTCAAACCCGGTTCGGTGCGAACCCGGACTCCTTGGGTCGCGCTGGGTCACATTGTCTCTTCCTTAACACTGGGCACACACCTCATGCATGTCGTACCAGTGCCGCGCCTGGGGGGAACCCCGAGAACCCACGGCCCAGCACTTAAAAAGTGTGTGAAAAAAAACAATTTTTTAATTTCTATTTTGCTTCAAAACCCTAAAACGACCCCCTTTCAACACTAAAACATTTCTTTTTACCTCTCATTTTGCTCTCTCCATATTTTGTGTCCATCTTAGCATTTTGAAGGGAGGTGATTGCATTTGAAGGAGATCGATTGTGAGTGGCAAATAGCTTCTACAAAGGAGATTTAAGTGTTCAAGGTATGCATTTAAACCCTATTCTTCAATCTTTTGATGAATTTTTTTAAGTTTCTTAGTTTTTGATGAATTTTTTCAAGTTTGTGAAGAAGTTTTTTTTTTTATATATATTTTTTTTCATTTTTTTTATAGATTGCAACAATGGCCAGTAGTCAAAGTTCAGTGGGTGGGGATGGAAGCCAAAAGTTTAAAATTGATAAAGGATCTCCTTTATGGAGACATACCACACAAATTTCACAAATTCCTGGAGGTGGGGGGTTTGTTTGGAAGTGTAATTTTTGCAATGTACAATATAATAGCTCCTACTACCGAGTAAAACTTCATTTTATGGGCCCTGGTGGTAAAGGGATAAGAATGTGTGTGGGCCCAAATAAAATAGTACAAATAGCATTTTATAAAAGAACAAGAAGATGACAATTCAATTGCAAGAGGAAAACAAACTAGTTATAGTTCCGGAAAGAAAAAACAAACATTACCCACTCATCAGATAGTTAGGCCCTCTAGACATCCCTTCTTGTCTATACCCTCTACGGAAGAAGAAGATGAAGAACCAGAAACCACCACCCGCAAGAGAGGTCCATTAGAGAAAGCATTTAAAATGGAGGCAAGAGATATTGCTGAAGAAAAAATTGCACGTTGCCTCTATGCCAATGGTCTTCCATTCAACTTGGTGAGATCACCATATTGGAAGGACATGGTGTCAGCAATAAATAGTGCACCTCCTGATTTCACAAGTCCTGGGTATGAAAAGGTGCGTACCACCTTATTGCAAAAAGAGAAGAAATATGTAGAGGCCCAACTAAAACCAATTAGAGATTCTTGGGTTGAAACAGGTGTATCTATTGTTTCCGATGGATGGAAAGATTGCAAAAACCGTCCATTGATTAATGTTATTGCAGTGTCCCCCAAGGGGGCAATGTTTTTGAGGGCGGTTGACTGTGAAGGGGAAGTGAAAGATGCAGTGTTCATTTCCAGGATTCTCATTGACTCCATAGAGATGGTGGGTAGTGAAAATGTTGTCCAAGTAATTACGGACAATGCAAAAGTTTGCAGGGCTGCAGGTGCTTTGGTAGAGGCCAGATATGAGCACATCTTTTGGACACCGTGCACCTGTACACTCCCTCAATTTGGTGATGCAAGCAATTGGCACCCAAATAGAGTGGGTGAAAGAAATATACCAGGAGTCTGAGGAGATCCAGATGTTTGTGACAAACCACCATATGTCACAAGCAATTTTCAGAACTTTTTCAACATTGGAATTGTTGAAGGTAAATTTTAAAATTTAATTTATTTAGTTTCATTTATCATTTATGTCATGTTTTACATAATTGAATAAAATAATTTTTTGCATTATTTACATATTTTAAATGTGTTATTAACTTACTATTAACATGTTCTTAGGTTGCCGAGACCCGGTTTGCATCTCACACAATTGTTCTGACGACTTGTGAAGGTGAAAGATGCATTGAGTCAAATGGTTATTAGCAACCAATGGGGTATATGGAAGCAATCAAATTCAGAGAGGGCCCAAAAAGTCAAGGCATTGATCTTGAATGACGATTGGTGGGATCGTGTGAATTATGTATTGGAATTCACCGAACCTATCATGTCTATGCTTCGGTTTGCTGATACAGATGAACCATGCTTGGGGGATGTCTATGATAGCATGGACACAATGTTGGAAAAAATAAAAATAGAAATACAAAAAAAAGAGAATGATCCTGAAGACACCTTGTACAAAAGGGTGGAAGCAATTGTTCTTCATCGTTGGAACAAGATGACAACTCCATTGCACCTCCTTGCATATGCCCTATCTCCGAGGTACTATACCACTGAAGTACTTTCTATCCCAAGGAGAATACCGCCATATAGAGATGCTGAAGTTGCTAATGGGTATAAGACGGCATTTAGTAGAATGTTCAGTGATCCAGAAGTGCATGCAAGTGTCATGAGAGAATTTGGAATGTTTGTCACAGGAAAATCAAAAAATCATACCGCTTTTGTTGCTAGAGACCAATACAAAATGGATGGTCTTACATGGTGGTACCTCCATGGTCAAGATTATATGTACCTCCAACCTCTTGCAATCAAGATCCTCTCACAAGTAAGTTTTTTTTTTTTTGCCACTTGTATTGTAAAATTTAACACTTAACATTCTTGAATTTATCTTGCATTTTTTTATTTTATTTTTAATTTTGTTGGTTTTCTCTCCAGGTTGCAAGCTCTTCTCGCTGAACGGAATTGGAGTACATACTCCTTTATCCACTCAGTGAAGCGTAACCGGTTGGCTGCAAAAGAGTTGAAGACTTAGTGTATATTCATTCCAATTTATGCCTTCTGTCACGTAAGGATCCTCAATACAGGCAGGGGGCAGCGAGGCTTTGGGATGTAGCACCCGAGTCTACTGACTTGGATGCAACCATTCAGGATCTTGCTAGAGCCACTATGGATGATGTGGGTGATATTGATGACATATCACATGGTGTTGGATCCGCTTTGGGTTCAAATGATGATGATTTTGAAGTTGAAACCACTCAAAATCCAAGTCATGATGATTTTGACAATCCTTTTGATGATTGATGAGCACATGAACAATGAACATTGAATCATGTTTCAATGTTTCATGAACTACATTTTGTAATTCAGTAATTTTATTGGAATATTTTTCAACTGTCAATTGGCATTTAATATTTATCTTTGGCATTTGGCATTGATCAATGATCAAGTATCATACTATGAAATGATTTAGTTTTACAATTCTCTATATTTCTCTTATTTTTTTTGTATATATAATATATATATATAGATTTATAATATATTAAATTATTAATATATATATATACACACGTACCCATACGTACCCAAACCCCTAAAAAAATTTTGCCCGTACCCACGTACCGGGTTCTCGTACCCGAACCCGTCCCCGAACCCGAACCGGTAACTTAGCTTCAGGTCTTGAAGCATGGCTTTGAACTCTGGAAACAAGCTTCGGCCATCAACGACCTCCTCTGCCTCCTCTGCATCATCATCATTGCTCCTATCATCTTCCTCCTTAACATGTTCGGTCTCTTCACTGAAAATCTCATCCACAGTTATATTAGGGGCATGTTTACCAGCCAATCTATGAGACTTCCGCACACTAGGGTTAGTGTAGTCAGCATCTATAGTTGGGTCAAGTTCTTTTTTACTCTCTTCTTTGTTCATATTCTTATTATTATCTTCAATCTCCTCAGAAGTAGCCTCTTCAATGAAGAAGTTTGTTGTGGGTTTCTTTTTCTTTTTGCTGGGTGAGTCTTTCACAATTGTGTTAAGTCAATTATGTTGTTAGGATAGACTTAAGGAATATTCTTTATTCTTTTATGTTGATTTAAGATAGCATCAGTCAGATATAAATGATGATTGCATTTATGCATCATCATCATTCATATTTAATCGAACTACTCTTAAATATAAACGTCTTCAAATAAGTTATTTGAATCTTGATTATGATAGAAATTCAAGGATAAATAATTTGAATCTTGATTATTCGAATCTTTGATTGTTGCTTGTTAAAAGATAATTGGTAAAATATTAACTACCAAATTTACCAAAGGAACCCGCGCGCTCAAGGAACATGTCCCATGAGCGGACGTGTCTCCACCTTGTGGAGACATGTCCTCTCATGAGACACGTCTCCTTAGAGCATGTCTTCTCCCATGATATAAATGGGAAATCATTTCTATCTTGCAAACATTCAAATTAATTAATGTTCTGCAATCAGCACATTCGAAATACAAAAGTATAAAATCTGACTTAGAATTCTTACACAGAATTTCAGACTTAGAATTTCCATAGGTCTTTTAAGATCCAGCTCTGATAAGATTTGATAAACATTTGCATGGTATCAGAGCACACTTAGACACTATGTCTGAAGAGACTAATGAACAAGTAACCATTGGAGATGATTTTGCACACCCTGTAAAGGGGGTTGGAACTTGCTCCATCAAATTGAAATCTCGTCTCTCCCTTCAACTCACTGGAGTTTTATTTGTGCCTAGAATAAAGAGGAATCTTGTAAATTTTAATGAATAGATTATATGCACAGAAAATTAACTTAAAATCAGACACAATAACACAGCAGATACCCTGGGAAAACCCTCCTCTTGACAGAGAAAAACCCAGCAACAAAGATCTCTCTTATATATATAAATAGAGCAACAATTCTCTTTACAATCAGGCCAATCACAAGGCCAATCTTCAGCACATAACAAGATGCAATGGCAGATAACAATCTGCACTTCTTTAATAACTATCTCTGCCCTTGACTGAATTCGCAATCTGCTCTATAAGGAATTCGCACTCTTAATAGAAGAATATAATATCGAACTTGCTTGATGATCTTCAAATGAGAAATAGAACTCCTATATATACAAATCCAAGAGACACCTCCTTTTATGATGCAAGTCGGCCAAGCACAGATTAATAATAAATATAATTTACAAGGAAAGTCAGCCCAAGAGAAAATTATATTGTTGCCAAGAGATGCGCCCATTCTCATTAAATGTCACATATAAATAAATAGCCAATAGGCTACATTTATTTATGTCTTCACTCATGGCTGGAAGGACGAACCTGAAGCTGCAATATCATTAACACTCCCTCTCAGCTAGGGAGAGAACTTCCAGCTGCTCAACACAAATCATTTCAACATGATGCCCATCACATTGCACCTCAAATTCCCCCGTCTCAAAGGAAAATGCATTAACAAGGGATTTCACCTCGAACTTCTCTCATAGAGAAGAACTCATTAAACAAGGCTCACTAATACTGAGACTCTTTCTCAGTCAAGGTTGTATTCTCCACCATACCAAGCTTATCTCGAAAGTACACAAACTTTATCCTGGCGAGAGGCTTGGTGAGAATATCTGCCCTCTGCTCATCAGTGCTGATGTACCTCAACTGTACAGCCTTCCGCAGTACTATATCTCTTATGTAGTGGTACTTGATCTCAACGTGCTTGGTTCTGTCATGAAACACAGGATTGACAGAAAGCTTCACACAACTCTAATTATCACAATGAATGATAGTAGGCTCCATTGATTGTCCAAACAATCCTGCAAGGAGCTTACGAAGGCACACTGCTTCCCGAGTTGCAATGCACTTGCGTGATGCTACAGATTGTGCACACCAGGATCTTCTGCCCAATCCAGTGAAACCTCTCTCAGAAGTAACTCCAAGGTGAAGTAAACAACAACTGTACAACATATTGGAGTCTCACACACACCATCACTGCTACCAGGGTGGTGGTAACAAGGCTTATCACCTCTGAAAATTCTTCTCCGTAATCTGAGAGGAAAATGCAATTAACAAGGGCTTCGTCAACCCAAATTCCATATACCTGCATCCTTCAACAGGAAAAACATGCATTAATGCACAGGATTTCAACTCTTGCAAACTTCTCTCATCTACAGTTGAAGAACTCTATTAAACTAAGGCTCACCAGACGTAATCGAGTATCTTGCCTTGTACTTCTCAATGCTTCCATCTGCAGCATGCTTAATCTTGAATAGCCATTTAGAAGATACAACAGACTTGCCCTCGGGTCTAGGAACAATGTCCCAAACATCATTCTTAAGAATTGACTGATAATCCTCTGTCAGAGCATCTTTCCAAACCTGATGACTACATGCTTCCTCAACACAGGTAGGCTCGGATTCTATAATCTGACTCATCAAGGCAACATAACTGGAGAACTTGTGTGGCCTTTTGCTTTCTCTGAATGTACCTCTAGGAGCAGCAAAACTTTCAGCTTCTTGCATAGTAGGCTTGGCCCATAGAGGTCTCTTTCTCCCAACAATAATGTCAGTAGGCCCATCAGTAGGTTCCAAGGGTTCAACAAGATCAATATCTTCTTTTGGTTCTAAAATCTCCCTCTGAATCTCAGGAGTATGGTCAACTTCCATATCTTGAGGAGACTCTTCATTATCAATCTCCATATGAATCCCCCTGGATCTCCTGAATGCAACAGCCTCCTCGAATGTGACATCCCTACTAATCTCAATCATCTTCTGACCTGGAATGTAAATTTTGTAGGCTTTTGATGTCTCATTGTAGCCCACAAATATTCCCTTCTTGCCAGAAGGCTCCAACTTGGTTCTCTTTCCCTTGGGAACATGAATATAGACAGGACATCCAAAGATCCTCAAATGACTGACTTCAGGCTTCTTCCCTGTAAAGGCTTCTTCTGGAGTCATATTCTCCAAGATCTTATGAGGACTTATGTTCTGAACATATACAGCCGTCCTGGAGTCTTTTGCCCATAGGAAGGTTTGCAAATCTTGATCATGGATCATGGCCTTCACTGCTTCCACAATCGTTCTGTTCTTTCTTTCTGCAACACCGTTTTGTTGAGGATTATAGGGAACACAGAACTCCCTCTTAATCCCTGCATCAATACAAAAATTCCGAAAACTACCAGAGGTGTATTCTCCACCATTGTCAAATCTGAGGACCTTAATTCTTTTACTAGAAAGATTTTCTACCAAGGCTTTAAACTCTTTAAACCTATCCAACACTTCCTCAGACTCTTTAGATTTCAAAAAATAAATCCAAGTCTTCCTAGAGTGGTCATCAATAAAAAAACATAATACAAGAATCCACTCGAAGACGGAACAAACATAGGACCACATAAATCAGAATGAATAAGGTCTAAAATACACTTAGATCTATTTTCTCTACTATGAAAAGGGGCTTTATATTCTTACCCAATGCGCAGCCCTTTGCAAGTACCTCTCCCCGGTTGAACTTAGGAAGGCCCGGCTAACCATCTTCTCCATGATAGGTAAGGCTCGAAGTGTAGGTAGCCAATCTCCGATGCCAAAGATCGCATAGACTTGAAGAGTCATGAACCAAAGCTTGTAAAGAACGTGTGCAGACCCTTGTAAAGGTTTTCATGTCTAACTCCAATTACTTGAGCATCCTTGAAGCTAGAGTTCTCCATCCACACTAGAACTTTTCCTTTGGAGAAGGCAACTTGATATCCTTTATCTTCCAAAGCTGAAATAGAAATAAGATTGCGCTTGATTCCGGGAACATAAAGAACATTACCAACTGAAGTGAGATGCCGAAATCCAAATGAAGTATAGAGGTCCCAATTCCTTTCACGGAGTAGCTAGCATCATCTCCAATGATGACTTGTTCAGAAGACTCCTTTTCCACCAAACTTGATAAGTGCTCCTTAAAGCCAGTGATGTGTTGTGAAGCACCATTGTCGATTATCCAAGTGTTGGTGTCAGAAGGTACACTGCTTGATAATGCTGAATAGAACAAATATTCAGTTGAATCCTTTTGAGGGGAGGCATCGTCAACATCCGCAACGATGACCTGTTGCTTAGGTCTAGTTGGACAATACTTGGCGAAGTGCCCAAACTTGTCACACCTAAAACATTGAATCTTGGACATATCCCTCTTCTTCTTAAATGGAGGTGCATCATCATTTCCCTTGTCCCGATTCCTCTTGAAGAATCCTTTCCTTCCATCTTTTCCTTTCTTCTTTGAAGTATGGGAGGCAAGAACATGAATGTCTTCATTCTTTGAACTTTGACTAACGCCTCTTGCCACCAACCTTGATTCCTCTTCAATGCAATCAAACTTAGGCAATTTCGATCTTGCACTAATTCCCTGAATGTAAGATTCCCAAGACAAAGGTAGACCATTGAGAGCAAGCATAGTCAGGTCTTTGTCATCAACCATATGCCCTATTGTCGAGAGCTGATCTCTCAAATCTGCAATCTTCATAAAGTATGCAATTATAGATTCACTTTTCGCCATCTTCACATGATGAAGTTGTTGCTTCAGTGCAAGTGCCCGGCTAGTATTGTTGATTTCGTACATCTCTTCCAATGTTTTGAACATATCTCTCGCTGTCTTCAACTTAGAGACGATAGGCACAATATGATCCTTGACAGAATCAACCAATATCTTCATTGCTTTAACATCTTTCTTCACCCATTGTAACTTCGCTTCCTCCTCCTCAAGTTCAGGAACACTGGACTCAACGAACTCACCCAAGTCATTTTCATGCAAGGTAAGCATCATCCTAAACCTCCATGATGTGAAGTTGGATGCACCCTCGAGTCTATCCTCGATCTTCAAACCGTTCACCATCTTGACTAATGTAGATAGATGAACAACTAGAGTATTTGCTGATTAGCAATAATCCGATCACGATCCTCTCAAACCCGCTCTGATACCATGTAAATTTTAATGAACAAATTATATGCACAGAAAATTAACTCAAAATCAGACACAATAACACAGCAGACACCCTGGGAAAACCCTCCTCTTGACGGAGAAAAACCCAGCAACAAAGATCTCTCTTATATATATAAATAGAGTAACAATTCTCTTTACAATCAAGCCAATCACAAGGCCAATCTTCAGCACATAACAAGATGCAATGGCAGATAACAATCTGCACTTCTTTAATAACTATCTCTGCCCTTGACTGAATTCGCAATCTGCTCTATAAGGAATTCGCACTCTTAATAGAAGAATATAATATCGAACTTGCTTGATGATCTTCAAATGAGAAATAGAACTATATATACAAATCCAAGAGACACCTCCTTTTATGATGCAAGTCGGCCAAGCACAGAATAATAATAAATATAATTTATAAGGAAAGTCGGCCCAAGAGAAAATTATATTGTTGCCAAGAGATGCGCCCATTCTCATTAAATGTCACATATAAATAAATAGCCAATAGGCTACATTTATTTATGTCTTCACTCGTGGCTGGAAGGACAAACCTGAAGCTGCAATACCATTAACAAATCTAATATCCATCTCTGCTCTGGAAGACAATGGATATAGGGTTACCTTTATGGATGGGAAAGTTCTGGCATGGCCTACGAACTCAACTATAAAGAAAGCTCTAACCATAGGTATAAGACAAGGTTATCTTTATAAACTATGCACTGAAGTCAAGCAAGCACTTACCCTCGATACTTTCGATCAAATGAAATTTGGCATAGAAGATTAGGACACCTTCATTTCCGTGCCCTACCCTCTGTGGAAAAAACTTGTAACAGGATTACCTAAGTTAAAACCAACTCATGAAGGAGCTTGTAAAGGTTGTGCCCTAGGAAAGAATACAAAGGGATCCTTTCACAATAGCTTGAGTAAAACCCAAAATGTGTTAGAATTGGTTCACTCTGATTTATGTGGACCCATGTTTGTACCCTCCAAGGCAGGCTTCCTATACTAAGTCATATTTATAGATGACCTCTCTAGGAAGACCCGGATTTATTTTTTTAAGTGTAAAGAGTCAATAGAAATCCTTAAAAGGTTCAAGGAGTTCAAAGCTCTTATTGAAAACTTCTCTAGGAAGAAAATCAAAATTTTAAGGATAGACAATGGGAAAGAATAGACCTCTGAAATCTTTAAGGAATTTTGCATGAATGCTAGGATTAAGAGGGAGTTTACAGTAGCCTACAACCCTCAACAAAATGGGGTTGCTGAAAGGAAAAATAGAACCATTGTAGAAGCTGCAAAAGCAATGTTACTTGACTAGAACATAGAAACCTCATTCTGGGCAAAAGCCTCTAGAACTGTTGTCTACATTCAAAATAGATTTCCTCATTCTCATCTAGATAACAAAACTCCTGAAGAAGCATTTACTGGCATAAAACCTGATATTAGTCACTTTAGGATTTTTGGTTGCCCAGTCTATATTCATGTGCCCAAAGAGAAGAGATTCAAACTAGAACCTTCCGGAAAGAAAGGGGTATTTGTGGGATATAGTGAAACCTCCAAAGCTTACAGGATATTCATACCCGGGCATAAACAAATTGAATTGAGCAGAGATGTCATCTTTGAAGAAGCCATTGCATTCAAAAGGGCAAGAAGTTCAAGTGAGATAGAAACTTATTCACCTAGAGTCTTAGACGAGGATCCTACCCCTGAGATTCAGAGGGAGTATCCTAAGGAAATACCAAATGAACTTCTATCTACTCAGATGAGAATACAAATGACAACAGAAAGAAGAGGCCACTTTGGGCTAGAAAGATGATCAAAGAAGCTGAGAATCATGCAGCACCCAAAGGAACATTTAGGGAGAGTAAAAGACCCAAACGGTTCTCAAGCTATGTTGCTCTAATGAATGACATCATAAATTCAGAACCCACTAGTGTTTCAGAAGCCTTCAGACATCAAGTATGGAAGGACGCAATGATGGAAGAGTATCAATCCATTCTAAAGAATGATGTATGGGATATAGTGCCTAGACCAAAAGAGAAATCTGTTGTCTCTTCTAAATGGCTCTTCAAAATCAAACATGTTGTTGATGGCAGTATAGAAAAACATAAGGCACGTTTTGTGGCAAGAGGTTTTTCATAGAAGGAAGGCATTGATTATGAAGAAACATTTGCACCTGTTGCCCATTACACATCTGTGAGAGCAGTGATAGCCATTGCAGCAGCTAAAGGCTAGAAGATCCACCAAATGGATGTAAAAACTGTCTTCCTAAATGGAACCATTGAAGAGGAAGTCTATCTAGAACAGCCCGAAGGTTTTGTGATACATAAACCTGACTCACATGTATGCAGACTAAAGAAAGCACTGTATGGACTTAAACAGGCTCCCAGGGCCTGGTATGAAAGAATTGACAGCTACCTCTTGGGACTAGGATTCTCCAAGAATGATGCAGACCCAAATCTTTACTTTAAGGTATTTAAAGGTGATATGTTAATAATTATTTTATATGTTGATGACCTGCTGATAACAGATCACCTCATTGCTCAAGGAAAGAAGGATCTAACTTCAAAGTTTGACATGAAAAACTTGGGCATTTTACACTACTTCCTAGGTTTGGAAGTCTGGCAGAAACCAGATGGCACCATACTAAACCAAGGAAAGTATACTATTGAAATTCTAAAGAGATTTGGAATGTTAGATTGTAGACCCATGTCTACACCTATGGAAACCAACCTTCACAAACTGAAAGAAGCAACAGCAAAATCTAAGTGTGCAGATTCAACCCTATATACACAAATGATTGGATCATTGTTGTACCCGGTTAACACCAAACCTGATATTTGCTATGCAGTGAATGCTCTAAGCAGGTTCATGTGTGAGCCAAAGGAAATTCACCTTATGGCTGTGAAACATATATTGAGATATCTTCAAGGCACTATTGGATATGGTCTTCTTTATATAAATGACCAACTAGACCTACATGGATACTCTGATTCAGATTGGGCTGGAAGTGTAACCGATCAGAAAAGCACATCAGGATGTTGCTTCAGTTTAGGACCAGCTATGATCTCTTGGATCTGCAAAAAACAGTCTTTAGTAGCACAAAGCTCGACAGAAGTTGAATACATTGCAGCCTCTATGGGGGCAAGAGAAGCAGTTTGGCTCCGGAAATTGCTTGTGGGACTCTTTGGTGAACCCTTGAATCCTACGATCATTCATTGTGATAATCAGAGTTGCATTAAGCTCTCTGTAAATCCAGTATTCCATGATAGATCTAAGCATATTGAGATCCCCTACCATTATGTAAGAGATATGGTAGAAAGGAATGTAATCCAGTTGGAGTATATTAGTACAAATGATCAAACTGTAGACATTCTCACCAAACCTCTCTCCAGAGTCAAGGTTGAACACTTCAGGAAGAAACTTGGTATGGTTGAAATGTAATTTGATATTATGTTTGAAATTCAAATTGTTTAGAAGTTGTACTAATATATTTAAAGATGTTTAATGTGTAAACTCTTTTGTCATGTATGTAACTCCATGACCTTATGGGCCCGCTCCCCCTGTGTACACTATTGAAAGATGACGATCTTTCTAATATTGAACACTTGTATGTGACATTGTAAAGTGACGACTCTACAATGATGAGTTGAACTATCATGATAGATATCATGTGACTTGATATCTATGGACATGTCATGATAGTATCTCTTGGACACTTTATGGATATCATGGGACTTGATGTCATTTGAAGATCATTGTGATCCTTAAGAGATGATCATGGTGGATAATTATATATCCGTGGACATGCCATGAATTATTATGGTAGACATCATGTGACTTGATGTCAATACACATACCATAATGAAGATGTGTTATGAAGAATGTCATGTGACTTGACAATATTGAGAAAACATATCATATCTTCGATATCACGTGTGAAGGTGATATCTCCACTTATTTGTTTTGAAATATCTTCCCTAGCTAAGAGGGAGTGTTGATTTAAGATAGCATCGGTCAGATATAAATGATGATTGCATTTATGCAGCATCATCATTTATATTTAATCGAACTACTCTTAAATATAAGCGTCTTCAAATAAGTTATTTGAATCTTGATTATGATAGAAATTCAAGGATAAATAATTCGAATCTTGATTATTCGAATCTTTGATTGCTGCTTGTTAAAAGCATGATAATTGGTAAAATATTAACTACCGAATTTACTAAGGGAACCGCGCGCTCAAGGAACACGTCCCATGAGCGGACATGTCTCCACGTGCTCTCATGAGACGCATCTCCTTAGAGCGTGTCTTCTCCCATGATATAAATGGGAAATCATTTCTATCTTGCAAACATTGAAATTAATTAATGTTCTGCAATCAGCACATTCGAAATACAAAAGTATAAAATCTGACTTAGAATTCTTACACAGAATTTCAGACTTAGAATTTCCATAGGTCTTTTAGGATCCGGCTCTGATAAGATTTGATAAACATTTACATTTTAGTTGTCATCTGCTTTCTTAGTTGTCAATCATTTGTAACTCTTATTTAAGGAGACTTTCACTCCTTTGTCAATATCGAATATTTTGGTAATCATTCTCTATGTTATTACTTTCCGTAAAAGATCAGCACTAAGTAAATTTAAATCCGTGTAAACAAACTGCCCATTGAAATATCCCTGTCAATTACAGATTATTCTTCAACCCATTCCACCATATAGTCATAGGTTTCATAGCACATTACTATCTTTCCTTGTATTAAGTGTCCTTGTCATTCCATTGGGCATTTGACATCTGAACATCCTGAGTTGATGCATTTTATGTCAACTTTGTGATCTGATTAGTCACTGAATTATTTGACAGTCATGTTTAAACGCAAGCCAACTCTGTCCAAATAGGATACACTATACACTCCAGAAGTGGTCAATGTGGTGTCTAATAAAAAATGTAAGCTTAACAATATACAATATCTCTAAATGGTGTCTCTACAGTCTAGTTATTAATTGCTCCATTTAATTACCCAAGCTCTTTAATACAAGCGACTTAAAACAATTTGCTATAAAAAAGGTACAAAATAAACTAATATCAAAATGTCCCACTTCTTTCTGTAAAAAATGCAATGTCCTGAAAATAAGAACATAATGAGGCTATAATATTACTTAAAATCACATTGCCCTGATCGTGGACATAATGGTTCATAATTTTGGCATCTCAACAAGATTATAGATTCGATGATTTTACCTTTTAGGTTGCTATGACAATATACGAATACATAAAGCATTTTGCCACATTAAAATTAAGCCTCATATAACAGTAAGCTCCCATGATTTTGTGTGTGATCATAAGTTGAATTGTATGAAAAAACAAAATGGGCTACCATCAGGCCTGTAGACCACACGCTTTATTTGCTTAATAACATGCCCATTTTTATATAGGGGAAAAAAAAAAACAAAACATGTAACTGGTGACATACCTCGCCAATTTCAGAACCTGTCAAAATGCCTTCATTGAGAATTCTTACCAATTCAGCAGCATCTCCAAATCCTAAGTTGACTCCTTGCCCTGCTAAAGGATGCACCGTATGAGCTGCATCCCCCACCAGAACAACACGATTTGATGCATAGCTGCGTGCATGCATTAAGGACAGAGGAAATGACATCCGTTCTGTTGACAAGCCAGTTACTCTTGGAGGGACCTGAAAATTTTCTGATATTGAGGGTGCACTGTCCAGAATCCTGGAGATTTGTGACAGAAAATGAGGTCCACAGTCATGCTCTAAAGCACTGTTCACTGCTTGTACAAATTCATTCTCATTCATTCCTTTAAGCTGTACTGCTTGTTCTGGAGTAGTTGACCATACAATATTGCTAAATTTATTTCCCATAGGTAGAAGTGCAAGAGGGCCAGTGGATAAAAATCTCTGCCATGCAGTTTGGTTTTCAGTTTCAAGCTCCACAGTGCAAATAAGAGCATGCTGCTTGTAGTCCCATCCACTAGTTTGGAAGCCTGCCATTGACCGGACATGAGAACGCCCACCATCTGCTCCAACCTAATTATGAAATCAGCACATAGTTTCAAAAGTTGTAGTTAACTAAAACCAGAAGAAATAATAGGAAGAGAGACGGGTAGCTATTCAAAATAGTAAACTAAATGAATTATGAGCAGTGCGTAATGTGAATTACCCAGTTAAATAAAACCATTTCAAGTACCCTAAGAAAGATGCACTTGAAATATCAATCTAATCAGTCCAACAAAGGAAGCTTGAACTTTACCACCAATCTTGCATAGAGACATCTCCCATCATCAAGTTCAACTTTGGCCAAAGAAAGAGGGAAATTGGAATTGGATGGACTTTCAGACGAGACTGATAATACATTATTATTGTCTGCTTGTCCTGTTGAATTTGATTTTGACATTGATTGAGAGGTTGAGGGGGAAACCACAGATTTTACTTTTGCTGGATATATCATCTCAGCATATCCTTTATCCTGTTCAACCCAGATTAAGTAGCAAAAGAAATCAGAAAAACAGAAGAGGAAAATTATGAGGCTACATTTATATGTTATAGAGATATAAATTTAAATGAGACATTGCTATTACTTTCTTAACAAAGTAAAAGTTCTGGCAATCCTGCCTACAAAACCTAATCTGTCTTTAAGAAGGCTATTACTGAAGGAAATCAAACAGGGCTTTCAGTGTAGGAGGTGTATTTTTGCCTTAACACTTCAATTTGACATGCCGATTCAACAATCTTCACAGAATATACTGCTTTCAATCCAAGTGATCATTCCTTGGGTGTTAAAAATCATCAATTGAAGTCAAGGCTCAGTGTGTGTGGTTCAGCAATTGAAATAGTTGGGATTGATAAAATGGACTGAGAGGAGCCATCTTGCTTAAAATTATAAATCACATGCACACTAAATTCAAACATGAGCACATCATCCAAATTAGGAAAAACATGGATCCATTCATGCTGAACAGAGTTGGATCATTTCCACTTATTTGAACCACAAGCCATAAAATTTCCCATTTTAAAATTGGACTGCTTGTAAAAGAATAAAAATGCAGGTGCTGAAGTGAAATGACCTATAAGTAAACGAAAAGACTGAGAACCACCATCATA